>OY754981.1:25954131-26335875 GCA_963576475.1 Molanna angustata | reverse complement strand
TCACTGCTGAGGGTCGTGATCCTGGGAACCGCCAATGGACAGAACGAATTGTCTCCAGTCATATCTGCTCACCGCCGAATAAAGGTTATCGACTTAATCTGGTCACTTCATCACGCAAGAGATCTGTCTATACTACATTTACCTGAACAATTCCTGTGAAAATACTTTTTTCCTGGCAATATTACCAAAGGACCCAAACACCCGGTTAGTAAAATATTTTAAAGTATGTTTTAACTAATTATTCATGTAAAAATGTAACGGAATTCATAAGTTGAATTAAATATCGCTAAACGAGTAAATTCTGTATTGTCAATGTTAACAGGTGCTTATATTAAAATTCTAAAAAAGTTATGAAAATTCATGAAAAATCACGAAAAACCGATTGTGGCTAACTCTAAACTTGTCATAACGTAGCCAGTGTGCTCTTTTTTCTATTGAAAGATTTTTTTTTGAAAAATCCATCCATTTTCACGAAAAACAATTTTTCATGAAAACAAAGGTGCATTGTTTAAGAGGGTGACTGCTGCCAACGTTCCTATTTTTTCAATTTGATATACCATCATTATTACTAAACGAATCATTTTGAAAAAAAATAACCTAGTTATTTTGGATATTAATAAAGAGAAATATACCTTAACTTTTTGATTATGTTCTGTATATTATGTTCTTGTAGGAAAATAATAAGCATACCCCGATTTTAGACATTTATCTTAAATTTCTAAAAAAATATAAGGTACAGAGCAATATATTTTTTTTACAAATTAAAGAAGAACAAAATACCTGGAAAAATATGATATGAAGTTGCATTAACGCATCAGGTTAAGTAAATAAACCAAAAAAACTTTTATTACGCAATGGCGCTGAATGGAAAATAAATATTTTTTAGGTTTATTTACTAAACCTGAAGCATTAATGCAACGTCACATCATGTTTATCTAGATATTTTTGTCTTCTTTAATTTAAAAAAAAATATATTACTCTACGCCTTATAGTTTGTTAAAAATATATGTTAAACGTTGAAAATCGGGATATGCCATTATTTTTCTACAAGAATTTGTACGGAACATTATCAAAAATTTAAGGTATATTTTTGTTTATTAATATTCAAACTATCTAAATTATTTTTTTCAAAACGATTTGATAAGAAATAATGATGGTATATCAAATTGAAAAATAGGTACGTTGGCAGCAGTCCCCCCCTTAAACCAAAAATTTAAAACTTATTTTTTCCATGATATTTGCCATGAATAAACACGTATCTGCCATGTATTAAAATCAAGAATTTTTTGTGATATTGGAGAAAGAAATTGAAAAGGATATAGGATTTGAATCTGGGTCCACCGAATTGCTCGTACAGTGCAATAACCCTTCTGCGATCGACAATCATTTTTCCGATCGATAAAGTCAGAAAACATATTACAGAGATGGTGTATTTTTTAAAGATGTTACATCGATGGACTAGAACTCAGTCTTTGTTGTGGTAGGTACTATTGTAAAATAGGACGCCACACCACCATTATTTCAGTTGGGGTATGAGGACGGCGCCTCGCCTGTAGCGTCTACGGAGCTAAGACTTACCGGATATGAGACCGTCAGACAGGACGAGACAGCTAGTGATGGACGAAACCAGTCTTGATCCTGAAAATCACAAACCGATAGTTCTCAAGCTGAAAAAATGGTTTATGCGTCGCTGGCAGAGCGGTTGGTCCACTGAATTATTACTTTAAGGGTGTATGTTGGGGGTATCCACTAATCAAAGTGTCTGTAAATGGATGACGTGATTTCTCATAGTATTCTGAATCAATTATAAAAAGTCTCGCTTGAAACTATAACGCTTTATACGATAGCAAAGTCACTATCACTTAGGCTGGGCTATTTCAACAAAAGTATCAGTAATAGTGTAGTTAAAATATTTTGATTTCATAAAATTGTTCAAAATTTCGTCGTTCAATGGCATTAGACTTCAATGAAACAACCAAAAGTTTTGATCAATTTTATGAAATCAAAGTATTGTAACTATACTATTACTTTAATCTTTGTTCGAGAAACACAGCCTTACTGTACAATATAAAAACTTATTGTCCATTTTAAAATCATCTTAGCAACACTGAAAAAAAATTCATTTAAAATTAACCGAACTATAGTGACTACAAAACATTTCGTTTTGTGCTACTTAATATTTTATGCGATTAGCAAAACAGAACAGTCATAAACAGATTAACTTTAATTACTGATAACAAAGGTTTGGCTAAAAATGCAGGTAGCCAGTTCAGTGGTCGCATCTTTTTTTTCAGTGAAGATAACACCTCATTACACATTCTCACCCACTACACATTCACATCCCAGTACTTATTAATTTTAATTTATTAATTGTTTTGCCATAAGTAATAGACACTAGGTATGGATAGTTATAACAATTATATATTAAGCTTTTTCATTGTAATTTTTCAATTAGTGTTGTTTGTGTGTTATTTAATTATTTAAATAGTAAAAAAAAATAACTAATACTTCATAGTGGCCAATCGTTGTTACCTACTGTGATGTACTTACGCATATTTTTTTAGCCTTTATACTATTATATGTCTGGTAATCACGCGCTCTTGCTCTACTCTATACTAGAAAATGTGTCCCGTGGGCTCGCAGATCGCAATTTTGTGTCTTTTTGCTTGGTTGGTGTATGGGCAAACCGCCCCTCTCCAAAAAGGCTCAAGAAGCTTTATTTTACATACGTTTGGTTCGATCGGACGAGTTTGGCTGTGACGTCATCCTCCGAGCGTACTTCGGCCGATGACGGATTAGGTGTACGCGAAGCGTAAGACTGATTAGATCCTCTTAATCTCAGTCTTACACTTTCCCATCACTTAAAGACGCTCTGGTAAGACAAAACGACACCATAAACACAAATTACATTGTCTATTGCGTTAGCAATGGTTCGTTGGGGGTGATTATTAACTCACACAAAACCACGTGGAAAGATTAAGAGGCCATAGTAGGCTATATAGTATATTTTGAAAATAATTTCCCCGGTACCCCCAAAAGATACAGCAAGTTTGAAAGAAAGAACAGTTTATATTTACATTTTTATTCTATTGCATGAGTTTTTTGAAACTTTTTGATACTTTTCTTGTAAAATTAGTTTTAGTAAAACCCTTTTTTTAATTTTTATTGTAAAAAACTAAAAAAAACTACAAGGCATATGAAGAAGATTTTTACTTTAATCGAAAGAGAATATGAAAATCTACCGGCTGAGTTTATTTATACCTCTAAATTTTATCTTTTCTTCGCGATAAAATGTTCTATTAAACATATTAGGTGATATACAATATTGGTTCGTGTTTCATACATTATCAGATGATAATTTACGCTCATTTTTGTGTACATCAGTTTACCCAGGGTATACAAGGGCCTTAACACACAACCTTTCTACACCACAAAAATATGGTAATAAACTAAACTATTTCAAATAGTTTTTTTTACATCACTCGGATAAGTTGTTTATTTTTATGGACATATTTATAAGGAATTAAATTGTACTGTGTCAAATAAAACCTAAACACTCCAATTTGAAATCAATTTTCTCAAATATGTTAAACAGTTAATGCGTCGAGATTTCATTTAAAGATCTTTGATCTTAAAACTTTTGTAAAAGGTTATGAAACAAGTTCACCAATAGAAGATCCGGCCCCGAATCGAGGTCACCCTAGTACCCTCACAAATCACTCAATGAACATGAAATCAACCAGCGTATAGTATATGGACCCTCTGGTGGGATGCTAACGTTCCATTCGAGATGTTCAGAAGTCGAGACGCGTGTTAAAAATGGTCGACCATAAAAACCCTTCACATATATTATGTTGTAATATAGGTATATTGTATATATATTCTAGTTTCCTGGTTTTTCTTCTTTTGTGTGGAATGTTTCCATGTTCGTGATGGGGATTCATCATTTTCAATTTTGATCAATATTTATTTCGCTATAAAACGAAGAAAACCGCACATTTTAACAAATTTCATTCAACTCGGCCTATTCAATATCTATTTTTTTTATATTTGACTTATTTTATTTTGATTCTCAATGGGTATAATTTAAAAAATCCAAAAGTATCAAGAATTTCGTCGTTGTGCACTTAAAAAAAATAAATCTAAAAAAAGATTTATTAATGCAAAATATGGTAAAAATTAAAATAGGCTTTGTTTTTAAACAGTGTAATTGCATGTGCCTAACAGTAGATATCGGCAAATTTCTTTCGGTGCGGTGGAGAAAGATTTGCGCAGCTACCAAGCAAGAAACCCGAAATTGGTGTTCTGCGCAAACCACGTGATTTTTAAAGATGTTTGCAGATATATTTACATAGGTATCATGTGCTATATTGATAATCTTCGATAGATCGCTACAGGTCAGTGTGCCTTGCCTCTAATAAATTACCTCATAAAGTTTCACTAAGAATATGCCAACAAACTGATTTAATAATTAAGCAATTATTTAAATAATTAATTACTAGTTGCACGTAACACATGAGATCCAACTGTCGATGACGAAAGTATGCATAATTGAAAAATTCGTACCAAACTATAAACACTTAAACACAAATTAATAAATATTTTAAGATATTTTGTTTCCTATAAAAAACATGTAGTATATACGTCAGGATAGGATAGTATGGAGGACAGTCTGTTCTTCCTACCCAGAATATGAAAACAGCATGATGTATGTTTGTAGGTTAAGTAGGTATCAAACTATTGAGTGAGGTATTATGTAGTGTTTATACTGCCTTACAAATTGTTTGAAACGATGTCGTCACTAAATTCAATGTTTATAAATTTTGTTAAAAAAAAATTAAGATGTACATAGGTACTACTACAATGTTAATATTTTTTATAGAAAATTAAATTATCTAGTTGGGGTGTTTCGGCTTTTTTCGATATTTCGAAGTGATGTCGTCACTAAAATCAAAATTTTTAAATATTGTTAAAAAAAAATTGAGATGTAATACTATAATGTCAATATGTTTTATAGCAAATTAAATTATCTAGTTGGGATATTTTTAAAAACTTTGGAAATATAGGCAGTTAAACACATAGCTTTATCATAAAAAATGTTTTTCTTAATAAAAAATATTGGTGTTATTAGACTTCAAGTGTTACTTCAAAGTTGGAAAAACCGTGAAAAATATAGAGCCTGCATACAAATCTCGCGTATCTTGGCTTGATATTTTGTCGATATGTTAAGAGAAATAAATTCTCTTGAACAAATCGACAGTTGGATTAATGCTAGAGATGTATGGGGAGGGTTTAAAACTTATACGGGTAAAACGATGTTTATTTAGATTTAATACAAGATATTTCCAAGGCTGTTTTGAATAATTAACACTCGGGAGAGGAGAGGAAATACACCATCTTGACTGGGTACAAAGTCTTCGGTAATAAATTATTTATAATTGAATTCAAAGTTTAGGCAAAATGATAAATTAAATCAACATAATACCTAGTTTCCAGGTACCAGCCAGCCTACCTTCGCTTCAATTACTTTCTTAGCCAACTTCCTACTTGAAACCCAACATCGGGGCTTTCTGATACCGGAATGGCGTATTCTCAAATGCCTTCTATTTTCATACTCTAAATATATAAGAAAACAGAAGTGACGAGAAACTCTCGAGTTTAAATTCAACTAGGGACTAGTTGCATGTAACACATGAGATCCAACTGTCGATAGCGATAGTATGTTTAGTTGAAGAATAAGAATCAAACTATAAACCCATAAATCAAAATTATTGAAAATTTTAACATATGTTGGTATGTATGTCAAGATAGGACAGTATGGAGGTCAGTCCTCTTTTCCTACCTGGAATATGAAAACAGCAGGATGGTTCTGTATGTTTGTTTGGATATTAAGTAGGTACATATCAAACTATTAAGTCTTCTTACATATTGTGTATAAGCGACTGCCATACAAATTGTATGAAGCAATGTCGTCACTAAATTCAATTTTTATAAAAATTTTTAGAGAAAAATTGAGATTTGCTAATACAATATTAATATTTTTTATAGAAAATTAAATTATCTAGTTGGGGTGTTTCGGCTTTTTTCGAAATTTCTAAAAAATTTGGAAATATAGGCAGTTAAACTCATAAATTTATCATAAAAATTTTTTTTTTTTAATAAAAAATGTTTGAGAAACCCTGGAATTTTTTTGAAAAAATTAATTTGAGATTTTGTATTTGTCTATGTTTATACCAATTTTCAGCGTTCTAGCTTTTATGGTTTCTGAGATATATGGAAAAATTAACCAAAATTTCAAAAGTTGATAACCCCTGACTGAAACAAAAATTCACAATTATGAGTATAAAAGTTTTGTAAGCCTATAACTGTTTATATATTCTGAAATTTTGGGCTCTGTAAATTGAGCGGATCAAAGTTATAAGGGGGGGACAGACAGACACACCCTCACACAGACACACACACCCTCACACACACACACACACACACACACACACACACACACACACACACACACACACACACACACACACACACACACACACACACACACACACACACACACACACACACACACACACACACAGACAGACACACCCTCACACACACACACACACACACACACACACACAAAACTCACATAAAATGTTCTACTCCGAATTCTGAGTAAATCCATGTATCGGAACATATATGCTGCGAGGCCTCTAGTTGGTGTTATTAGCATGCAAAAAGTCCACTACACCATACAAAATTTTCCTTCGTACACGCATCTTGGCTTAATAATGTCGATTAATTAAGAGAATTGAATTCTCATTAACGAATCGACAGTTGGAAAACACCCCAATTATTGGCATAGTCAAACATATTTTAATTTCTTATATTTTAAACGGCATAATTACGATATTTGCGACAGTAAACTTTTTTTTTAGTTTGGAAAATAGATTCATTTCTAAAAAGAAGCTTCACAAACCATACCACTATGAATAAATCCAAAAGAGAAATATCAAATGTCTGCCGCCTCCGAATTGGTCACTGCATATTGGCTTCTCACTTGCATAAGATTCGAGTTGTAGATAGTCCCATGTGCCAATTCGGATTGGACGTTGAGTCACCTGACCATGTATTCTTTTGTTGCCCGAATATAACTGCATTTGATTTTTATAACTCCATTGATAAGCAAGTTTCCCGACCTTTTAATATTTCTCACCTTTTGTCACTGAACAAAATCCACATATATTCCCAAATTTAGAAATTCTTGTTTTAAAATGAAATTAACCTTTAATAAAACTAATCCTTCGTCTATTATTAATAACTTGTGTGTCTTATAGACACTAAAATGGCACAAATCACCCTCAATTGGGTGGGTTGCCTGGTATAAAAAAAAAACTATGACACGTGTTTAACAATATTGTGTAGCCAGAAAGAAATATGATTTAATATTAATACCTAAATATATTTGGGTTTTTCCTTTCTTGTAACACTTAAAATTTGAAATAAAAGACTGAGGAGACAATAATTGGAGGAGTGTCAGAATTTGGGTAGTTTACCCTTGGTATATTATAGTTATTATAATCAATCATGATTAGTGGAATAAAAATAATTCCGATAAAAAGTGTCGTCATCTAAATAAATAAAAAATAAAACTTATTAAAACAATTCATTACCTAAAGATTAACTTCTCTAAGTGATATTTATCTTACATAATTAATTTATGTCAATCGATTTTACGATAGAAAGTAGGTAAGTATTAGTTTTTTCTCTTTGTAGTGATATAATTAAAGGTAAAATAAACAAATCGACATATGATAATATATTCACTCATAATATTTGACTATTAAGTCGAAGATCCCAGGTTGAATTTCTGGTCAATCTTTTGAATTGGAATCTACCTTATAACATGAGTAATTTTAAAAAGCCGACTCCAAAAACATTAACGGTAAAAACATAAAAAAAAAAAAATGAAAAAAAGTCCTATCATCAGACTCTATGAAACCTATATATGTGTGATCACCTCTGAAGCACTCCTTTCCTATTAAAAAATAAATCATTATAATTGGACAAAGTTGTAAAAAGTTATTACGAGTGGTCCAATAAGAGACAACTTACGAAATGAGAACGAGAAATAATAATATAACATGCATTATGGATATAGAATCGATCAAAGTCCCCATACACGAACTTTTTTAGTTTTATGTGTTGAAATGTATTTGTTTCAATATTAAAGAGACCACAGACAGACATTTTACGATGTCAACGAACTTAAATAAAACTAGGTACTGAAGACCGATGTCTATATACACAAAGAGAACGCGAAATATTCTTTTAAAGAAGACGTACCTACAATACAACACTCCATTCAAATATTTTCTGTTCGCTTGAAAATCGGTAATGTATTAAAACGAGTGGGTTGTGGCCAACGCTAAACTCCTCACTAACAAGTCATTCTATAAAGTATTCAAATTTTGTATGGAAAATTTCCAACATTTTCATGAAATGAGTTTGTTAAATTATTTTTTATTTAAATATTTTATTATAAAAACTTGATAACTCTTCAATGCCATTTTATGAAAGTGATGTGCCTTTTTACGAATTTGAAAACAAAAATTTAAAATTTTAAGTTTCCTGAGCTTGGGGTCACTTTGAAATATTTGACAGTTAAAAAAATTGAGAAGCACTATTCATATATCGTTCAAAATCTAATGGGATCTAATCGAGTATTAGGTATTCATATTTGCAAAATTTGAATAGAATCGAATGAGTACTTTAGTCTATAATCGATAAAGTAAAAAATGAACACGCCGTACATAGCACACACACACACAGATACATTGTGATGAAACTTTCAGAATACAATCTCTGCATGATTCTAGTTGATAATCTGCAAAAAAAAAATACCCTTAAAAATTGCGAAATCATAACCCCCCACTATATCACCTTGTGTTAGTGAGGAGTAAAAACATAGTAAAAAGGAATGGATTGTGGCCAACAATAAACTCTCCGTCATATTGTTAGTGGACACTTTTTCGTTCTTCTTGAAAGTTTTGAAAATCCCTGGGAGCATTTTGAAAAAATAGGCATAAATCTTTAAGAATATTAATATTTCATATAAACCGACCTCGAAATTATTGTATGCCAAGATGGAAAAAAATGGTGTTCGGTTTTCTCTGCCTACCACATAATGCTCAAAGCGTGATGGTGCGTATGTAGGTGTATAGTAACTTAATCTTTCATACAATTTTCCTATAAAATAAAATGCAAATTAATGAGTTTCATGATTCCTCATGATTCTCATTGTCAAACCTCTTGAAGTTTAGATAGAACCACCCCAGAAGTAATCACTTTCTAATGAATAAGCAATCATCGAATTCAGACAACGTGGTAATGAATAATTATTAATTGCAGACGACTTTGCAAATTATAGACTTATTTTTTTCGTGTGTTCCATCAAACTCGATGAAATTCATATGTGTGATCATCTCTCAAACACTCCGTTCCTATCAAAAAATAAATCATTAAAATCGGACAATATTGTCGAGTTATTATCCCATGATCATATCTTGACCAAATTAAAATGGAACCAATCGGAAGATACCCACTTTCTAATGAAAAAAGAATGATTGAAATCGATCAACGTAACAAAAAGAAATCCCTGAACTTCACAAACCTAGGATTGGTCTGCACCAAACACCACTTTCTTTCCACTTATCTCTATCGTCCGCCAGTCTCTTCATCTCTTTGTAACAGCTACAGCGCACATCAGCGATTTCTGGTCTATATGGTTGTTTCTGGGGCGGCCTCTACAGTTGCCCCCATCAATCATTCCTTCGACGATGGTAAAAAGCAGGCCTGGGTGCCGGATGTTGTGGATTATCCAAGTTGTTCTCTGTTGGGAAATTCTTTTCATAAGTTGCCTTGTCTCTGCATGTGTTGTGTGTTGTATAGAAAATAAAATATCCTAAAATATTCAATAATTTGGATTTATGGGTTTATAGTTTGGTACTTATTCTTCAACTATACATACTTTCGCTATCGACAGTTGGATCTCATGTGTTACATGCAACTAGTGGTATAAAATATGCTTGATAGTAGTTCATTGTGACGTACGACGAGCAGCCTCTCCGGGGATGAACAAAACTACAAACTCTATACAACGTTCCTAATGGAGTGGTGTAGGAGAATGCGAAATTTCTCTCAATTATTGAAGTTTTAACTGAGAATACAAGGAAAAATAAAGTATTTTTTACGTATCCAAAATGTTCTGAGAGTAAAATAATATTTATTATACGGAACGGACTGGCTATGTACAATTAACTCAACATCCCTCCACTTGTTGTATATATATAAATATTAAATAATTGCGTGTTAAACAAAGTTATCATAGCGCCATGGGTATTAATTATTAGTAGGTCACGCCCGAGGGTCTCGGAGCTCGTATATTCCATTCACAGAGTGCGAGACAAAGAAAGTCATTTTCCATTGTTTCTTCAACAAATAATGATGCTCATAACGTTGTTTACTTTGCTTTACTTTCATTGCAATGTTTATGATTATACACATTATCCACGTCCTCCCTTTGTGACAGTAGCCTTAAATGCCTGTTAAATTATCTCCATTAGCAAAAAAACAAAACCAGATTCAGAACGGCCTGCAAGATACTTCGGAAATCAATTTAACATCTGAAAGTTGGCATTGTAAAAGGTAGGATATTTTATTCCTCACTACCCCAAGGGTTTGTAGTGGGGAGCTATGAATTTGCAAATTTTAAGGTTATTTTTTATTGCAGATTATCAACTAGTATCATGCTGAGATTGTATTCTGAAAGTTTCATCTTAATATGTATATGTGTGTGTTTTGTACTATGTACTATGTACGGCGTGTTTATTCTACTTTATCAATTATAGACTAAAGTACTTACTCATTCAATTTTTTTCAAATATTTTAAATTTGTATATCTAGTACTCGCTTAGACCCCATTAGAATTTGAACGATATCTGGGGGACAAGTCTGGTTCAACCGGCGAAATCAAAACCCTCGTGATTACCCATATCATGGATATAATTATCATATGGAGCTCTATGTCATCTAAAGATATTATAGAACTCCATATAATAATTATATCCATGATATGGGTAATCGAGAGTGTTTTGATTTCGCCGGTTTGACCAGACTTGCCCCCCTGATCAATGTTTCTGTTTTTTTTAACTGTCAAATATTTGAAGATGATGAAGTTAAGGAAAGTTGGAATGTGATATTTTTATTTTCAAATTGCTAAAAAAGCACATCACTTTCATAAATTCGCATTGTAGAATTATCAAGTTTTCATAGTAAAATATTTAAATAAAAAATAATTAAATACAAACTCATTTCATGAAAATGCTGAAAAATTCCATACAAAATTTGAATAATTTATGGATTGACTTGGTAGAGAGGAGTACAGCGTTGGCTACAACCTACTCGTTTTATTGTATGGCCGCATACATCACAATAAAAAATCATTTGTATATTTATAAAAAAAAACTTTTTATGACAGAATATGCATAGGTTGCGCAGTGTCGAGTTTCCTGCTTCCAATAATCACAAAAAATAAACCAACACTTACGAAACATAAGCCTCCCACTGGAAAGACCACCAAAAGATGGATGGAGAGTTTGACACCCTCATCCTATGACCAAGACTAACTCCTGTCGAACGGTACATTGATCTATTAAAATCTGAAACCGAGGAAGTATCTTGAAATTTTTAATAAACACTGAAAATAAAAGACGTTTATAACTTAATTCCACTGTTTATTTAGACTACAACCTACATCCGGTTTCGTGCTAAGCACATTTTCAAGTAGTCTGTTTTAATAGGTTTGAAGCATTGCATATAGCACTAACTCATCAATTTTATCTTTGTTTTTTACGCTACTCTTATGACATTTCTAGACGGTCAACACGACAATGGAGAACAACTGCTCGTGGGTCTCCTGCGGGGAGTGGTGCTTGACGCGCACCTCAGGGTTCTGTCCCCAGATGCACGTCATCGTGAGGAACAATGGCTCCAGACTACTTCTGACTGGATGCAAGAGCACACAAAGCGTCAACTGTCCACCGGTAAGCCCAGTTATCTTTATTGATGTAATTGTGAATTATTTACTTTGTAGAATTCCTTTTAAATTTAAATTAAAAAATAAAACAGTGTGTTTTAGATTCTACGTATATTGTTTATTGCTCGATAGCTATTTCGCTTTGTTAGGGCATCTTCAAGACTATTCTTGAACCAATAAACAATATACGTAGAATCTAAAACTTAAATTATCTATACTGACATAAAAGCTGTAAGATCCATCATCGATTTCAGTCATGTTAAGGTCAATCAGACGAGACTTCAAAAAAACGAGTAGCTTGTGGTAATCGCGGAGAGGGCCGGTTTGTACGTATACCAACCAAATATAAAAACGAAGTTTGCGCTGTACCTACCCCTTGTAATTTCTCAAATTATTTGCCTATAACTAACTATACGTATACAATGTCATACATCCAAAGTTAAATCAGTGCAGTTCGTCCAAGTAAGGAAGACGAAGATTTAAAAAAGTCGGGGAAGACAGTGTATAAAGGATATTTTAATGTACATTTTGGTCATTCACAGTTTAAAAAAATAGTCCAGTCAACGAATAATTATAGTTGCCTATCATCATCATCATTGGCGCTACAGCCCTGTGTGGGCCCTGGTCTCCTCCAGAATCCTTCTCCAGCCGTCCCTGTCCTCCGCCGCTCTCCTCCAGTTTGCTATTCCCATCGCTCTTATGTCGTCTTCTGTATCGTCCAGCCATCTTAGCTTGGGCCTGCCTCTACTTCTTATGCCCTCTGGATTGGTATTAAGAACTTTTTTGGGGATACGATCATCATTCATCCGGCTGACATGTCCCAACCACTGCAGTCTACGTACTTTTATGACTTGTTCAATGTTGGGTTCGTCATATAATGCCTGTAGTTCGTGATTATATCGCATCCTCCAAAGTCCATTATCATTTACTGGGCCAAAAATCTTTCTCAGGATTTCCCTTTCAAATATCAAGAGGCTGTTTTCGTCTCTTTTTGTTAAGACCCAACATTCAGCCCCATACACTACGACAGGTCTGAGAAGAGTTTTATTAATTAGGATTTTTGTAGTTGCCTATATAGGGCCAAAATTTTTGACTTTAGGAATGGTTTTGGGTTAGGAGGTAAGCATTCCAAAATTACCCGACCCAATGATGAAGGCTGAAGGAGGGGGGGGGGGGGGGAACCTGAGACCGTAAAATTTGACTTTTTTCATTTATAACTTGAAAACAATAGGTTCTAAAAATTTGAAAGCTTTCTACATTATATACTAGCACAAAAAATCTTGAAGTAAAAAATTCTACTCCTCTCCGTGAACTATACCTACACCCCATTTTAAGCTACCGTTGACTGAACTAAAACTGAATTATAATAATAAATATAATGTGTCACAAGTCAACTCGGAAAATACAACATTTCGATGAACCAACTGAGGAGTCATTTTAAACTTTATTCAGACTCATTTTTGATTATTAAAAATGATATATCTGAACAAAAATATTGACTTATTCGTAGTTGGAATTGTATCTTGAATATTCAAATGAAATTATTTCAAGGGATTTCTCGAAATTTATCTGAAATGAAATTATTATACGACATCTCGATACGTCATGTCATGTCAAATCGTTCGTAATCCAATCCTTCTCTCATATCCCCTTATACATATACACTTACACCCACTAAATCCCAACAGACATTCGTCCCTACAACAGCTATGGGGAGATAATACATACAAATGTCAATATTTATTCCATCCAAAGTATTCCAGAGCGGCCAATTACGTGTATGACATCATATTGAATCATTTTCAGTCTCCACTCATACCTGTGTAATTGTGGGGAGTTTCTATTTTGCAATTTTTGTGACGTAAAATTATTATTTTTTCCCCAAGGGGTAGTAAGAGGTAATAGTATTTACTTTAACCCACAGATTTTACCCCAAAGAGTAGTCAGGAACAATGTTAGTGTAAAAAAATAGGTTATATCTATGTTCAATAATTAATACTAGATGGTGAGCATAAATTATTGTGTTGTTCGAAATCTATTCTGAAGCAATTAATGGATTTATACATAAGTTGGGCTCGACAAATATGACAATAGGTTTGACAGTTTTTTTTAAGCATTGTCGCAAATGTATGGTTGCAAAGGTTAGGGCAAATTGAAACGAAATATGCGGCACAGAGTGGAACGTCAACTGATTTTGTTGGTTGAAAAAAATTAGAGAATTTAACATTAAAATTGATTTGTGCACGGGTGATGTCAACCCCAGTCATTCGCTTGGCGAACCTTACCATGTAAGTATGTTTGAATAGTTTGCCAATCGCCGTGGCACGATTCTCAGCAGGGAAGATATTTTTTAAATTATTGGGAATATTGCCATTTAGAAAAAAAAAACTCGCCAATTGCGCTGGATGTAAGAACGTTTTCATAAAAAAATAAATGGTCTTTTATATCATTCATTGTAATTGTAAAGTTATGTTGATCCCCTAAATATAATATCACATTTTATGTAGGTATTCTATATTTTGAGCCATTCGTAATAAATACGTAATAACCGTCCATTATACGAGGGTCTGGATACACAAAGAAAGTTCTTTGCCGGCTAAGAAAATAATAACATACAATTTATATACTTCGGTGTGTTTCATACAGTAATACTCACATTTAGCATAAAGTAAATAGTCTAGTATAAAAACCCATTAAATTATAAAAAATATATACCTTAGGGGACAGTTACACGTAAAGTATTTACTGTGATCCATCAATTCAGTATTTATTGATGGACGTCAGTTTTCATTGATGGATTAATAAATTAATAATTAAATCCATAAATAAATATTGACATCCATCAATACGCTAGACTACACGTTCAGTAAATACCACGATACATCAGTATTTATTGGCGGATTACAGTAAATACTTTACGTGTAACTGTCGCCTAAGTAATCCCCTTTTTTCAGTTCATAAGAGATAAGTTAGATCGGTGGCAGAGCGGGAATCGCACTGGATTAGTAATCCAATGATGGTGAGTTCGAATCGGCTTCTGCGATATCGGCAGAAGAAACAGATTGGAAAAGATGGAAAAGTTTAAAGGGAGTGGACTTACTGTGACAGCCGTCTTCTTTCTTCTTTATTTCGCGTAGTTCTTCTTTCCTTCACGTCACTGGTTCAACAATGGTTCACTACACTTGTCTGTAATATATACGTGTGAAATCCGCGAACGTATTTAAAAGGGTATATGCGCACGGCGCGCAATTAGTATGCAGAGATTTATAATATAGATGCACACGGTGCTAAGGTATGGATGTAGGTATGAACGGGGTTTTGGTAAGTCAGAAAGATGAGGATATGTACCTACAAATCGAAAATATCTGTCATCTGCGCAATACTGCTTGTACCTAAATTTGCCTAATTAGTAGAAAATATCACATACGAAAACCACTTTAAGTTTTTCCATAATTTTGAAAAAAAAAATATTTTTCAATTATAAATTGGATTCTGAATGAAAAACATGTTGATTATATCGTTTAATTTTAAAGTAAATATTTTTGTGTCAAAGTCGTCAATTTTTCACATAAGAATGGTCCATGCATTTGACATTTTTTTGATATTCGTTGCCATGGTAACGATCAAATCCTCATACTTATAATTTAGTATGTAGTAGGTACAATGTGTATTTAGCTATGTATGAAATATTATATACACGATTTATATAAACGAGTGGGTTGTGGCCAACACTACACTCCTCCCAACGCTTATATTCAATTATATTTTAAACCACTTGCCATAGTCTAATCTTTCTGATATTTTATACACACTTGCTTCCGATGAAAGTATATAAAAAAATAAACGGGTTGGGGCCGACAATTTACAAAGTAGATTATATGAGGATGAATGGACTGGAAGGACTTAGGACTGAAAGGGACGAGGGGACTGATTTTTTTTAAACTTACTTATGTTTGTTAATTTTTATTGATTGTATTGGGTATTTTTTACTCATTCTGAATTCATCATAACAAATATACCTATAGTTGAAAAATCACAAAAAATATTTTTTTGGTGGAGTAAACTTCTTTATCATCATTATAAGCTCGACAGCCCTGAGTGGGCCTTGGCTGAATCCAGGAGTCTCCTCCAATCTCGTCTATCCTTTGCCTTCGTTTTCCAATTTCTAATATCTACTGCGGAGGCATCGGCATCGACATTGTCCATCCATCGAGTCCTTTGTCTTTCTGGTCTCCTTTGACCTTGTGGCACAGAGAGTGTGAGGCGTTTTGTGGGGTTGTCGTCGTCCATTCGGATTATGTGACCAGCCCATCTCAAGCTCCCTATCTTGATGGGACTGATCACATCGGGCTCTCCATAGGTCTTATATAGCTCCCTGTCGTATCGACGACACCAACTATTATTCTCTTTTATTGACCCGTAGATCGTTCGAAGGATCCTTCTCTCAAAAGCCGCTATGGATCCTTCAGTTTGCTTAGTCATCACCCAGGTTTCAGAAGCATACGTGAGGACCGGCTTGATGAGTATTTTGTAAAGGAGGATCTTTGTGTTTCTCCTAACCAGTTTTAACCTTAGCTGCTTTTGTAGGGCATAAAAGCATCTGTTATCAGCCATAATTCTTCGTCTAAATTTTTCTCGTGTGTCATTGTCGCTGGTCACTGTGGAGCCAAGATATGTGAACTCCGGAGAATACTTCTTGCCTCACATTTACCTTCCCGAGCAGCGCCGGGTGCACAAAACTAGTCAATAAATAAAATAAATAAATAGGTATGCCTATTTTTCTAAAACGCTACGATTTCCAACCACGGCCGAGGCCCAAAGAAGTCATATTGGCGTGGAAAGAATCACAAAAACCATAGAAAAAGACGAATGCTGACATGTGAATGACGTCCTAATTCGGGATGGATTCGAACCTCGCGTTTTTTGCGCGTAGGTACCTACCTATTATATTTTTTTCATTTTCACTACATATTTACAAAAAAACATTTTTTCATTTAATGATTCGGCGGATATTTTGTGGTAGTTAATATAAACCATTTTTGAATTATAAATTTGCTATAAACCACTTGTTTTTTGAGTCACTTCGCGACATGTTTCGGAAGCGCTGTCCTTCCATCGACCGAGTGTCGAGACTACTCTCGACTAGTCTCGACACGCCGGTCGATGGAAGGACAGCGCTTCCGAAGCATGTCGCGAAGTGACTCAAAAAACAAGTGGTTTATAGCAAATTTATAATTCAAAAATGATAAACATTTTTTCATTTAAATCCATTAGCCTGAATCGATTTCTAATACTTTCTTTAATATTCGTGAAACAATTCGATTATTTTTACATTTTTGATTAGACAATTTTTCAAATTCTTAGTTTCACAATTTTTTTAGTCTTCGATTTATATGTAAACAAATAGTAATAATACATAGGTTCTCACAAATTATATTAACTAAGGTGGATATTATTACCACAGAAATTTTAGATTTTAAAAAATCGTTTATATAAATTTTTCCACTGACTGTTATCAGTCATATTATCCTCTGCAAAAAAAAACAAATATTGTAAAATACAGAATATAAAATCCTTAAGAGAAGGTTAAGTGTCCCCTTTCATTAAATACTTAATCGTGTGAATAACCTTCGAGTGTCTACTTTAAGAAGGCGCCTGCCGCCAGCGAACCTATTTTTCAATTTGATATTCCATCAATTACTACCAATCGAAAAAACGGCTTGGATATTATTGATATTTCGTAATATTCCGTAACTTTTTAACTATGTTCTGTATATATTCTTGTAGAAAAATAATTGACGTACACCGATTTTTGACATTGTACATAGGTATATATTATATTTATAATAAACTATAAGGCGTAAAGCAACATATTTTTTTTTTAATTAAATAACAAAAAAAATTCTGGAATAATATGTCCTGACATTTGCATTAATGCTTCAGGTTTAGAAAATAAACCTTTTTTGATTGCTTAGTAAATGTTTTTTTAGATTTATTTAATAAAACCTGCAGCATTAATGCATATTATGTCAAGACATATTCTTCCATATATTTTTGTGTTCTTTAATTAAAAAAAATATATACATCTACGCCTTACACTTTATTTGTAATATAAGATGAATGTTAAAAATCTGGGTATGCTTATTATTTTTCTAAAAGAATATATACAGAATCTCTTTTTGGCATACTCTGCGATACAAGGATGCCTATTAAAACAAAAAGCAAAGCATATTAAACAGTGGTACGACCTGCAATGTTGTACGGCGCAGAATGCTGGACAATATCCAAAAAGCTTGAGCATCAGTTGCATACAACTGAAATGAAAATGCTGCGTTGGGCGGGTGGTGTAACACGAATAGACAGAGTCCGCATTGAATATGTCAGAGGGCCATTCAAAGTGGCGGAGGATCATTCAGAGGATGATGATTATTCGATAAAGAAAGCGCTCAACATCCCAGCTAGACCTAGGGGTAGAGGCAGACACATAGCAACATGGTGGTCCAGTATTGAGAAGGAGCTGACGGCGGAATGTTCCCGTTAGAAGATCCTGGCGCATACGTAAAAGGAGGCCGGACCCTGGATAAACCGGGATATAGAGGCAAGAAAAAGAAGAAGAAGAATATATACAGAACATAATTAAAAAATAAAGGATCATTTATCTTCATTAATATCCAAACTATCTAAGTTACTTTTTTCAAAAAGATTCGATTAGTATTAATGTATGTATGAATATATGCACAATGTATGTATGAATATGTAAAAAATAAATGCATTTTCTTACATCTAATATAAACAAAAAGAATATTAACATGTTGAATTGAAAGATAGGTACTGGTGCCCCCTTAATGTTAACAAACGACTTCAAGGATGAATAACAACCTAGAACAATATTATCGCTTTTTAATTAAGTGAATATTACAGATAAAAATGTACATAAATCATAAAAAAATCTTCTGAAATTAATTGTATAATATCCAGGTATTAAAAACATAAAGCTATCAATTAATGGTATTATATTTTTCTAATCAAATTTATATTTTTCAATAAAATTGTTATTATGCAGTTTATTTTTATATATTTTCTAGGGCAACTAACATAATATTAATCACGCACCCAATAACAATTTCCCACATTCATTACGATATTGATCGTCTCACAGATCCAAACTGAAAAAAATTGAGAAGATTATGTATGTCAGCCTTCGTGGCTCAGTTCGTTGAATATCTAACTTCTGAGTGGAGGAGACACAGTTTTTGATTGTATTTTCACTCTAGATCTCCAGAATGTGGCAACTTGTTATTGGGTTCGTGTTAAATTGATATAATATAACCTAGGTGAACAAAAAAGTAATACAAAATAATAAATGACGAAAACGAAAAATATTTTTTATCATTGTAACATTCCGATAAGCTCTAGACTAAACTGCACTAGAATTATTAATTATTTTTTTATTAATTTACGGCATATATTGCCCTTTATAAAACATACATAAAAAAAAACATATATTGAAAACTAAACACAGAAAAGAAAACAAAAATAAACTTAACTATAAAAAGAGGAAAAACACATCTATACCTCCATAACTTCTTCTTCTTTTGTTTCAATCTTGAAGATTGGTTGGCAGCATTAAATTGATGCATCTCCTCCTCCACTCCGCTCGGTCTTCAGCGACTCTTTTCATCTCCGTGTAAGAGGTACAATGCATGTCGCGGCACACCTGTTCTAAATACTCTCGGCGGGGACGCCCCTCTGCCAGTTGTACCCTCAACCATTCCCTCTAAGATGATATGTAGGAGATCCTCGTGTCGCAACACATGGCCTATCCAATTTGCACGCCTTTTCGATATGGTGTTTGACAGGTGCCTGGTTTCCTTAATTCTGCTGAGAACCTCATCATTTGTTATATGGTCCCTCCAAGATATGCCAAGCATTCGGCGATAGGTCCACATCTCGAAGGCATCCAATCTTTTGCGTTCTCTTTCACCTATGCACCATGTCTCACAACCATATAACAAAATACTCCATACAAATGTCTTCACTAGTTCCTTTCGGAGTTTAAGGTCCATGTTGTTGGACTCGAACATCTTGGATTTTTTGTTGAAGGCGAGTTTTGCCTGGTGAATGCGACTGTCCACCTCTCTACTTGAACGGCCATCCCATGTGATTCTACTCCCTAGATACACAAATTCTTTCACATTCTTGAGAGCAGCTCCAGACATCAGTAGATTCATTTGGCGTTCATCCCTGCCTACAGTTAGTACCTTAGTTTTATCCTTATTTATTTTCATGTTGTACTTTTCGTTTAGGACTAACTCCATAGTTTCTAAGGTTTCTCCATAACAAAACGGATAAAAAGTCATAATTGAATTTTTAATATGTTCCTATCCCTGTAAATTATATAAACCAGCGAATAACACATTTTATTTGATGGTATCTATGTTTTTGTAAATGTTCCAATAAAATCTCTTTATAATGCTTAACAGAATCGAAGAAAACATAAGTCAGATAACCATAAACATTGCCTAACCGATGGATTCTATTCATTGGTGTGTTATGCAAATAATTGGAGTTGGAAATCTTATATAAGAATGTATGGCGGGTATTCCTTGTTGTAATATGGTAATGTATCCGACTAACAAGGTAAGAGGTGCTTAATTAGTTATTGGTTATCTTATAGAGAAGCATGAGATCAGATATAATCCTTCTAACGGAGAAGTCATGAAGTTGCAGATAGGCTAGTAGGGAATTATAATTTAAATGTTGAATAATTCATGAACGGTAATAATAGTTTCTGCGTTCTCTAATTTAATTCTTCCTTTATTTATAGTAATCAGTCCGATTATTGTAGTTGTATTTTGCATTTTTTACTATATTTTGTACAAGAAAATATACAATTGAACTAATTTTACTTGAGGAGAAAAAGATTACGTTTTCTAACCACTTGAAAGCAACAAAAAAACACGAATCAATAAACAGGAAACAAAAACATTGGACTAAAAATTAATTTCGAAACAGTTTACTTTGTAAGAGTTCGGTAATAATTACTCGTTTGATACCGATTTAAGTATACCTCAGTGTTGACATTACCGATAGTTATCATCCATTAAGTTGTACATAGGTAACCTTAATATTTGATTAGATATTATAACGAATCGATACAACATTATCAATATAGTAATGTAATTGTATTGTAATATATTACCTACAAATTACATTCCACTACCACCCGTTCTGCTCAGTCCTTGTGTAGACTGATAAACAACTTCTTGTAGAACACACGAAGTCCGAGCAAACTCTGAAATTTTACATGCATGAATTTCAAAGAAAACAAACTGTTAGACAATCTTTGAACTGAAAGAACTATAGCGTGGGTTATATTCTGTTTTTCACTGTGAATAATGTGACTGTGAATAATATAAGAAGCAATATTGAAAAAACTGCTATCTCAGAGAGAATTTGTTTATTTGCTACTGATTATTTTCTTATACAGTCAATCGTTGTACCTATTTCCCGCTATGTATGACCAGCTCTTTTAGGTAGGTTAAGTAGAGCCAAAATATATGTAGTAGAGAATTCAGTGTTGTCGAAGACTTAATCATTTTCTCTTTGTTTCCAGCCCAACTTAGAGAGTCTGTCAAAAGCGAACTGCAACAGTCCTAGGGAGTGTACCGCCATGCACGGCCTCTTTAACTGTTCCTTGGGCCATTGCAGCAACTATTCTGAGCTGCTTCAGTGCACCAATCGTGGGGAGAAACCGGAGATTGACGTAGATAAGGACAGCGGGAAGCTCACGGGACAGTATGTGTGCCACGGTGAGCTATAAAAAACCTTCAGCAAATCGTGATTGATTTTATAAAGAGTCATAAAAAAAATCATTTTGAGTTATATAAATATTAAAAAAAGTGATTGATATTATAATGAATTATAATGACACTTATCTCTATAAATTACAGGAAAAACTTATTGAAGACATTCTTCAATTGGCATTCTGTAAAAAAGATGGCTTTTAATCTTACGTTAAATTGCAAAATAAATATTCACATTACAGGCACTCGATGCTTAAAGATCCGTCGTCCCCTAGAATGCGAGCGTCTTTGTCCAAGAATAGTGACCCAACCTTCCACCACCAACGTCCTGGTCGCCATGGACAACACCGTTATGGGAGCCGTCTGCACAACGGCCTTAGGGGGAGCTGACGGAGTCGAGACAGAGCCGAGGGCTCCAGTCTGGGAGCCGAGAGACGGAGTACTGCTGCTCTCCTGCAGAACTATACAACGCGATGGTGACAACATAAGGTATATAACCTATATCTAATGACCTATATTCACACCACGAGAATTAGATTGCACCATCATGTATTTCATAGTTCATTTGAGCATCACAATTGAAAAATTGGGTGGGAATGGCGGACGAAAATGCTTTACTTTGAAACTCCTAACTAATTTATGAGTTTATACATTCTTTGGCTTTCTACCCTGCTGGATATAAACCTCATGAAGGAGGATGAAGGAATACCAATTAAGAATTATGAGACAGGAATCTTTTTTTTTCTTCGTGCAAAAACATTTTTTGGACACCATATTACCTTCACAGTCTTCTTCTTCTAACGTCAGCAGATCGTGTCGACCGATGCGCCGCTACAACGCAGTAGATCCTTAAATGAGCAGGTAGCAGGGCAAGCAGGGCAATTTCGAAGGTGGTCTGTTCACGTGAGTGGGAATCATCGTCTATTAGGATCCCTCATGTCCTTAAATTGTTCTTTGAGTCTACTGACACCCGCTTTTGATTTGTTCAGTGTTTTCCAGGAGCACCAGTCCAGTTTTTAACCCGGCAAAAGGCACTCATGGGGTTTGATCAATAGGTGATTTTTTTCGCCATAGGGTGAGCTTGGCTTCCTCTGGAGATGTTTTCAGTAGCTCTGTGTGCCTTGGGAATCTTGCGGGATCTCATCCTAGGTTGGGTAGTTTCACAGTTGTAAAGACACTGTGAGGTTGGTGTTGGGCTTTGTCACATCGTGCCTGATGTTAGAAGGAGCTTTTCCTGCGAGAGGATATAACTTGTCTAGTGGGTTTCAGGCAACCAGTGAACACTCGGTTAGTGTCGTTAAGTGCTACGTCACTGGTATATGATAATCTGCTCCTCGCAGCGTTTCACCAGCTGGGAACATAGGGCTTGAGTGGTTGTGGGCCTCGTTCTTTTTTGTCACATTATTCCCGGCAAGGGCTGTTTGCCTAGGAGGGCATTGCAGTAACATAGTAATGTATTTTTGTTTTAAAAATTTAAAAAGTTCATATTTTTGTATGCTATATTCAAGTGCATATATAAAATCTTGTAGGTCCAATATCATGCGACCAAAGTCATTTTAATAAGAAAGATTTTTCGTGTAAAGCAAAGTGTCCATACGAGCGCATCAGTCGGATTTGTTGGTGGCAGTGCGTCCACAGAGGTGCACTAATCGGATGGCCGACACAACTGTCAAATGACAATTTTCCATAGAAAATACAAATACATGAATGATTTTTTTGCATGATTGGGTAACAAATATCTAAGCATTCGAATTTACAATCTTTTTGAGATACTTCCACTATCTAACTTTTACTACGTAAAAAATGATGAAAATATTTAATATCTGCCTGAGGAGGAAACGGTGTACTTCCGGTCGCAAATTCAATTTCAATAACGTAGTTTATAATAAGTAATAAAATATACTTACTAAAAAAATTTAAATGACAATTTTCCATTAGGCGATATGACATCACCATAGAAAATGCACATACAAAAATGACAATTCCGATCGGATTTTTGCCTCTCCGAGCAACGGCATCGGCATTCCGATCAGTGGACGCACTTGTATTAATTCCTATACAAAGAATTCTAAAATCCGTCTGATGCGCTCCGTCCAATTCGTCCACTGCGCTAGCCTTAAAACGTATTTACCTTGAGCAGCATTCATTTGTCACAAATTCCAATTTATATTTGCATTAAAAAATATCAATAAAAAAACTGCACCCTAAAATCGCGAGTCGAATCAATACCTAGATAGGTATTGGTCGAATCGCATTATCTGAAAGAGCTTTTGTGAATTATATACATCCGATATCCTAAACGACACAGCCAAGATGGATGTATTTGTTTTGTGTGTAGACTATAAACCTACGTACATGTAAACATCCGTCACGTGATACTTTATATCTGGTGGCTCGTGTTTTCAGGTCACACACAGTTCCACCATTACACACACAATAACACTTAATTAAAAGCCAACCAACGGTCGTCTTTCTGCGGATATTAAGTGAATTTAATGGACGGCTTAAATGTCGATTTTCTCCGACGGGGAAAACAAATAAACTCAGCTTACGGAGAAAACGTGGGCTGAAGCTGACGGACGGCGGAAAAATCCCAACGGCACTTTTCCATTTATCCATTCTCCCAACACGCCATTTTGATTTATAAGGATAGGTTCATGTTTTGCTGAATTTAAATTTGTCTCAGAAACAGTGACAACAGCGGGACTTATTCAAGTCGGAATCTTATTCAAGTTGCAAATTTGATTATGACTTTCGAAATATTCTGACAAAAACACTTTATTTTACTTATAAACGAGTTTATTTTACTTATTTATTTTATAGAATAAAACAGCAAACAAGAAAAATTTATACAAATATACAATGATAATTTTTATATTGCCAATTATAGTATTCTAAAATATATTAAAAGATGTTAACAATATTTACTGCCGAAATAGAGTTTATTCAACGACCAGCTTTAAAACTCATCTGGAGGGCAAGTCTGGTCCAACTGGCGAAATCAAAACCCTCACGATTACCCATAATATCATGGATATAATTATTATATGGAGTTCTATAATATCTTTTGATGTCATAGAACTCCATATATTATGATAATTATATCCATTATAGGGGTTTTGATTTCGCCAGTCGGACCAGACTTACCCCCCTGGACATATTTCATGAATCTGTGGAGTTATTCAAAAGAAAAATTAAGATACTCATTACTTATATCATATACCCTTATTCACAAATAATAACTCATCAAACATAAAATACCATTTCTAAATGTGTATAAAATTTACGGAGCACATCAGACGGATTTTAGAATTCTTTGTATAGGAATTCATTCAAGTGCGTCCACTGATCGGCAGCGAACGGAGCGTGCGCATCGGATCGTCGGAATGCCGACGCCACGCAATTGCTAGGAGAAGCAATAATTCGCTCGGATCTGTCATTTTTGCATTGTGCATTTTCTTTGGTGATATCATATCGCCTTTTTAAAGGAAAATTGTCATTTAAATTGTTTAAACTATATTTAAATAAACCACTACAATATAAATTCGAATCTTTGGATGCTTAAATATTTTTTTACTCAGCAATCACGCGAAAACCGCTGAAAGACTGGATGAAATTTGGTATTAAGATATGTTGGTAATTCCTATAAAAGGCTATGGACTGTATATTTTTAAGATCTTTCTTATTAATTTTCATTAAATATTTTCTTTGAATAAAATAATATACAAGCTGAGCTTGCGATTACCAAGCCGAAAAATCATTTGTGTATTTGCATTTTCAATCGAAAATTATTGTCAACAAATCCAAATGACAGTTGTGTCGGCAATCCAATTGGTACGACTCTGTGGACGTACTCCCGCCAACAAATCCGTCCGATCCGTCCGCTGCGCCTACATGGACGCTAGCCTTATAGAGAGGAACTAAAAGTAGAGGTCGGCCCAAGAAAAGTTGGCACTATCACATAAATGGGATTTTGAGGGATGGAGATGTTAGAAAGAAAATTAGATATTTGGGCGTGTATAAGACGTGAATGAAGCGGGAAATGTATGTCAAGTGAAAAGATTCTGGCGTTCTATTCTCTATGCCTACCCTAAGTAGGGAAATATGATATGTATAGTATCATTTTTCTCAAATAGGCAATTATGACGTGATACAAAAGCAACAACAAAGTAAAATATAGTGATCAAAAGTTCCCATTTGGATACATTTTAGTGTGTAGGTGATAATGTTTTTCAGTGCGACACCTGGATGATTTACTAGTCCATTGACTGTAGAATCACCCAATGTCGATATAGTACTATTATTTTAATTACATATTACATATTTTTGAAATCTTTTGATTAATATCGGCTAATATTTTCAGAGGAACTGATTGCGTCAACGGAACTGTCATACCATCAGACCGACTTCCACAGCCCTACATGAACTACACACAACTTAGAATATTATGGGAGGAGGCTTTAGAGAAGCAAATGGTCTTCACCAATCCAAGGTAAAATGTTCAGCCTTTCAAAGTAAGTTACAATCACCACCATAAATTACCTACTGTAAAAATTTAATTTGCATTTTATTAATTAAACGAACCTTATTTATAGCAGTTTTTTTCAGGGTACTCAAAAGATGTTTAAATTCAAATTGTGATATGAAGTTCATTTCACTTTTGGCCAATGTGTCGAATTTTTTTCTTAAACTAAATACTTGCAATATAAGACGAGTTACACATTTGCAACTTTCCAAGAGTGTAAAAGGCTGAGTGTTAGAGCTCCTCGGTTAAAAAAACCTTTCCAGTTATAATATAATATGAAAAGCTTTCTGGAACCAAAATTTTATTTATATATACATTAAAACCCCTTTTGTTTAATATCTTTATAAGTTTCGGCTTTTTCCTTGTGGCACATTTTAACTGATATAATTAAAATGAATAATTATCTTAGTGTCAACCACGTTTGAGTATTTTTATGTTAACTAGTTTCGGAAACTAGTCCCTTCTAGTTGACATAAAAAAACTCAAACATGGTTGACACCTTTAATTTCATTTTAAGCAGCCTGTATTTTCTGATTTGTACTAAATTTATAATAAAAAGTTGCAAAATGTGCCTCAGTTAGTTATGTAGATATCCAACTCCTGAACTAAAGGTCCCCGGTTCAATTCTCGACAGAGACAGAGTTTTTAATTGTATTTTCAGTTTAGATCTGTGATAAGATAAACATCGTTAGTCTCCGGAATACGTGGCAACTTGTTATAAGTGAGTGATAAATTAATATTTGAAATGTTTCTAGAATAGTGATATAATATGAATTGTCACAAGTAACAAGTCATAGGAAATCACAATTCTGTCACATTTTACATTGCACAATGCTGCCCGAGGAACAATACAAAAAAACATTCTCTGATTAGTTTTTAAACATGATAAGTGTTTCATGGATCTCTTCTATGTATGATTTACATAATATGGCCAAGGATAGAAAAACAAGGAAGTCAAGAAGAGAGGCCTATATGTTTCACTGTAAGGTTGAGTGTTGATGATGATAACGGAGTCTTTAATAGATTCTTAAATGTGTGTCTTTTCTAGATCACACGGTGGTACCTCGCTGTTCCCACTGTCCAACACACTCCAGATCTTCCCCCAGATGAGCAGACTCTACATCAACCTAGGTGGGTGTGTCAACACTCTCCGTGGAGAGTGCAAGCAGTTTGTGCAAGACTTTGGATCCGACGGACGAGGGCATACGGCAAGGAGCAGATTCCCCTGCTATTACAACAAGGTACAACATAGTTTTACTATGGATTAGTGAACATCTACATATGATTTCACAAATTTTCAGCTAGAAACTCGTAGAGAGTAATTATTAATTTATATTTGCTGATGCTTAGATGCTTAAATTATTACAATAGTCTTGACCCCCAACCTGATATATTTAACTCCACACAGACATCGATGAAACGCCAATTACGCGCAGTTATTGGTAATATTACTGGTTAAAAATCAAACCTACTTTCCTTAAACATTCATCCCTTCCTTATCAACGCTTTCCTATATCCATTACCCTTCCCTTTCCCCCACATACACTCATCATCTTACATTGACTACCCAACATTAATAATGTATAATAATTTAAATATGTGAAACTTTATAATTGGCTATTTATTTTGTATTCTCATTTGAAATTAAGTATTATAAATGTATAGCTGTTAAGTTTCCAAACAAATAAAAATAAAATAAAAATAAAAAATATATCTTAGATTCTATGAATTCCTTCGTTATTTTTTGTATGTATGACCTATAGTGCAATATAGAATTTCGTGTCCCCTAAACAACTCAATTTTAAACCCTTTCTTAACCGAATTATGAAAGCATTATGAAAAAAATATTTTTCATAAAAAATGGGCAAAATATGTGATTATAAAGAGATAAGGAAAAACCAAAGATAACGACAATGAAAAAAAAAGGAAAAAGCAATCGGGCACTCCCTGGAAACGACAATTGTCGGCGAACCCTTTCACTACCGGACAGCCACTCTACCAGTCCACCCAAAAGGCCCTTTTCAGGGCCAATCATGACCATATCGATAAACATCGAGGGACTTAGCGACGACAAAGAGACCATACTATCGGACCTCTGCAAAAGAAATCGATGCGACATATTAATGATTCAAGAAACTCACAGAAGCAACACCGCCGCTAGACCAAAAATAAAGGGCATGAACTTAATTCTCGAAAGACCACACGAAAAATATGGCAGCGCAATCTTTATTAAACCGGGACTCACAATTCAATCAGTTGCATACACAGATGTGGAAAATATCGAAATTTTAACTGTAACTTTCGCAAACTGTACACTAACTTCCATATACAAACCACCGAACTCCAAATTCATATTCACAGAACCCACAAATTTCAAAAATCATCATGCAAGAATAATCATAGGGGACTTTAACTGCCACAGTACCGCTTGGGGATACAAACAAACTGATGAGAATGGCATAGAACTTGAAAAGTGGGCTGAGAGCGAACGGCTACAATTGGTCCACCATCCAAAACTTCCTGCATCCTTCAATAGTGCTCGTTGGAGGAAGGGTTACAACCCGGATAATATCTTCGTGAGCGAAAAGATAATATCACAATGCTCAAAACAAGTGGAAGACCCAATCCCTCGGACACAACACCGACCAATAACTTGCACAATTGTCCCAATGATAAGACCAACCATAACGCCGCTCAGAAGGCAATTTAACTTCAAAAAGGCCAATTGGAACAACTTTAGTGCAGAATTGGATAATCTAGTTCAAAATTTAGAGCCTAAACCTGAAATGTATGAAAGCTTTGTCGAACTGGTGCAAAGGGTGTCAAGGAAACATATACCAAGAGGATGTAGAACAGAATATCTACCTGGGCTTTCTGATGACACAAAATCCTTGCTTGAAAAGTACAAAGCACTGTTCAATGATAACCCATTCTCAGAAATGACTCTACAAACTGGTGAAGAACTGTTACAATCTATCTCCCAATCAAGAAGAGAGAAATGGAATAACCTCATTGAAAACCTGGATATGAAACAAAACAGTAGGAGAGCATGGAAGGTAATAAAGAACATTAGCAATGATCCAGCAGTGCAAACTCCTAACCCATACATAGTTACCCCAAATCAGATAGCCCATCAACTGTTGCTGAACGGGAAAACAAAACAAAAAACGAGTACCGAAAAAATTATACGTAATATAGAGTCAGAAAACAATTCACTTGAATCACCATTCTCCGACTCCGAACTTAAAGATGCAGTCGCCTGCCTAAAAACCAACAAAGCAGCTGGGCTCGATGATATAAGGGTAGAGCAAGTCAAGCATTTTGGCAATAAAACTCTTGTATGGATCCTGAACTTAATGAATAATTGTGTGACCAGTCTAAAAATACCAAAAATGTGGAGGAAAGCCCGAATCACAGCACTTCTCAAACCGGGCAAGGAGCCCAACGAACCAAAAAACTTTAGACCTGTATCTCTGCTGTGCCACCTCAGTAAAGTTTTTGAAAGACTGATCCTAAACAGAGTTGGTCTCACTCTGGACCCACACCTGATAAACGAACAAGCAGGGTTTAGGCCTGGGAAATCATGTACGGGACAAATCCTTAACTTGACACAGCACATCGAGGACGGTTTCGAGGAAGGCAAAATTACAGGAGTAGCGTTCATTGACCTAACTGCTGCCTATGATACAGTCAATCACAGGAAATTGTTACACAAAGTATACGGGATCTCGAGAGACTTCAAACTCACCTCAGTAATTGGAACTTTGTTGAGCAATAGACGGTTCTATGTCACGCTGCAGGGGAAGGACAGCCGCTGGAGGATGCAGAAGAATGGACTTCCTCAGGGTAGTGTCTTGGCGCCTCTACTGTTTAACATATATACAAATGATCAACCAAGACCAAACAGAACACGCCAATTCATATATGCCGATGACACCGCCGTGGCAGCACAGGGGAAATCATTTCATGAGGTAGAGGATAGACTTACGTCAACACTCACTGAATTGGGTGAATACTACGATGCAAACCACCTAAAACCCAACCCCAAAAAAACACAACTATGCGCCTTCCACTTTAAAAATAGAGAGGCGGGTCGAGGGTTGCGAGTCAACTGGAGAAATGAGGAACTCGAAAACTGCCACGCACCAAAGTATCTGGGAGTGACACTGGATCGATCTCTGACTTACAAGCAGCACTGCCTAAACACGAAACAGAAGGTCTCCGCCAGAAATAATATCTTGAGAAAGCTTGTCGGATCAACTTGGGGAGCATGCCCTGAGCTCTTGCGCACTTCTGCTCTGGGACTGTGCCTCTCTGCCGCCGAATATGCTTGCCCTGTATGGTTTGGATCAGCCCATGCCAACCAAGTGGATGTTGAAGTTAATGAAATGGCACGAATTATATCAGGATGTCTTAGACCCACAGCCAAAAACAAATTGTATCCCATAATAGGCATAGCACCCCCTAACATCAGAGAGTGGCAGCAGATGCGGAGAGGCATAAGCAGATACACGACCCAAGACACCCACTCTATGAACATAAAGCACCAAACCCTCGCCTCAAGTCAAGGAATAGCTTCCTAAAGTCCACAGCCGACCTGCAGACCTCCCAGAAGCAACGCCGAGAGGAGTTGAGGCTCACACATATTCTGGACCTTTTGCGGTCATAGTTACCGTGCAGGTCCTTAGCCTGCCTGAGCCTCGGGAGTTTAATCCAGCACAACTGGATCTTACTTTCTCCGTAATTTTCTTTACTTCTGTCTAGTTCTATTTGGTCTCATCTCGCATCCTTCCTGGCGAATATATCAGCTTGCTTATTTCCTTCGACTCCCAGCTCATTTCGGCTTTTTTTCTTCAGTTCATTTCCGTCTCTTGGTACCCAGAGCAGGGAGACCATATTATTCTTGCCTAATTCATTTAATTTTAATAAGCACTCCCAACCCATTTTTGAGTTGATGATCGGGAAATTCAGTGCCATAATGGCTACTAGACTGTCAGATACAATAGCAATATCTTGTCTATTGTATATTCTGTCGATGTTGAATTGGGTACATCTTTCAATCGCGTGGGATTCCGCTTGATAGACATTAAGGAGTTTGCCGATTGATTCAGAATATTCTGTTTGTCTTCCATGAACTCTCGTTCCAGTTCACTTTTCTGTTTTAGATCCATCGGTATACCATTTAATATTAAGTATTTTATCTCAGTGATTGGATGGTGTGATTGCTCTTATCATTTTTCGTGTTCAGTTTCATATAATAAAGTTGTGTGTATGATTAAAGTTGTTCTCGAAACGGAACTTCTTGACTATTCTATCTCCTGGTAAGTCGATTAGATGAGCACAATTTACCAATGCTAGTTTAGCATCTCAAGAGTTATTTATATAGATGCATAGCGGCGTAAACTTGTGTGTTGTTAAAATTTTTGATTTGTATACTTTTTTTGAAAGAATGAATATGTCCTTGTAGTAACAAGTACATATACATCTTCATACATTCCCTAAATTAAGCATAAATGCTTGTGCTACAGGTGAATGGAATCGGTCGTGGCAGGATTCGAACTCGCAACCACTGGATTACAAACCCAGTGCGCTAACCGCTCTGCCACCACCCATCTAAATGTCCTCATTCTACCTGTTATACATACATAAGCAGTCAATATTTGCAACTTCTCGAGTAATTTCTTCGTAGTTACAAGCTTTGCTCTGCTTGACCATACTATTCATCTTACGTGATGATCGATCTCAATTTCAGTGCACATCCATAGTAGGATCTTTGGGTGACATTCCTATATTTTCCTGCAACTCTTCTACATATCATTATAGCTAATGTTGCTTTGCTGATTGTTTCTTTAACATGCTTGTTCCACGCCAGCTTCTTATCTAGTATCACTCCTAGATATTTTGAATGATCTCTCCATTCACATCAGCCTCGTTACGCCAAAAAATCAACATTCGGAATGAGTACCTAATGAATCTCATCTCATGAACATGTGTAATATTTTTTTGCCTGTTGTATTTTCGAGTTCCCGGACACCCGAAAACAAATAAAATAATCGAAAAGAGTGGAAACTATTCTACACCACGTGTTTGTACATTTAAGGTCCTGCTGTATAAATATTCTTAATTTTATTTTTCAGAACGATTCAAGTTTGGTGCTATCGAGATTCGACCTTCTTCAGACATGGAGAGAGCTGCTGATAGCAATCTTAGTTCCTTCGGCACTCTTCGTCGTTTCCTTGACTACACTTTGCATCATCAATAGATCGGTTAAGGTTAGTTTAGCATAAATGAACATTATTTACACCTTTGTTGTTTTTTTTTTCTTTTGTAGAAAAATAATTATTGGCTCTACCAGCTACACGTATGGAGACTGCTTCACACATAATTCTAAGTCACAAATTTAGGTATGTGGCGTTGCCACATGTCAATCTTGTAAGACCAGGCGGACGTGACAATTTATGGACAGAATAAGGATATTGCAACCCATTTGGTGTGTCAGCGACCGATTCGCGACGCGCTACGACGAAAAGAATTTCTTCGTCCGTGATATATTTACTTTTAGATAGATTTGTGAAAATTCGAAAGGAAAGTCATATAACCTTGTAGGACCAGTGAACTTATAGCAAAAAATACTTGAGTATTTCCAAAAACTATAGCCCAGAAAATATATTCTTAAGAACGTGAAGAAACTCTAGAAGATAGGAGATATCTCGATCACCAAGATTTTTTGTCATCCAAGAGACCCACATACCTAATACTGTTGACAAGACAGTCGAAAAACAAAAGAGCACATTATAATAAATTGTTATATTTTATTAATTTTAAAACTTTATTGTACATAACTTATCTGCTAGTACAAATGGCGGACTTATTGTCTAGTGGCAATTTCTTCCAGACAACCATCTGTAGCAATTATGGGTGAAAATGGTACATGTACAAAAAAAGAAAACCTACATAAAACAATTATTACATTTAAACACAAAAAGAAGAATAAAAATATGTACACCAATGGCAATTAAACAAATCTTAGATGAAACCTGTTACAACACTATGGAAGGGAAGGGAAAAAAGGAGAGGATATTTGTCTACCTACAGGAATAGGGAAATAAATGGAAAGTATGTTGGTTAAGAAATAGAAAATAGGAGCATGTGCTTTAGTCTAGTTTTTTGAAGATTGCTAACGTTGGTGCAGTTCTAATGTAAAGGGCCAAGTTGTTCCATAACCGGGCAGCATGGACAGTAAAGGATGATGAATAGAAAGCCGTGGCATGTGACGGGATGGCGAGGGTTCTCTCTTCTCTAGATCGAAGCGGGAGTCCATGAGAGGCCAGAGGTTGAAATCTTTCGGTCAGATATGATGGAGCATTACGGTTGTTCAAAATATTAAACAGAAGACAAAGAGTGTGTTGATCCCGGCACAGACGGATAGGAAGCCATTTCAGTTGCTTGCGAAAATATATTTGATCGTATTTGCGGAGGTTAAATATGAATCGTATGCAGACATTTTGTAATCGATCTAATTTGTTTAGAAGTTCCTGAGTAAGATCCAAATAGCAAATATCTGCATAATCGAGAATGGGGAATATTTTGATGTTGGTTGGAAGAAATTTTTGAAGTTTTTTGACTGAGTGAATACTATAGAAAAGTTTTCTGCTGACTTCATTGACTTGTTCAATCCAGGAAAGATGTTGATTTAAGAGAAGTCCTAGATTTTTCACTGTTTTGGATAAAGGTATTACTGTACCATTGAGTAGAGGAAGGGGAATAGTGTTTGAAGTAAGTTTAGCCTGAAGTTTTGTACTCCCTATGATAATGGCATGAGATTTGATAGGGTTAAGAAGAATACCATTTTCAGTGGCCCATTTGCTTTTGGAGTCGAGATCAAAATTCACAGTTTGTATGGCATTATTTATGTCATTAGCTAAAAAAACTATGTAAAGTTGAATATCATCAGCATAGATATGATACTATCTATGCTGATGCAGGTCATTTAAAGGTCAGGTTATAGTGCAGGTCATTCAAAGTCCCAGTCTGTATAGTAATAATCGATACAATTACAAGATAAATGTTATAATTGTTTGATTTCAGGTAGGAGACGATGCAAAGTTAAGATGTCTGTCATGTTGTTGCAAACAAAAAGAAGTACTACCAACACCCACATAGCACAGTTATGACAGGTGACAAAAACTTTTCGTTTTAGATAAGTCTCCAACCCTGACTATCACAATTCTTATCGATCCTAATCTAATTTAATCATGAAAATGATCTATCCATCTAATAAGAATACCTTCCACTACCATAATATATCTATGTATAACCTCAACCATTCGTTCATCACCACCTTTACTCCCACCGCAACCGATTTCTTTCACCCAAATAAATACATATTATTTACTAGAAATTTTTGACTTGTTTCATTGTTAACCAATCTGCTGATAAAAAAAATAACTTGATTAATTAATTTAAAACCGTAATATTAAAATTATATTACTACTTTTGAAGGTATTCACCGACTTATTTAATCCAGTGGACGCGAGTTCGAATCCTGCCACGACCTATTTCGTTCACATAAGCACAATCAAGGGTCGCTGGTCTTAAGTGGAGCTGGGCTGGGCATATTGCCAGATGCCAGGATTCACGATGGACCAAAAAGATCTTAGAATGGCGACCGAGAACAAGCCGAAGAGGTGTCGGCAGACCCCAAGCAAGGTGGTCTGATGACATCAAGAAATGTGCCGGAGGGAGATGGATGAAGTGTGCCCAAGACAGGGAGTTGTGGAGGATCAAGGGGGAGGCCTATGTCCAAGAATGGATGAAAACAGGCTGAAGAAGAAGAAGAAGCACACTCATATGCTTTTAGGGAATGTATGAGGATGTATAATATGTACTTTTACAAGTACATGTTCATTCTCTAAAAATCGAAAATTGTGAATTATTTAATAGATCAAAAGAAAATTCCACAAACGCAACGATCAAGCTTTCAATTGGGTATAATTCACCCACCCAGATACTTAACATATCAAAGGATTAGGCTCAGAGAATCCTACAGATTTCTGAACATTTAAATTTAAAAAAGTCTTCAACGATTCTTGATGTATTCATTATAAAAAATTATGCAGGTTCATTAATATTATTTTTAATAATAATACATGTTTTTATTCTTATTGACTTCTATACTAATGTATTTTTTTAAATTTCCAGGCTTCCAACAGAAGATCCAACATCGGGAAGTGAAGCCGTAGCATAAAATGAAATCGTTAAAGCTTACAAGTACATTATGATACTATAATGGTAATTTTGAATATAAATTATAAATACATAGATATAAATAATAATAAGATGAGTGGATATGAAGAACATCAACTTAAATATAAAAAAAAACTAATGTTACAATCAAGGGATAGGTGAAACAAATATATTGAGAATTTCTGGCCCCCTGACCAAGTTTTCAAATAACTACTATCGATTCTTTCGAGAAAAACGCTAAACCGTCGATTTTTAAAATTAGATTTGACATCTGTTTAATTGTTAGATTATGTCACGACATAAAATCCCATACAAAAAATCATCCACCAGGTCTTTCTCTAGACGGAATAGTTGTTTTTATTCTTGGTTGTGAAGACCTTGTGTATGAATATTTGACATGCACTTCAAATTTTGTTGGATAATCAAATTCTCAATATTGTTGAAATAGGGGACTCCACAAGCCATATTACGAACGATGGGCATATAGCTTTGGGTAACAATGACATTCAACGCTGCATTGTTTTATTTCAACGAAACATCTCTGTGTGTCGTGTCAGTTCCTACTGATATTGATAATCACCTGAGAGAGAGCCTCTTCGGTTTAAGGCAGTGCAACAGTGCCTCCACATTTCTCAAACCCGAACATATTTTATTTTATTATTCTACTTTTAGTGAAACCAAAAGGACCAATGTCGTATATGAATTTAACACGATTTTGAAGATTTGTGGGATTTATCGTCTCACAAATCCATCCTCAAATAAGTCTTGAAACCAGATATGTACTTGAACGAAGAGTGTTATTATACCTTTCAATTTTGGAAGTTATACTTATTTTCAATGTATTCAAATCACTTCCGATAAGTTTAATAATTTACTTTCATTACAATATGTCCTTTATCAATTTCTTTATCTTTCTTTATCAAAAATTTATCTTTCCCATCAGTTATATATTGTTTAATTGCAAATATTTCTGATCGATCTCATATCTTTAGACACCATTAAGTCTACTTTCGTGGGACTTCGGCCATGTCCATGTTTCTCTATCATAGGCCGAAGTCGTTGCCGAATGACATACGCGAGATTTGTCCGGTGAAAAGCCGACAGAACCATGTGAGCATTTTAAAATACGGAATATGAATAAAAGATTTACATTCTATTCTATTTGCCAACTGAATTTATAACAAAAAAATCATTATTTTATGATTTTGAAAGAATCAATTAAATTTGACTCTCAATGCATTTAGTCTTCGATGTGATATGTATACTTACGTATTTTCACTTTTTTAACAATCTTAGTATATAAGATAAATCTATTTATATAAATATTCTTTAATATATTATCATACAATATTATATAAACTTTACACTATTATACCTATTCTTATATGTGTGTCTTGTCTATATACTTCAAAAGCTATTGTATGTTAGAAAAATTTATTAGTTTTGTAAGTTAAATCGATATAATGACCAAAATCCTGCTCAAGGTCATATTTTATTAAAGTTTCCAAAAACGTTGATAAACGTTACATGCACCAAAGTATTCAGATGAATATAATATTGCCATAAAAATTGACATAAATATACATATATAATTATTTTTTTTTAAAGTTACATATACGCAAACAATGGATTTTTCCCTGTCGGGAGTCAATGATATTTTTTTGACATTTTTTTACATCGCAATAGAGATGAAGTTAGAATACAATAGAAGGACCAGGAACTCAAGGCACCTACAGGGCTTACGACTGTAATCGGCTGGATCACGTGATCGCTTTGTGCGCTTGCGCAACGTTCACCAATTGAGCCATTTTATTGAGTTCCTGATCAATCCAATTTTAGCAAGTTATATCTTTTACATTATTCTTTGAATCAGCTGTCATAGAATTAGCGTCACCTCATGGATGACAATGGTGTTTCACTTATTCTCAAGTGAACTTATTTTATTTTATTTTTATTGATCGATAGAGAGTGATACAGTCTACACAATTTTATAAAACAGACAATGTAAATTGCTTTATTAGTGGACCAGTGAAAACTCCATGCATTATTTAACAGGATAATTAATATTGATACAAAAAATAACAAATAATATTTAATTGATTTACCAGTACATATAAAAAACACTAAAATAAGACAACTGATTAAATCAAATTACTAGGAAAGATAGGAGGAGACAACTATTCTAAACGAACTGAGATAGGTCGCAGTGATGTCGAGGTATTTAAGAAAGCATTGTACTGTACACCGTGCAATCACGGTACACAAAAGCATTCTGAGTGTAGTTGTTATTACAATTAGGAAGAATATGAAGGTACATAATATAACTTGTATAATTGTTCAATTTTATAAAATGAATCAAGTTGGAAACGTTTAACATGCATTGTCATCAAATAATTGTTTGTGTGATAAGTTTGTCATTTTGACATGTTAATGACACGTTTTCAATTTGATTTGTAAATCACACATTTTTAATATAATTAATATAAATAAATATCTTAGTGTCAACCACGTTTGAATATTTTTATGTCAACTAGCTAAACTCAAACCCTTAGAAATAAAAAAGGCATTAATAAAAAACAAAAAATAATTATAATTATAAAAATAATTATAATACTACTCCACTATTTAATATATTTCCGTTGGCAACCCCTGCTTCTAAAAATTAAAACTCCGCCCATCAACTTTTTGATCCATAGTTTTATGCACACGTTTCATACATGCACGTATGAAAGTAAGTTTAGTATAAGTCTGTCCATACGAAGGAGCGGTTACGTCTCCGAAACTAGTTGACATAAAAATACTCAAACGTGTTTGACACTAACATATTTATTTATTTTAATTACATTAGTTAAAACGTGCCACAAGGAAATAGCTCCAACGTATTAAGACATATTTTTAATTTAATATAAATTTTTATACGATCATATCACATTTTGTTGTTTTACAATTTCAATGCTATCTATCTTCTATAATATAATTACTGTACGCCATGTTTTTTCGTCGTTCAACGGATTGCCAGTGAAATAATTCAATTTTCGTGTTCGAAATTTTTATTTAAAATAAAAAATAAATTGATGCGAAAAATTACAAATAAATCGTTTAAAAAGTATTTTCTGCATAAATTGACAGTATTATTGTTTAAAAAGAAATTTTAAACATTCAGAATAAATTATAACCGTAATAATCTGCGGGATATCCATTTTGAACACTGACAACATTGCTTTCAATGTGTCATAATAATACGCAAAAAGATAATGACAGGTAATGTTTTCGTTACATCGCATTATTTAATTATGTGTATATATGTATAATTAATCATTATTATTGTATTATTATAAAAAGATATTCAGACTTAACTGTTGTGTACTGTTTTAAATGATATTTCGAATGTACATTCGAATTATAAATGTTTGTAATTTCAAACGTACGCACATAGAATTATAAGGTAGGTACGCATTTCATATAACGCATTTTTTCAAAACATTGTCAAAAATATTTTTTTTATAATTTCCGCATTTTTACTATAAAAATACTGTTTTATTACTTGATTTTAACGTTTTCACGTAAAGATATTTAGTTTTTAAATGTTGTGTAATGTCCTAAATGGTATATTTGACGATATTTAGTTTTATAAGGTTATTTTGCAACTGCCGCGCAGCGGCCGTTGGGGGTTGGACCGCGATGGCGGCCTGGGGCAGAGCCCCTTGTCAGCATTTATTTGTTCAGTAAAAAAATTTTTTCGTCGTCTGTCATTTGTATAAAAAAAATCATAAATATAATGGTTTTTTTTTTCATACAAATATTTTTTTATTATAACCATTAATCTTTTTATACATCTGATTTATAACCATTTATTTTTTTATGTATTCCATTTATTTCATTCCATTTCTAAAAAAATGTAATCTTGAAAATTGAGCACTGCATATAAATCTCAAAAATTAACGATAAAAATGTGACAAAATATGCAGTTAACAACATTATGTAAGACGCGTTAATTATATGGGCTCACTAAACGGCAACTAAATATTTTCATTTATTAATACAAAAAATTTTGAACCCAATTTATAATGCAACTCGGTCTCGGGAGTCAAAAATTACCCCAAAATAATCGTAAAATACGATATTTACTTAATAGGTAGGTACCGCCTGTTATTTCATTGGATATGAAACCACCTACGTAAATTTCAAAACAATGAGCCCCTATAATTAACATGTGTACAAAATATTTTGTGTGTTCGTGAAATACGTAGTTATCTTTTGATTCGTGTGTTTATGATATTATATATTATACTGTTTACCAGAGCTATAACAATTATATTTTTTACTTAAATATTGTTATAAAACTGAATAATGTGGCTTTTATATTAGTCGTTATATATGTAAAATAATATTATAGTCTACATATATATTGATATTATACTCTTCAATGTGTCTTATTGGTGTTTTTGTACATGTTCTACAATATAATTAATTATGCCATTAATAGAAATGAACACGCTTAGACGGTTTGGCTACATGGGAAGAATGAATAGAGAACATCTGACGAAGAAATCATTCAAAGCCGATAGGAATGGAACATGAGGTTGGGATCGTACAAAAGAATGTCAGAAGCGTTGTCAGAATTACGAGATAGAAAAATGCGGCATTTAGTTCTCTCTGCCAACCCCGCGAGGGACAAGGCGTAATAGTACCTATGTATGAATTTTTACTAAAATGTGTGTCGTCCTATTTCATTCAAATAGTTATTCGTAGATTGTCCGTATTTTCTATAGATGTTTAAAGATTCACATATTTTGTTTTGTAATTATGTAAATTAACGATCACTTGTAAACCGTGGAAAAGAGATGATGTAAAAAATGCATAAGAGCATAACAAGGCCCTCTAGATTCATACGTTTTCCTCTTAAATAGGCCGAAAGGCAGGAGAAAAAAATGGCCGACGCATAATTTATATAGAGTTTGACAGCTGTCATTATTCGCAATCAATCGTTTATGAAAACATAAATCCACCAGAATATAAACACAATTATAATTACAAAATTGATAGAAAACATTAAGTTGCTGTATGGTAATCGTATTTCGTATAAAACAAAATAAATCCATAATTTATTAAGATCTTAGATTATATATGATACAGATACCTAGTCAGCGCAATGAATGTATGCCAACTAAAACTACGAGGAAACAGAAGAATTTCTAGTATACGTACACCTACCGACAAGCACACCTACATAAAACGTAGACCAACCGATCTGCCGCCTCACACACACACATGTAAAAAAAACTTGGCATACATTTGAATTCAAAATTTGTACTAGACGCGGCTTCTGTACATTATAATTCTATGATTAAGATATTAAAATAAATTTATATTAAGTCCACAATGACATAATAAACTAAAATAACCATCAAAATGTCTCCGACAATACATCTGAATGTATTTACGTTGATATCAAATAACTTAGCAAAATAATGTCACAATACTTTTATATTATTTAATTTTAATAAATAAATGGTGAATAACGATAATATTACTGAGATTTTAAAAACTACACAATGAGACGACACTAATTGAAAACTGATTCATAGCAAAAATTAGTGATTCAAAAATCGATTCCTAGTACAGAAGCGAAATGATTCGGCTTAAATGTCGGCCATGATTGAAATTATACCCCCCTATACATTACGGCATGATTTAACAGATAAAAACAGCAAATCCAGAGGGCGCTGGTATAAATCACTTTGTCAATTAAGAGGTATCTGGATTATGGATATTAAGAAGGATGTCTCTTAATCTGACATGCGCTGATGTGAAGTACCTAATCAACAAAGACGCGATATAATTCAGATTGGTCCTATTTTTGGGTGTTTTGTCTCAAAAACAGAATTTTTCAATACTGTCTCTTATGATTAAGATTAAATATACCTATATGTGTATTATATACCTACTTGTTTACCTTGAAAACAAAGAAAAGGACTTTTTTTGTTTTGTATAACAAACATTTCCGTTGAACTTCTATGATTTTTCTGCAATAAAAATGTGCCTTTTCATTATCATGTACTTATGCCCTTTTCAAATCTGCGAGTCAATTTTGCATAAACATGCAGTGTTATTTTTAAACGTGGTTCAAAAATATTGAACCCAAATCTGATCACTTTTCTTATTTATAAACATGGCTCAAGAGTTGAACCGTCAAATGGAACCGGCGACGAGGGTAGTTTAACACGGGTTCAACTTGGCATTTCACAATTTTGAAGTACCTATAGTTATAATAATAATAAATGGATAATTTATATAGCGCCATTTTTGTGTTTTCACCTCAAGGACGCAATGACCATAAGATATGAGAAAAACATATAAAAAGCAATTTAATCCATTGGAATTTGAGATCTTTGGGATATACTTCGTGTTACTATTTTAATTATGGTTTACGCTCGTAAGCGCAATGTGTGTTTTTTTTTTGTAAGCGATAAAATAATACTTAACGTAGTAGTTATACAAAATTGACTCGCTAGTTATACAAATCTGAATTCGAATATTCAAATATGGTATTTTAATCTAAACTGCGCAATACTTTATCCATACATACAAAGATACCATACATAATAATACATACTTTATCGAAACCGCATATTTTTTTTTATAAATTGTACTTACATTTTATATTCAACATTTTATATTCAACTATTTTTCATCGGTTGCTCATTGATCAATATTTCTAATTAGTACTTTTGGTGATAAATTTAATTTAAATTACATAATAAAGAATTACCAAATTGCTTTGATACCTAATTGAAGAACCAATCGTTTAAAATATATATTTATTGAAATTGTATTAATATACCTATGACCAAATTCATATAAAAATGTTTTTATCTGCTAAAACTTATTAAAATATTATGTATGATATACAACTTGAGTAAGAATCATTTCATCTCTAGTGTCTTGACTGAATATATAAACGATGATCTAAATTTAAAGGAATAAAAATTATTTTCATAATGATGTATTTATGTGTCCAAATTTACTGACAGCCAGTTTGAAAAGTCTGCGCAAATAGTATTGTTATAAACAAATTTCGAATTGTTTTATTGTAATTGTATTATGAATATAAATATTATAAAATATCAAATGTTTAATTTTATGGTGTCTATTTACAATAAATTATGTGACGTATGAAGTGGTGTTTTATTTTTTCTATAAATAAAATATAAAAAATTATAACCTCTTCTAAAATATCAAAATAGTATACAGAAGTTTTACATACATAAAAGGTACTTACATACCTGCCTAGTGCACAGATGAACAGGGTGTGTATGTATGTGTATGAGCGCGTGCGTGCATGTGTGAGTGTGTATGTGTGTACGTGCATGTGTGTGTACGTGCATGTGTGTGTGTGTGTGAGGATTTTTGCGTGTAGGTGTTTGGGTGTTGGTGTGTGGGTGCAAAACAGGCCACAATATATCTGATATTGTTTTGTTTTATTTTATTTTTTTTTTTTCTCGCCTTATTGATTGATATATTCTTGTTTACTTCTATATAAATCATTGTTTTGTTTTTTTTTTTTTTTGCTTTATTGTTTGATATATTCTTGCTAACTTCTAAATAAATCATTGTTATTTTGTTTTATTTTTTACTTTATTGTTTGATATATTCTTGCTAACTTCTAAATAAATCATTGTTATTTTGTTTTATTTTTTGCTTTATTGCTTGATATATTCTTACTAACTTCTATATAAATCATTGTTTTGTTTTATTTTTTTGCTTTATTGCTTGACATAATATTATTCTTACTAAATTCTATATAAATCATTGTTTTGTTTTATTTTTTACTTTATTGTTTGATATATTTATTTATTTTAGTCTTTTTGTACATATAATTAGTACACTGGCGGGCTTATTGCCTGATGGCAATTTCTTCCAACCAACCAGAGTAAATAATATTCTTGCTAACTTCTATATAAATCATTGTTTTGTTTTATTTTTTTGCTTTATTGCTTGACATAATATTATTCTTACTAAATTCTATATAAATCATTGTTTTGTTTTATTTTTTACTTTATTGTTTGATATATTCTTGCTAACTTCTAAATAAATCATTGTTATTTTGTTTTATTTTTTGCTTTATTGCTTGATATATTCTTACAAACTTCTATATAAATCATTGTTTTGTTTTATTTTTTTGCTTTATTGCTTGACATAATATTATTCTTACTAAATTCTATATAAATCATTGTTTTGTTTTATTTTTTACTTTATTGTTTGATATATTCTTGCTAACTTCTAAATAAATCATTGTTATTTTGTTTTATTTTTTGCTTTATTGCTTGATATATTCTTACAAACTTCTATATAAATCATTGTTTTGTTTTATTTTTTTGCTTTATTGCTTGACATAATATTATTCTTACTAAATTCTATATAAATCATTGTTTTGTTTTATTTTTTACTTTATTGTTTGATATATTTATTTATTTTAGTCTTTTTGTACATATAATTAGTACACTGGCGGGCTTATTGCCTGATGGCAATTTCTTCCAACCAACCAGAGTAAATAATATTCTTGCTAACTTCTATATAAATCATTGTTTTGTTTTATTTTTTTGCTTTATTGCTTGACATAATATTATTCTTACTAAATTCTATATAAATCATTGTTTTGTTTTATTTTTTACTTTATTGTTTGATATATTCTTGCTAACTTCTAAATAAATCATTGTTATTTTGTTTTATTTTTTGCTTTATTGCTTGATATATTCTTACAAACTTCTATATAAATCATTGTTTTGTTTTATTTTTTTGCTTTATTGCTTGACATAATATTATTCTTACTAAATTCTATATAAATCATTGTTTTGTTTTATTTTTTACTTTATTGTTTGATATATTTATTTATTTTAGTCTTTTTGTACATATAATTAGTACACTGGCGGGCTTATTGCCTGATGGCAATTTCTTCCAACCAACCAGAGTAAATAATATTCTTGCTAACTTCTATATAAATCATTGTTTTGTTTTATTTTTTTGCTTTATTGCTTGACATAATATTATTCTTACTAAATTCTATATAAATCATTGTTTTGTTTTATTTTTTACTTTATTGTTTGATATATTCTTGCTAACTTCTAAATAAATCATTGTTATTTTGTTTTATTTTTTGCTTTATTGCTTGATATATTCTTACAAACTTCTATATAAATCATTGTTTTGTTTTATTTTTTTGCTTTATTGCTTGACATAATATTATTCTTACTAAATTCTATATAAATCATTGTTTTGTTTTATTTTTTACTTTATTGTTTGATATATTTATTTATTTTAGTCTTTTTGTACATATAATTAGTACACTGGCGGGCTTATTGCCTGATGGCAATTTCTTCCAACCAACCAGAGTAAATAATATTCTTGCTAACTTCTATATAAATCATTGTTTTGTTTTATTTTTTTGCTTTATTGCTTGACATAATATTATTCTTACTAAATTCTATATAAATCATTGTTTTGTTTTATTTTTTACTTTATTGTTTGATATATTCTTGCTAACTTCTAAATAAATCATTGTTATTTTGTTTTATTTTTTGCTTTATTGCTTGATATATTCTTACTAACTTCTATATAAATCATTGTTTTGTTTTATTTTTTTGCTTTATTGCTTGACATAATATTATTCTTACTAAATTCTATATAAATCATTGTTTTGTTTTATTTTTTACTTTATTGTTTGATATATTTATTTATTTTAATCTTTTTGTACATATAATTAGTACACTGGCGGGCTTATTGCCTGATGGCAATTTCTTCCAACCAACCAGAGTAAATAATATTCTTGCTAACTTCTATATAAATCATTGTTTTGTTTTATTATATATGTTTTTCTTTATTGTTTGATATATTCTTGCTAACTTCTATATAAATCATTGTTTTGTTTTATTATATATGTTTTTCTTTATTGTTTGATATATTCTTGCTAACTTCTATATAAATCTTTGTTTTGTTTTGCTTGATTGTTTGATGTACTATTCTTGTTTACCTATATACAAATCATGTTATATAGAATGTATACTGTCACAAAAACTGAATGAAATACGAAAATATTGTATAAATATTAGGTCCTTACATATGAAATTGGCGTTTTGCCGTACTGGCAACTTTGATCTCAAATATCTTTTCTTTGGTTAGGAATTCGAAATTCAAATTTATACAGTTATTTACTCATATATTTGTGTTCCGAAAATTATAATTCATTTGTTTTTTCCTCAATTGTTTTTTACCTTTACGTCACTAAGTTTATAAAATGGAAAACTTGAAATATCGCGTTATTTACGAATATGGGTTCCACCGTGGCACCAGTGCTGCAGAAATGGCTCTAAGGATTAATGATGTGTATGGCGACGGTGCCGCAAAAGAAAACACAGTGCGTTTTTGGTTCCAACGTTTTCGTTCTGGAAATTTCGACCTGCAGAACAAGCCCCGTGGACGGCCGGAGACCAAAGTTGATAATGAAGAATTGAAGGCTATTGTGGAAGCGGATCCATCGCAAACCACGTCCGAGTAAGCTGCAGGCTGCGGTGTTAGTGATAAAACTGTTTTAATCCACTTGAAGCAAATTGGGAAGGTGAAAAAGCTTGAAAGGTGGGTACCTCACGAATTGAGTGAAGCAAATCAACAAACGCGCGTTGACTGCTGCGTTGCATTACTCAACCGGCACAATAATGAAGGGATTTTAAATCGAATCATTACCTGTGATGAAAAGTGGATCCTGCACGATAAACGGAAGTGCTCATCGCAATGGCTGAACCCTGCCGAACCAGCCAAACCATGCCCCAAGCGAAAATTGACTCCAAAAAAGTTACTTGTGAGCGTTTGGTGGACTAGTGCTGGTGTCGTTCACTACAGCTTTCTTAAATCTGGCCAGACGATTACGGCAGATGTCTATTGTCAGCAACTGCAAACCATGATGGAAAAGCTAGCTGCTAAACAACTGAGGCTGGTTAATCGCTCTAGGCCACTGCTGCTTCATGATAACGCTAAACCACACACTGCACAACAGACGGCTACCAAATTAGAGGACCTTCAATTGGAATATCTAAGACATCCACCGTACTCTCCGGACCTAGCCCCAACAGATTACCATTTTTTACGAAATTTGGATAACTTCTTGCAAGGGAAAAAATTCAACTCCGATGGGGCAGTCCAAACCGCCTTCAAAGATTTTATTGATTCCCGTCCGAATGGTTTTTTTTAGTAAAGAGATCGATGAAATACCTATGAGATGGCAAAAGTGCATAGATAGCAATGGTACATAGTTTGATTAAATAAATATATTATATTTAAAAAAAATCGACTTTATGTTCCTCCCATACAAAACGCCAATTTCATATGTAAGGACCTAGTATGTATTAATGTGATTGTGAAATATTCCACCTCGGTACAGGCTAAGCCTAGTGAGGTGGATATAGGTATATAATAAGTAAAAAAATGATTTTGTAAATTATAATATATACACAAAATTACTAACTGGTTGCAATGAAGGTTATGCGTGGCTATAAAATGTACAGAAGAAGAACATTACATTTTAATTTTGAATTTACCCCGCGAAAAAGTTCCGTACACAACAACAAAGTATCGGTAATAGTATGATTAAAATACTTTGATTTCGTGAAATTATTCAAAATTGCATCGTTTAACGGCATTAGATTTCAATGATCAACCTAAAGTTTTAAACAATTTTATGAAACCAAAGTATTTTAACTATACTTTTACTTTAATTTTTGATCGAGAAATCGACCCGTACAAAAGTCAAATGTCAGACACGAACAAAAATGACCAGCGACATCTATCATAACTGCCAAATTTAACTATATAACTATTGATTTTTGGCTGGTTACTTGTCTGGCTATATTTACGGGCTAAATGCGCAGTTAAATGTTGAAAAAACCCATTTCTGTGCAGGTATCCAGCGGTATCGAACTAGGTATAACTAAGGTTGAATAAACCCAGTATTAGTATAGCGATCTCTTTAGGCCTTTTTCAACAATAAATTTATTTATTTATTTTAAAAAATTTGCACAAATTACTTAATATGACAATATCTTCCAACTAATCAAATCCATTTGGCGACGTAAATTTTTTTTATGAAATGTACCAATTTGTGTGAATAAAAAAAATAGAAACAAAAAAAGATGACTAGTAAATAACATTTGCCATTAGTGCGGCCTTAAAATGTAAATAGTTTTAAAATATGAAAACAGTAGATATATTGACTAGTTGCACGTAACACATGAGATCCAACTGTCGATAGCGATAATATGTATAGTTAAAGAATACGTACCAAACTATAAACCCATAAATCCAACTTATTGAATATTTTAAGATATTTGGTTTTCTATACAACACATATGTATGTTTGTCAAGATAGGATAGTATGGAGGTCAGTCCTTTTTTCCTACCCAGAATATGAAAACAGTATGATGGTATATATGTATGTTTGGAGATTAAGTATCAAACTATGTGTACCTATAGTCCACTGCCATACAAAATGTATGAAGCGATATCGTCACTAAATTCAATTTTTATAAAATTTATTAAAATAATTGAAAAGTACTACTACAATGTTTATATTTATTATAGAAAATTTAATTATCTAGTTGGGGTGTTTCGACTTTTTACGATATTTTATTAATATAGGAAATTAAACTTTTTTGAAAAAATAAAATTTGAGCTTTTGTATTTGTCTATATTTATAAAAAATTTTCAGCGTTCTGACATTTATGGTTTTTGAGATATATAATTATGGAAAAATAAAGTAAAAAAATTAAAAATTGATAACCCCTGATTGAAACAAATATTCAAAGTGTAAAAGTTTTGTAGGCCTATAACTTTATATATTTTCTGAAATTTTAGGCTCTGTGTATCGAGCGGATCAATTGTTATAAGGGGGGGGGGGGACACTGTGAAGCTTCTTAGTTGGTGTTTTTTGACTTCAAAGTTGGAAATATCGTAAAAAAATATAGACCCTACATACAAATCTCGCGTATCTTAGCTTGATACTTTGTCGATATGTTAAGAGAAATAAATTCTCTTAAACAAATCGACAGTTGGATTAAAAAATAAAAAAGAAACACGGTATTTACTTACATGTCATGTTAGATTCAGCAAACAGAGGTGGACAAAGATAGGTACAATGAAGTCATCACTTACCTAAAAACAAACATACAAACACATTAAATAAACTATGTAATCACTGTAATAGGGGCAGGAAGGAGATAAATGAAGGATGCAGAAGTAATATAAACAGAAAGAATATATAAGTAAGAAAGAATATATAGAAGGAATATATTATTATATACTAGTGGGCCCGAACAAACAGAAAGAATATATTAGTAAGAAAGAATATACAGAAGGAATATATTATTATATACTAGTGGACCCGAACGAACAGAAAGAATATATTAGTAAGAAAGAATATATTAGTAAGAAAGAATATATTAGTAAGAAAGAATATACAGAAGGAATATATTATTATATACTAGTGGGCCCGAACGAATAGAAAGAATATATTAGTAAGAAAGAATATACAGAAGGAATATATTATTATATACTAGTGGGCCTGAACGAACAGAAAGAATATATTAGTTAGAAAGAATATATTAGTAAGAAAGAATATATTAGTAAGAAAGAATATACAGAAGGAATATATTATTATATACTAGTGGGCCCGAACGAACAGAAAGAATATATTAGTAAGAAAGAATATATTAGTAAGAAAGAATATATTAGTAAGAAAGAATATACAGAAGGAATATATTATTATATACTAGTGGGCCCGAACGAACAGAAAGAATATATTAGTAAGAAAGAATATATTAGTAAGAAAGAATATATTAGTAAGAAAGAATATACAGAAGGAATATATTATTATATACTAGTGGGCCCGAACGAACAGAAAGAATATATTAGTAAGAAAGAATATATTAGTAAGAAAGAATATACAGAAGGAATATATTATTATATACTAGTGGGCCCGAACGAACAGAAAGAATATATTAGTAAGAAAGAATATATTAGTAAGAAAGAATATACAGAAGGAATATATTATTATATACTAGTGGGCCCGAACGAACAGAAAGAATATATTAGTAAGAAAGAATATATTAGTAAGAAAGAATATACAGAAGGAATATATTATTATATACTAGTGGGCCCGAACGAATAGAAAGAATATATTAGTAAGAAAGAATATACAGAAGGAATATATTATTATATACTAGTGGGCCTGAACGAACAGAAAGAATATATTAGTTAGAAAGAATATATTAGTAAGAAAGAATATATTAGTAAGAAAGAATATACAGAAGGAATATATTATTATATACTAGTGGGCCCGAACGAACAGAAAGAATATATTAGTAAGAAAGAATATATTAGTAAGAAAGAATATATTAGTAAGAAAGAATATACAGAAGGAATATATTATTATATACTAGTGGGCCCGAACGAACAGAAAGAATATATTAGTAAGAAAGAATATATTAGTAAGAAAGAATATATTAGTAAGAAAGAATATACAGAAGGAATATATTATTATATACTAGTGGGCCCGAACGAACAGAAAGAATATATTAGTAAGAAAGAATATATTAGTAAGAAAGAATATACAGAAGGAATATATTATTATATACTAGTGGGCCCGAACGAACAGAAAGAATATATTAGTAAGAAAGAATATATTAGTAAGAAAGAATATACAGAAGGAATATATTATTATATACTAGTGGGCCCGAACGAACAGAAAGAATATATTAGTAAGAAAGAATATATTAGTAAGAAAGAATATACAGAAGGAATATATTATTATATACTAGTGGGCCCGAACGAACAGAAAGAATATATTAGTAAGAAATAATATACAGAAGGAATATATTATTATATACTAGTGATCCCGAACAAATGTTATATAGACCACATTTTATCTTTTTTTTGTACATTTGAGTGTGGTATATTCTCTAGATGTTATAAGATATTATAGAACTCCATATGATAATTATATCCATGATATGGGTAATTATTAGAGTTTTGATTTCGCCAGTAGGAAGAGACTTGCCACCCAGATGTCAATAGATTTGTTCACACCGTCTTATATTGAAATCTGTCACAACTTAAAAATGATTTACGACCCTTTTTTCCTCTAAAATGTCCTTCGGGGGGTGTAAGTAAATTAAAATCAATTGTGTATGGATGAGAAATCTTGAATTTTTTTGCTGGTACGTTCTCAAAAATAATTATAATTAATAAGCATATCATACATAATTGTTAGAAAACTTTTGACAAATACTGACAGACCGTTTCTGATCCAGTCTCGAAGACAATAAATAATATAAAACAGACCTTCAATTCCTCTTGACGACGATAGGCGTGCAGCATCAGCTGCTTCCTATCTTCCTCGGAGAGTACAGGCTCTCTGGCTGGAGCACCTTCTCCACGCTTGCACAGCTTCATCACAACCTGCAATGCAATCAAAATACCGTGAATCCCGATCAAAAGCGGTTGCAGAGCTAAGACAGTTAATTCCAGGTTTAATTATATATGGAAATTTATACTGTCATAAGGCAATCTCTACCTTACTACAATATGGATGAATAACATGAATTTGGTACCGTAATATTTCGTATTTTCTAAAACAGCTACAAAAAATTCTCGAAGCTTCACGCTGCTTGGGTAGGCTGTAAGAAAATGTTTTATGGCAACTTATCACAGAAATGAGAAAAAGAAAGAGATAATTGGAGTTTATAATAATATGTTTATAATCTCCCAAAATATCGAAATGAAACTCTAACTCTTCAATACGTAAATTTTCAACTTTATCAAAAAAGTATAATTGAAGACTTAATTTCTTTCCATTATTGGGTTGTTTGGTCGACATAATGTATAGGAAAATGACCACTGTCGAATTATGTAAAACAGGAACTACATATTTGATTAAAATCCATTTGCTAATGAAACAATTTGGGAGTAACATTGCATTATAAATTGATTGATGATAAACATATTGAATTAATAACCTCCAAAGCCTACCGGATGCTGGGCTTTATCATTCGCAACGGTAAACAATTCAATAACATGAACACTTTAATAACTAGACCCTCATCTAAGAATTTGTACACCAATTTGGAATTCTTATATTATAAATCCACAGCAACCGTATAAAACATCCAGTATTTTAAATATTTAGAAAGACGACTATTCATAGAACATACTAATTACAATTTTACTATAGAATTCTTCAAAATAAACACTTTGCAAGACAAAAGAACCTTATTTGATCAACTGTTACTGTATAAAATAAGCAACAACCTAATTGACTCCCGCGATTTAACAAAAACTATATCACTCCTCGTACCAAACAGGCACATCCTTTTGAAAAATTTATTTCATCTACCTACTTGCCATACTAATTACAGATATCACTCGAATATTTACATAATTCAACGTGACAATAACCTATAATTTAAGCACACAGACATTTTCCGCGGCTCCATAGAAACTTATAAGTTATAACTATACTTATAACTATAGTTCCCTAACTCCTTCAAACCAGCTCTTTCCTTCACACCAATAATCCCTCCTTTTCTCATTATGTATTGTAATTTTTTTATCAACATTTTTTTCTCTTATTATTGTTTTTCTTTTACCTACTGCTCAGCATACTTGTTTAAATATTTTTAATTCATTATATTTTTAATTGAAGAAAACATTATTTGCTTGTTACTTATTTTAATAGCACCATATGTAAACACATTGTAGTTTTCTGAAATAAAATAAATAAAAAATAATTAAAATTCCCTTACTTTACACTTGTCGTTGTTCCCAAGTTGGTTGCTTAGTGGAGCTCCAGGCAACAGCTGCTTGCCACAGAACCACATCACTGTTGTGGCTGGATCCAATACTTCCAACGAAGCCTGAACATACAATACAAAATATTTAATTAATAATCAATTCAGTTCCTGAAGGAGTTGATCATCTAACGGAGAAATATGTTCATCTATCTCTACTCGTTCAACATAAGGAGACTGTAATTTCGATAATAACAATCATAGCATGAAATCAAAAGATATAACCGTGAACTTGTGTCCAAAATTGTGACAAAATTGAAAATTATTTAATGGGTTTAACAAATAAAAAAAAATAATTAAAGATCTAATCAAACATATATTATGTATATACATATTATGCTCTCTATAAATTAAGAAGAGTTTGAGACTTTGTCGACGATCGATTCTTGGTGAAACTTCATTATAAATACACATGTTTCAGTTTCGCTCATACTTTAATAAACACTGACCGGTATCGGCCTGTTGCGACCTGACCGACATCGGTCAGTGTTTTTTAAAGTACAAGTGAAACTGAAACGGGTGTTTTTATTGCTATGAACATTTCAGCGATGGTCATAGAGGTTGGGCCCAAAAGACCAAGTTAACCTGATTGACTACTTGGATACCCACAATAACCTGAGATCTGTAGAAGGTAAGGATTCGTTCGGAGGACAGATGGACTAGAAGGAAGAGGTCTACGAGAGTCGATAAATTAATGGGATATAGGATAAAAAAGAAGAAGAATATTTAATGTTAATAAGGTATCTCAAAAGCATTACACCGAATCAAAGTTTAAATAGGTACCTAAATGTTTTACTGATCCCGCGATTTTTTATAGTATATACAAGGCTAGAACGAACGGGTTGGGAATTAATTTTCTTTTGTTTTCTGAATTTACCTATACACTACAAAAACACTATTGTTGCGTTCTGGGCTTGTAATACTCTCCAAAGTTGCATTGATCCCCAGTCTATGTAAATAACAAAGTTTTTTTTTTAATAAAAATGAAATCTAAAAATTACTCAATGTTGATCCAGCAAAAAACCAGCTGATTTACAGTCCTCGCCTATGGTTTATTGAACGATGGGATGAATTTTGACATGTAGGTATAATAATAATGAATTGGCTCTCACTTGTGTCCCTTCGAGCTCTTCTCTATTCTCCAACTCTTGACGCACAGGATCGTGCAATGGCAATGCCATGGGGTATGCGATTGTCACAGCACCCGAGAGTTCCATTAAAGCGCGGGTGATGTCACTCCTGTTCAAGGTTTTTCCAGAACCGCACAATTTCTGAAATAATGAAAATACAAAATATTTAATACATATAATACTGAAACGCAGAATAGTTGGTATACATTTGGAGATTTTGCAACATCATTCAGTTTATTCGACTGACTGACAGTCGTACCAACATTACTACGAAGTGCACTGCACGAGTCAAACGTAGAATAGTTGGTGTACATTTGGAGATTTCGCAACATTATTCAGTTTATTCAACTGACTGATAGTCGTACCAACATTACCATGAAGTGCACTTTTAAGTGAAATACAATATACCAAGGTTATGGAGAATCATTAATGATTTGTAATATTTTTGTCTCATTTTTAACCAACCTTGGATACCATACCCCTAGCTGTTTCCACGGCCTTGGTCAGGACTTGCTGAAGGTGCGGTGGCGGAGCCCTACCACATCGGCGTCCCACGGGGTCTGGACAGTCAGTCCAACCAGCTGGGGCACATCGCTCGGCGTCCGGATCCTTCAGGTTCAGCTCCGTTACCTGATCCGGAGTCAGACCCAGGATATCCGGTGGGAGCATCGTTCCGTGCTTGGACAACTCTTCTATCTCTGAAAGTGGGATATTTTTATTATTTGTAATATATTGATGTTGCGCCTTTCAACAGGCAATCTTTATAGCTTTTTACGAGATTGCACGAACAGGAGATCGGCATTCTTCGGGAGTAGGGAGATTGATATAAAGGAGTGTCTGGGGTAAGGCCGGGGGTTGATTGATCGTGTAGTGATCGATGATAAAGTGCTCTCACGTTGTGGTTCATATCTATATATTATTATTGTACTTCACTCTATAATATCTAATTACTTTATTCATTAATAAACTGTGTATGAAGTCAACGAGTGTGTTTATTTAACAATATATGCTATTAAAAGTATTTATTATTGAGGAAATGGCGGAATTATCAACCTATGTGACTCAGTTAGATATCTGACTCCTGAGCAAAAGGTCCCGGACTCGATTACCGGTGGAGACATCTTTTTTAATTGTACCTGGATCTGTGAGACGATAAATATCGTAAGTCTCCGGAATAGGGCAACTTGTTATTGGGTTCGTAATAAATTAATATTTGACATAGTAAAATGATCTGTCAGTGGCCCGAAAAAGGGTACAAAATGAAATTATTGCCATAAAGGAATTTCTTCCATATTTAATCGACTTAAATATGCATGAAACTCGAAAAAATATTGTAATCTGTGATACACAATATTTTTTTCACATAGAAAAAGACATGACATTTGATTCACATACGACACAGATTATAATGAAATATTACGCGAAATTCACATTAATACAAAGTTGCTAAATGACACAAGTTTATAAATAAAATCTAAACTATTGCTATAAAGTTTAATACCAAAACAAATTCTGCTGATCTTCAATCTTCCATTGTAAATCTCAGTACATTCTCTGACAACATCGTCCACAGATTTCGTAATAACAGTCTGATAAAGGAATTGGTTTTCGTCTCCTTTTTTAACCACCAAAATCACCATTTTCAAATTTAATTCTGGAAAAACTCTTGGAAATAATTCGATTGTAGATATCAAAGAATACCCTTGAACTTTCAACCAAAGCCGGCGTCGTATTTTGACAAGTAAATAATACACGTCTCCATGGCAACGCGATAATATTTTAGCGTCACTTAGCAACACATCATTAAATAATAAACAAGTTGGTACTTCTAAGATGACAGCCAAAAATCGCAGAACAAGATGCAACCCATAGATTTTCATATAATATACCTACTAGATGTCGCACAGTTAGCAAATTTTGCTTGAATCGAAGTGAGGATTTTTCCGCGGGACCTTTGACAAGGTGGGCAGAAAACATGTGTTTTTTTTATAGAGAATAACGACTAATGTGAATTGTATACAGATTTATTTGTCGAAAAAAACATTTTGTTCATCAAGATATAACTGCCTATATTTCCAAAGTTTTTAAAAATATCGAAAAAAGCCGAAACACCCCAACTAGATAATTTAATTTTCTATAAAATAATAATATTGTAGAAGTAAATCTCAATTTATTTTTAACAATTTTAATAAAAATTGAATTTAGTGACGACATCGCTTCATACAATTTGTATGGCAGTCGCCTATACACAATATCTAAGAAGACTTAATAGTTTGATACTTAATCTCCAAACATACATACATACCATCATGCTGTTTTCATATTCCGGGAAGGAAAAACAGACTGACCTCCATACTATCCTATCTTGACATACATGTCTACATGTGTTGTATAGAAAACAAAATATCTTAACATATTCAATAATTTGGATTTATGGGTTAATAGTTTGGTACCTACTTATATTTCAACTACATATACATAGTATCGCTATCGACAGTTGGATCTCATGTGTTACATGCAACTAGTAAATAAATAAATAATTATACATATTGTACTATCATATAATAATAGTCTACTTAAGTTATTTACGTCTACTTATTGATTTAACGTTTTCTTATTTTTTGAATGAAAATGAACCTACATACTTTTTGAATTTTTCTTCACTTTCTCATTATACTATGTTTACGTACCTACACCTATATTTTATACATACATATATATTGCCTTATTTATATTAATGTAATAAATGTTAGGCTATTGCACTTTAATTTCTTGTTATTGATTTTGTCTGAAATAATAAAAAATGAAATATCTCCGTCTGAACAGAAAATTTGTCTGTCCAAAGATTATATAATATTTTACCTACAGATATGTATCTATATAGATAAGGGTTTGTTCATAAACAAGTAGACTTTTATTTTATAAATTTCATAAAATATTAATGAATAAAAGACATGGAATTAAACAAATACATTTATTTAAGTATTTAGATAACCGAAGATAATTATACTAACAAATAAATATTTATGGATACAGCCAGACACATCAAAATAAAAAAATCACTAAATATCACAAGTCAGCCTTTAAATAAATAATACTAATTGACTAAGAATTATTAACACTTAAATTATTTATGTTTTTATTTACAGAATAAATTGTAATATCTCATATTTAATCAACTTCGTGTACGTTTGGTCCTCCAGAAGAAGGACCTCTTGCTTGACTAGAACATGACTGAGACTGTGGTTTTCCTTGTGACTGTGACTGTCGATGTAAACCTTCCATGATGGGCCTGCAGACTGCACTAACTTCCTGTAGTTTATGTTCATAATCACTAGCGGTGGCTGTATTTAGGGACGTATCTAACCACCTTAATGTCTCCTCACAAATATCTGCAGCTTTGGTGAGGTCTTCCTTGGAGAGGTTCTGAGTGCACTCCTGTGTGGCCTGCTTCACACCCAACACATATCCCTCCAGCTGATTCCTAGCGTTGACCCTTTTCCTCTGAGCTTCGTCATCTTCCTTGAATTTCTCTGCTTCGTCCAACATTCGTTCTATGTCGCGCTGCGACAACCGACCTTTGTCGTTCTTAATGGTAATGTTTCGTGATTTTCCAGTTCCCGTTTCGCGAGCAGATACGTTCAGAATACCATTTGCATCGAGATCGAAAGTGACTTCTATTTTAGGAACTCCTCGCGGGGCCGGTGGTATGTCCATGAGGTCGAAGGTTCCCAGAAGATTGTTATCTTTTGTCATGGCACGCTCGCCTTCCAACACTTGAATCGTCACCCCTCGTTGGTTGTCAGTATATGTGGAAAATATTTGCGTCTGCTTGCAGGGGATCCTGGCGTTCCTTTCCACGATTTTCGTCATAACTCCACCCGCAGTCTCAATACCGAGCGACAGGGGAGTAACGTCAACCAGTAGAACGTCTTTTAACTTGTCACTTGTGTCTCCACTGAGGATCGCCGCTTGCACTGCAGCTCCGTATGCCACGGCCTCATCGGGATTGATGGAGAAGTTCAAATTTTTCCCATTGAAAAAGTTCTTTAGTAGATTCTGTATCTTGGGTACTCTCGTGGATCCTCCGACAAGAACAACCTCGTGGATTGATCCTTTATCCATTCCTGCGTCTCTCAGAGCTTTTTCTACGGGTTCCAGAGTACCTCGGAATAGATCCGCGCATAGTTCTTCGAATCTCGCTCTGCTTACTTTGCTGTAAAAATCGACACCTTCAAAAAGAGCGTCTATTTCAATTGTAGCTTCCGTGCTGGAGGACAGCGTTCGTTTGGCCCTTTCGGCAGCGGTACGCAGTCTACGCATCGCTCGTGCGTTTCCTCGAATGTCTTTGCGGAATTTTCTTTGGAACTCATTGGCAAGATGATCCACCAGTCTGTTGTCGAAGTCCTCTCCTCCGAGATGCGTGTCTCCAGCTGTGGCCCTCACCTCGAACAGAGATCCTTCAGAGATGCTCAAGATGGACACATCAAAGGTGCCACCTCCGAGATCAAATATCAACACGTTCTTGTCACCGTTCAAATTTTTGTCCAGGCCGTAAGCCAAAGCCGCCGCAGTCGGCTCGTTGATGATCCTCAACACATTCAGACCGGCTATTGTCGCCGCGTCCTTTGTAGCCTGTCTCTGGGAGTCGTTGAAATATGCTGGAACTGTCACTACAGCATCCTTCACGGAATGTCCCAAGTAAGCCTCCGCTGTCCTCTTCATTTTGTCCAACACCATGGAGCTGATCTCTTCCGGAGAAAAGTTCTTGTCCTCGCCTTTATACTGTACCCTCACATGAGGTTTGTCTCCGACTAAAGGGATGACACGGAACGGCCAATGCTTCATATCTTGTTGTATAGCACCATCTTGAAACTTGCGCCCTATGAGCCTCTTGGCGTCAAATACTGTGTTGTTGGGGTTCATTGCAACTTGGTTCTTGGCAGCATCACCCACTAGCCTTTCACTCTCTGTGAATGCTACATAAGATGGAGTCGTTCTGTTGCCTTGGTCGTTCGCTATTATCTCCACGTTGCCATTTCTCCATACTCCAACGCAAGAGTACGTCGTTCCCAAGTCAATTCCAATAGCCACCATTTTTATTCAGTTGTATGGTAATGTAATAAACGATGAAAAAATACACAATTTCTCTTGAAATAACTTTTCTTCAATGTATATCAACTATTATGAAGTATTCGCTTTATGAAGTCTTTGTTGGTTACTTTGCTTTCAACTTTATCTCAACTCTCTTTCAAATAAGACTGACGTTCCCGCCGAAAGTGCCGGTTTATATACTGTTTCTCAATTGGCTGGTTTCTAGAATACACACGAGTGTTCGATGACGTTCCACCAATGACCGCCCAGAACATGTTAGTATATTCTCGAAATTTCCCGAATCGGGGATATAAAACCTTTGGTACATTATATTCTTAACCATATATACAATCCTCATTATTTATTTTTAATATTTTTCTGTGGCATTCTATTTCAGATTTATTTATTTATCTTATTTTACAAAGGACAGCATACAGTACATGAATACAATTATTAAAAGGAAATAAGCAATACTATACCTAATATCAAAAGAAAATGATAAAAGTGTGAATTAGTGTGGGTGCGCACATGAGCAAGTTTTTTAATGATTGTGTTCCAAAAAAAACTTGTTTCCTCATATATGTAATTGTCTCGCAAAAATTATATTCATGTCAAAACATTTCATTTTGAAAAAAAAATTAAGGTTAATAATTGGGTGGTGGCAGAGCGGTTAGCGCGCTGGGCTAGCAACCCAGAGGGCGCGAGTTCGAATCCTGCCACGACCGATTTCCATTCACCTATAGTACAAGCATTTATGCTTAGTTTAGGGAATGTATAAGGATGTATATGTACTTGTTATACAAGGATATATTCATTCTTTTAAAAAAAAATATATATATTTGTTTATAAGAATAAAATAAATATCTCAAACTGTACCTATAGTTAAATAGTTTAAATTAACACAATTTGTTGGTGCCTATATCAGCATACCTGCCTGTCTGTTTACACCGATGATAAAAACCATATATATTTTTTTCGAAAATACCCTAAAAATATTTGTCTTCAATTATATTCTTTCCGTGTCAAATATTATTGAATCACACAAAAACACTTCATAACAAAAAATACACTATATAGGTATTTTCTTTATACATCGTCATTCTTTCAAATTTATTTAAATTCATTTTTCACGCAAATATCACTTCTCTGGGTTGGAAACACTGGTTAGTTGGAAGAAATTGCCGTACAGCAATAAACTCTCCACTTGCGCGGGGTGCAAGGAAGTGTATATTATTATTATTTTTATTCTTAAGTAACGCAATAGAGATAAATAAAGTTTTACGAAATATGGTGATTTTTTTTCTTTTAGGTTGAAATTTTTCTTCGGATACTATAAATCGATTAATATTTAAAATCTGATTCATTGTCACAGACAGAGATCACGTATGTTAAATCTTTATTTAGGTAAATTTCAAGTATTTTGTTTGGCGGCACACTATTGAAAAATTGACTTATGTTTATCATAAGGTTACGCTATATAGTCCAACTGTCGATTCGTTCATGAGAATTTAATTCTCTGAATGAATCGACATTATTAAGCCAAGATGCGTGTACGAAGAAACATTTTATATGGTGTAGTGGACTTTTTGCATGCTAATAACACCAACTAGTGGCCTCGCAGCATATATGTTCCCATACATGGATTTACTCAGAATTCGGAGTAGAACATTTTATGTGAGTTTTTTGTGTGTATCTGTGTGTGGGTGTGTGGGTGTGTGTGTGGTGTGTGTGTGTGTGTCCCTTATAACTTTTGATCCGCTCAATTTACAGAGCCCAAATTTTCAGAATATATAAACAGTTATAGGCCTACAAAACTTTTATACTCAGAATTGTTAATTTTTGTTTCAGTCAGGGGTTATTAACTTTTAAATTTTGGTTTATTTTACCATATATCTCAGAAACCATAAAAGCTAGAACGCTGAAATTTGGTGTAAACATAGACAAATACAAAATCTCAAATAATTTTTTTTAAAAACATTCCAGGGTTTCTCAAACATTTTTTATTAAGAAAAATATTTTTTATGATAAATTTATGAGTTTAACTGCCTATATTTCCAAATATTTAAAAAATATCGAAAAATGCCGAAACACCCCAACTAGATAATTTAATTTTCTATAAAATATTAATATTGTAGGTGTCTCTCTCTTTTCAACAAATGTTGGGAAGAAGGACACACTCCCTCAGACTGGAGAAATGCAGTCGTTGTACCTTTGTATAAAGGTAAAGGATCGAAGCTCGACTGCAAAAACTATAGAGCCATAAGTTTATTAAGCTCAGTTGGTAAGATGTATGCAAGGATCCTGGATAAAAGAGTGCGAAAGATTACAGAAAGCAAGATATGGGATGTCCAAGGTGCGTTTGTGGGCGGCAGAGGATGTATAGACCAAATTTTTTCTCTGCGCACGGTCACAGAAAAGGTTCTGGAAAAAAATCAGAAAATTTTCTGTTCCTTCATAGACCTAGAAAAGGCGTATGATAAAGTTGTTAGAGAAAAATTATGGGATATACTAGCAGTGTATGGAGTGAAGAGCAAACTGATACGCGCAATCGCGTCATTATATGAGAACAGCGAAGCATGTGTTCGTGTCAACGACAAAGTGACAACGTGGTTCTCTATAAATAATGGCGTTAGACAAGGATGCGTGCTATCTCCATGGCTCTTTAACTTGTACATTGATTTCTGCATAAGAGCCCTTAAGGATGAAAGCAAGGGTCTGAAATTGAGTACTGTAATGGTGCGAGATTTGATGTATGCAGACGATAAGGTTCTATTAGCAGAAAGTATGGAAGAGTTACAGTATCTTGTAAGTATGGTATATGAAGGATGTATAGAGAATGGACTTAGGATGAATGCCAGCAAATCAAAGACAATGGTCTTTGAAAAGAGTGAAAGCAGAACAGCGTGTAAAATAAGAGTAGAGAACGAATGGCTCGAGCAAGTCGACGAATATGTGTACTTGGGAAGCATATTTCAACGGAATGGACGACTCGATAAAGAGATCGAAAGAAGAGTTATGGCAGGAAACAGAGTGAATGGAGCACTAAGACCAATTATGAATGATCGCAACATATCAAAGGATGCCAAAGTTGCCATTCATAACGCCGTCGTAGTGCCAACCTTGACGTATGCAAGTGAAACCTGAACATGGCAGAAGACGCATGAAAGTAGAATAAATGCAGTTGAAATGAGATCGTTAAGAAGGATTTGTAATAGAACGATGTATGACCGGGTAAGAAATGAAGACATAAGGAAAGAATGTAAGATGAAGAAAGATGTCATTAATAGAATGAAAGTGAACACATTGAGATGGTTTGGTCACATGGGGAGAATGAATGAGGAGCGCCTGACGAAGAAAATATACAAAGCGGAAAGGAATGGATTGAGAGGTCGGGGACGCCCAAGAAAGGGATGGCACGACCATGTGAACGAAATTTTGAAAGACGGAAATGTTAGAAGTGTGAGCAATAGACGAGCATGTATGAGACGATGCATGAATGTGGACGAAGCGAGGGATGCGTGCCAGGATAGGAAAATGTGGCGTTCGGTTCTCTCTGCCTACCCCTCAAGGGACATGGCGTGATGGTATGTATGTACAATGGAATCAGGAATGCAGAGACTAGTAATACTTTAGTCTCAAAGAACATGGTTATATTTACAATTAAATAAATATAATGGAGTGTATTAAGCAAATTAAATCGTTGTTCTGTAAAAAGAGAAATTTATTATTAAAATAATTATAAAATACAATAAAAGTAATAATAACATAAACATAAATAAATAATAATGATAACAAATATAATTTTACCTGTAAAAAGAGAAACGACATTAAATGCTTTTAGTTCCTCCTTTTTAGAATCTTAACTGTCACTTTAAAACAAATATATTTATTTATTTATTTATTTATTTAATTAAATGGCACTTGTAACCTCAAATGAAGGAACATTGGCCAGAGTCAAGTTTGTAAAACTAAAATTTTAATATAGAACCAATTCAAATAAAAATGAAATAAGTACTTCTAGGTGACATCTATGTAAGTACTTGTTTTACATCTTCCCCCCCCAAAAAAAATTATATAAAACAATACTACTTAATTAATATAATTTTTATACAAAACAATACTTAATGTAGTACAATTTTTCATTGGCTAATACAATTTTTTTTTCTATATATTTAATCAATAATTGGAACAAGTTTTGTGATATGAAAAAGGTTTGATTCTGATTTCTTGTGACCTGTATCTATTCTGTATATTGAGTTTGAAATTTTTTCTAAAATTTTATATGGTCCAATTTTTAATTCATCCAATTTTTTTCTGTTTAATCGATTTCCGTTTTCAACAAATACAGAGTCTCCGATTTTTCTTCTAATAAATATTTAGGGGCAAATCCAGTTACTGTGTGTTCTGTTGTATTATATCTTAGGATACATTCATGTGCTATTGTCGTCCAGGCCAATTTTCCTTTCCTTTCATTTACCTTACATCTTATTTTATTAACGATTGTTTGGTTAAGCCTTTCATTCAGGCCATTTGAAAAAGGTGCATTAACTGCGGTGAAGACAATGGGTATATTCTCATTACTTAAAAAGTTTTTAAAATCTTTTGAATTTATTCCCGGATATTGATCCGATAGAATCATACCAATTTTATTTCCTTGCATCGCTTTTCGAACAAGGTTTATAAAGTCACTCGAACTTTGACTTTTTGAAGTCAAAATATAGGCATACCTCGTGAAATGATCTACAAGAAGATGTAAGTATGTCTTTGTAGAACGTGAGCCACCAAATCCACCAATTGTATCTATAGACATTATCTCAAATGGGTAAGTTGCAGGACCTAAATGAGACATAAGTCCAAATTTATATTTTCCTCGAGATTTGTTTTTTATGCATATTTCACATTTTTCGCAGATTTTTTTAATATTATCGGTTAAATTTTTTGCTGTGTAGAATGGTATAATTTTATTTTGCATTTGTTTTGTTCCTATATGACAGTAAAGATAATGTATATTTTCTATAAATTTTTTACTAAATTCCTCTGATAGTATTATTTTTTCTTTTTTTCCAATTTTTTTGTAGTATATTTCATCTTTCAATTTTAATTTATTTTTATTATTTTTCAAATCTTCATTATTTTTCTGATCATTTTGTATATCCCCTAGTTTTATTAAGTTTACGATTCTTAAATTTTCTTCCTGATTTTCATGTGGTTCTAACACCGGATTTCTGCTTAAACAGTCTGCTTCTAAATTGTATTTTCCTGGAGCGTATATTACTTCAAAGTTAAATTGAGATTGTGGTTGTTTCAAGACAGCTCCTATGCCCTGTATACTCGCATCTGTGTAAATATTTATTGGCAAATCTGGATTATATATTGTTAAAATAGGTGTTGAACAAAGTAATGTTTTAATTGTTTCAAATGATTCTTGACATTTTTCTGACCAAATAAATTTTTGTCCTTTTCTCAACAAATTATGTAAAGGGTCTAAAATAATTGATATTTTTGGCACATTTTTAGCATAAAAATTTATTTTTCCTAAAAATTGGCGCACATTTTTTTGTGTTCTCGGAAGAGGAAATTTTTTTATAGCAATTAAATTATCTTTTAATGGACTTATTGTGTTATTCTTGATTATATGGCCTAAATACTTCACCGAATTTTGTGCAAAGTTGCACTTGGAAAATTTCAATCTAAAACCTTCTTTCAAAATTGCTTTTAATAATAATGATAAGTGATTAATGTGTTCTTCAAATGTTTTTGAAAAAATCAATATATCATCTATATAATTCACTGTGAAATCTGATAGTTTATGTTTCCTTATAATGCTACTTAAAATTCTTTGGAAAATTGCTGGTGAAGTTTTTAAACCAAATGGTAAACAGGTCCACTGAAAATGACCTTCTTGTGTAACAAATGCTGTTTTTTTTTTATCTTCAATTTTCAAAGGAATAGACCAGAATGCCGAGTTTATGTCCAATGTTGAAAAAAAATTACATTCTCTCGTTTTAACCATTAAATCCTCGATCAATGGGAAAGGTTGTGACTGAGGAATTATAATTTTATTTAAATCACGAAAATCTATACACAATCTTGATCTTTTTCCGTCTTCTTTTTTATATGCCAAAGTCACCGGTGCCGCGAAAGGACTATATGACTCTTCTATTAATTTGTTTTTTAACAAATTGGATACCTGTTGTTCTATTTCTTTTTTATCTTCAATAGTGCATCTATACGGTCTTTTACTACAATATTTATCTATTAATAAATCAATATGTGCTTCATATCCTTTTACCATACCTATATCATATTTATCTTTAGCAAAGAGTGATCTATAATTATATATCAATTCATCTATTTTAGACTGTTGCTGGAGGTCTAGATGATTTATTGAAATTTCAAAATTGTCTACTTCTATATGTTCATTAAAGTTTATTTTATATTCATCATTACTTTCATCCTTTTTCTTTTTTATTATATCCAAATATTTATTATTATTAATATATGAATATTTTTTTCTTCCATTTCATTACCTGAGAACCCAGGAATTATTTTTTTATTATTTTCATTATCTACTTTGTCATTCTCGTTTTCTTTTATAAGGCTTATGTATTTTTTTTGAGTAATTTCTAATTTTTCATTTTGCATTAACTTGAAATTTTCTATGCAATCTAATCCAATCAAGAAATCATAATCGAAATTGTCTTTATCCATAACAAAAACATTTATGTTTTTCTCAATATCAAAAATCTTAATCTTTAAGGTTACAATACCCATAGTTTTTTTCACACCATTAATCGTTTTTAAATTAATATTTTTCTTATTATTATTTATTTGATTATGTTTCAAGCACAATAATCTCGAATTGATTAAAGATACATTTGATCCTGAGTCATAAATTCCCCAGATTCTTAAAGTATCATTTATTAACAATTTAGTTTTGATTAATGGTGTAATTATAAGTTTTTTGGATCAATTTCATTTAATTCTGTTTCTAATTCAGAGTTATTAACATTTCTTATATTATATTCTCTTTTATTTTCATCATTATTTTTGTTTTGGAACCAACATGATGATTCGGGATGATAACGAATTCCCTTATTTTGTCTTTCACAAATCCTGCATGGTTTGTCTCTGATATAATTTTTTTTTATTATATTTTGATTTTTATTTGCTAAATTTTCTAAACCTCTAATGTTATTAAATAAATCACTAGTTTCCTTCATGTTGTTTCTATCAATTTTATCAGATATAATATTTGGTAGTCCCGTAGCAATCAGATCAATAAGAGTGCATTTATCTATCGATTTATTTATTTCCAATAAAAGTCTTTCTTTTTTTAAAGCATATTCTAATAATGAGCCTTGTATATATTTGAATGACATTGCATACCTGATTGGTGTCCAACCTTTGTCTGCATAAGTTTTACAAAAGTTATCTTTCCATGTTGACCATTCTGAGTTTACAGATATCTTTTTTAGCTATAAAATTTTCATTAATTTTTGTCTCCTGTATTTTATTTTGTGTAATTTCCTCCAAATATATATTATCAAACTGTAAGTTACCATCTTCATCTATGTATGTTTTTTGTAACTCATCTATTAACGTTATCCAAACTCTTCGTACTTGATATAGAATTAAAAATAAAATATAGAATTTAAATTAAATCATCACAGATACAATTAGAAGGTACTTCTAACGAATTCAGTCTATAAAGTTGTATCCAAATAAATTCAATAATTAATTTAATCAACTTCGTGTACGCCTACAGATGTATCTGTATAGATAAGGGTTTGTTCATAAACAAGTAGACTTTTATTTTATAAATTTCATGAAATATTAATGAATAAAAGACATGGAATTAAACAAATACATTTATTTTAGTATTTAGATAACCGAAGATAATTACACTAACAAATAAATATTTATGGATACAGCCAGACACATCAAAATAAAAAAAATCACTAAATATCACAAGTCAGCCTTTAAATAAATAATACTAATTGACTAAGAATTATTAACACTTAAATTATTTATGTTTTTATTTACAGAATAAATTGTAATGTCTCATATTTAATCAACTTCGTGTACGTTTGGTCCTCCAGAAGAAGGACCTCTTGCTTGACTAGAACATGACTGAGACTGTGGTTTTCCTTGTGACTGTGACTGTCGATGTAAACCTTCCATGATGGGCCTGCAGACTGCACTAACCTGTAGTTTATGTTCATAATCACTAGCGGTGGCTGTATTTAGGGACGTATCTAACCACCTTAATGTCTCCTCACAAATATCTGCAGCTTTGGTGAGGTCTTCCTTGGAGAGGTTCTGAGTGCACTCCTGTGTGGCCTGCTTCACACCCAACACATATCCCTCCAGCTGATTCCTAGCGTTGACCCTTTTCCTCTGAGCTTCGTCATCTTCCTTGAATTTCTCTGCTTCGTCTAACATTCGTTCTATGTCGCGCTGCGACAACCGACCTTTGTCGTTCTTAATGGTAATGTTTCGTGATTTTCCAGTTCCCGTTTCGCGAGCAGATACGTTCAGAATACCATTTGCATCGAGATCGAAAGTGACTTCTATTTTAGGAACTCCTCGCGGGGCCGGTGGTATGTCCATGAGGTCGAAGGTTCCCAGCAGATTGTTATCTTTTGTCATGGCACGCTCGCCTTCCAACACTTGAATCGTCACCCCTCGTTGGTTGTCAGTATATGTGGAAAATATTTGCGTCTGCTTGCAGGGGATCCTGGCGTTCCTTTCCACGATTTTCGTCATAACTCCACCCGCAGTCTCAATACCGAGCGACAGGGGAGTAACGTCAACCAGTAGAACGTCTTTTAACTTGTCACTTGTGTCTCCACTGAGGATCGCCGCTTGCACTGCAGCTCCGTATGCCACGGCCTCATCGGGATTGATGGAGAAGTTCAAATTTTTCCCATTGAAAAAGTTCTTTAGTAGATTCTGTATCTTGGGTACTCTCGTGGATCCTCCGACAAGAACAACCTCGTGGATTGATCCTTTATCCATTCCTGCGTCTCTCAGAGCTTTTTCTACGGGTTCCAGAGTACCTCGGAATAGATCCGCGCATAGTTCTTCGAATCTCGCTCTGCTTACTTTGCTGTAAAAATCGACACCTTCAAAAAGAGCGTCTATTTCAATTGTGGCTTCCGTGCTGGAGGACAGCGTTCGTTTGGCCCTTTCGGCAGCGGTACGCAGTCTACGCATCGCTCGTGCGTTTCCTCGAATGTCTTTGCGGAATTTTCTTTGGAACTCATTGGCAAGATGATCCACCAGTCTGTTGTCGAAGTCCTCTCCTCCGAGATGCGTGTCTCCAGCTGTGGCCCTCACCTCGAACAGAGATCCTTCCGAGATGCTCAAGATGGACACATCAAAGGTGCCACCTCCGAGATCAAATATCAACACGTTCATGTCACCGTTCAAATTTTTGTCCAGGCCGTAAGCCAAAGCCGCCGCAGTCGGCTCGTTGATGATCCTCAACACATTCAGACCGGCTATTGTCGCCGCGTCCTTTGTAGCCTGTCTCTGGGAGTCGTTGAAATATGCTGGAACTGTCACTACAGCATCCTTCACGGAATGTCCCAAGTAAGCCTCCGCTGTCCTCTTCATTTTGTCCAACACCATGGAGCTGATCTCTTCCGGAGAAAAGTTCTTGTCCTCGCCTTTATACTGTACCCTCACATGAGGTTTGTCTCCGACTAAAGGGATGACACTGAACGGCCAATGCTTCATATCTTGTTGTATAGCACCATCTTGAAACTTGCGCCCTATGAGCCTCTTGGCGTCAAATACTGTGTTGTTGGGGTTCATTGCAACTTGGTTCTTGGCAGCATCACCCACTAGCCTTTCACTCTCTGTGAATGCTACATAAGATGGAGTCGTTCTGTTGCCTTGGTCGTTCGCTATTATCTCCACGTTGCCATTTCTCCATACTCCAACGCAAGAGTACGTCGTTCCCAAGTCAATTCCAATAGCCACCATTTTTATTCAGTTGTATGGTAATGTAATAAACGATGAAAAAATACACAATTTCTCTTGAAATAACTTTTCTTCAATGTATATCAACTATTATGAAGTATTCGCTTTATGAAGTCTTTGTTGGTTACTTTGCTTTCAACTTTATCTCAACTCTCTTTCAAATAAGACTGACGTTCCCGCTGAAAGTGCCGGTTTATATACTGTTTCTCAATTGGCTGGTTTCTAGAATACACACGAGTGTTCGATGACGTTCCACCAATGACCGCCCAGAACATGTTAGTATATTCTCGAAATTTCCCGAATCGGGGATATAAAACCTTTGGTACATTATATTCTTAACCATATATACAATCCTCATTATTTATTTTTAATATTTTACTGCGGCATTCTATTTCAGATTTATTTATTTATCTTATTTTACAAAGGACAGCATACACTATGACACCAGCTCTCTCTCTGCGGTAGCAGAGAGGGCCGTCAGTCCTCTGGACGCAGGGCGTCCTAGTTATGTAAAGTGTGACCAGCTTCGGTCTTGGATCGAGAGAGAATTGAAGGCATTCACCCCAAGAACGCGGTCCTTTCCTCTTCGACCGTCTGCTGAGGGAGACGCTCAGCAGATCACCCCGTCGTAGACCAGCAGGAAGCTACAGGTGGGTGACGTCCTCAGGTATAGGTCCTCGATCCAGAACAAGAGAAAAAAAGAGAACAGAAAAGCGATTGCAGACGAGAAATTCTGGGTCAAGGGCGCGACAGGCTATGGTAATCCTCCCCTCCACACGGTTACAAAAGAGGGGCCCTGGCTTGCGCTAGGGCAGACACTTCCCAGGCCGTTGGCGCCTCGAGTCAGTTATAAGATAAAGTCAGGTGTAAAAATAAAAAATTGCAAGTTACGAGGCGCACTACGGCCTGAGAAGCTGCTTCTATCCTTCGGCTGCAGTCTGAAGAGGCCTCTACAGTTACAAAGTGCTGCCAAAAGATTTACAAAAAAATTTACCGCGTGGCGGAGGTACCTTAAGTGTTCAATTTTTGGGGCAGTTGCACCTCTGTTGTGTCAGGGCCTGTTGGGATTCTCTGGCGGAATCCCAAGGGTTCTTCAGTTATCAAGTTGGTTTTTTTTTTTGTGTGCCGGAGAGTGTCCGGCAGTCTTGGATTAAAAAGTCAGCTGACCAGCTGTCGGTAGCTGTCAGAATTCTCCTTTTTGAAAAAAAGTTCAAAATCATTAATAAAAAAAAATTGCCATGTAAAAAAAATTTAAATTAATTTCCCCAGAATTCCGCTGACGGTCGGGGTAGGTTCCGCGGAGAAATTTAGCCACAACCTACTCGAATAGGACGGTGGATCTCTCTCGCGGACATGGGGCCGAGGCGGGCCGGTATCAACTACATACATGAATACAATTATTAAAAGGAAATAAGCAAAAATACAAATAAGACATGTACCTCTTATTTACTATACTTAATATCAAAAGAAAACGATAAAAAAGTGTGAATTAGTGTGGGTGCGCGCATGAGCATGATTTCTTAATGATTGTGTTCCAAAAAAACCTTGTTATTTCATATATTTAATTTTATCGCAAAAATTATATTCATGTCAAAATATTTTTTTATGAAAAAAGTTTAAGGCTAATAAATATTTGTTTATAAAAATAATAAAAAAATCTCAAATATGTACCTATAGTTAAATAGTTTAAATTAACACAATTTGTAGGTGTCTATGTATATCAGCATAGCTGCCTGTCTATTAACACCGATGATAAAAACAATATATTTTCATCGAAATTACCCTAAAAATATTTGTCTTCAATTTTATTCTTTCCGTGTCAAATATTATTGAATCGCACAAAAACACTTCATAACAAAAAATACACTTTATAGGTATTTTTCTATATTCATCGTCATTCTTTCAAATTTATATAAATTCATTTTCAAGCAAATATTGCTTCTCTGGGCTGGAAACACTGGTTATTTGGGAGAAATTGCCATACAGCAATAAACTCTCCACTTGCGCAGGGTGCAAGGAAGTGTTCATTATTATAATAATTATTATTATTGATTAACACAATAGAGATAAATAAAGTTTTACGAAATATAGCGATTTTTTTCTTTTAGATTGAAATTTTTCTTCGGATACTATATAAATCGATAAATATTTAAAATCTGATTCATTGTCACAGACAGAGATCGTGGATTGATTTAATAATTTCAATATTTTTTCGTTAACACAGTGGAAGTTCATAATTATAAAGTAAATATTAAATTTATTTATATAATTTATTTATAAAAATAAACACCGTTTTAATCCACAATACAACTAGCATCTTCGGAGGCACAATTTACATTAAATAAATAAATTATACACATTGTATAAATTGTGCCTCTGAAGATGCTAGTTGTATTTAGCGAAAGCGCTTAGGCTCATCAAATTGTACTCATTGTGGATTAAAACGGTGTTTTATTTTTATAAGTAAATTTAATATTTACTTTATAAATGATTTTTTTAACTGCTCCAAATAATCTAAATGCGTTTACTCCCTAAAATTCTGTCATTTGACAGATGATCATTATTTTTTCATTGTTTACGAGCTGAATACATGCAGCTTTGCTTTATTTAATTATTTTTAATTTCACAAATAGTTTCCGAGATATTCGTATATTCTAAAAAACTTTCAAACCTATTTCTGAAATAAAAAATATATAAAATGTGTTACTTGGATGTAGGTAAATTAGTTAAAATATATCTAAATAGAAAAAAATCGCCAAGAATTGACAGTTCACTAACAATTTAACTATTTTTTTCAGCTTATTATTATTTTTTAGTTCTATAGACCGAAATCAGATTATAAAAAATAAAAGAAGTTTAATGCCTATTTGGATTATAAAGTACCTCGATAAATATTTAATGCGATAAAAATAATAACATATCTTTCAAATATGTGACAGCTGAAAGATTAGAAAAATCAGTGGAACTATGCGGGCAAAGCAAATCTAGCCCACAAAGCAATAGGTAATTTTTGTACAGTATAAATCATTGACTACCCATATCCTGGATTTTTTTATGACGTGCTGTTCAGATTTAGTCACGGTGGCGACATACTGGTCGTAAGGATTCTGATTCACATATCGTCGCATTAGGTTTAGCACCGGCTAAGTCACTATCAGTGATTTTACAGTAGAACAAAAAACTTTCTAAAATTCTCATGTTTTCGCATTTAAATATACTTTATTTAAAAAAATAATAATAAAAAAGTCAGCTCTCATGGCTTTGTGTTTTTAAATTTATTCAAATGAAATAGTATAAGTTTTATGCTCTGCAGTAAAGTAGCCGATATTGACTTACGCGGTGTTAGGCCTAATGCAACAAACAGCTATGCAAAAACATAAGCAAATCAGAACGATAATCTTACAAGATCTACTTTATTTTATATGCGGATTTTGTATTGGTTCACGGACAACTAACAGGCTCTATATTAAGTATTAATTGAATAGACATCCAATAACAAATTACCACACTCTGGTGAGTTTTGTTCATCATTTAAACGTTATTTATGTGAATCAAAAAAATAACTTTTGTAATCTTTCTTTATGATTTTCGCCGTTACGTTGACGTTTTGCCCGCTTCGACGGTAAGTCATTTGATTTCTTTGCTGGCGTCTTTGTCTTATTTCATGGCACACAATTACTTTGTCTTATTTTATGACACGCAATGTTCATACAGTTATTATTTTTTATCACATTCAGTATGTTTATATCTACATTTGTAGTGAATGATACCACAAAAGCGAAGTAACACAAAATGTATATTTAAAATAAATGGTTTTATACTAGAAAATTCAGCGACCCTGGTGATATGCATTATGATGCTTTTATATTATTAATGTCTTGACATTTATAGTGTAAACCATATCGTACTCCATTTTTATTTTTAAAATAATTTAATCTCCAAAATTCCCGGTTCTCCTTCCCTGAAATAAAGCGTAGACAATACCACATTCATCTATCACAATCTAAAATCGTTCGAGTTTATACGAAAACGCAGTATTATAATATTTTTTGAGATTCTCTACAACAGAGGCGACAAAATTATTCAGAATACGTGCATAAATGTTTTTTTATCAATATTTCAATTATTTTATAAATTAATTCTCAATTATTTGTTATTATTTTTTATTTGTATCCCACAAACTTAGTTTATGTTTAAAATATTTTTATTGGCATACTCATTGAATGCTTTTACTCAAAAAGTAAGTCGTTTCTTTCTATGGTTTCGTTTGACAGAAGCCATAAGCAGCCATAAGCTAAGTGAGAATTATAAATAAGATTTCTAAAATATTTTGCTCGTTTTCGGCATTGTATTCTAGTGTTTCCGTTTTATTTTCACTCTAAAAGTGATGCATACTGATCTATCGCCTCATTTACACACAGACGAATGTAACAAAATTATTTCCGAATTACATAAGTGTCATGCCGATGTAAGTAAACCTGTATTAGTTCAGTTATTATAGTTATATATTTTATTTAAAACACATGACAAATTATCCATTTGATCTTGGTTTTTTTGCATTATGTACATCTATTACATTAACAAAAAGGTTCCAAGTGCATTAAAATTACATGTGACAGATTTACTCATTATTTTACAGAGATATAGTATTTTACAGACGCCTATATATTATAGAAAAAAATCACATTTTGTTATCTTTCAAACTTGTAAGTACAAAAAATGTTTTTTTGAGAAACAGTGATATGTTATGGATATCACCGAACATATCACTGGTGAGAAATAACATGATTGTTTATTAGGTTATGTTTGTTTACTAGTATTGAAACGAATGTTTGTAATTTGTATTCACTATACATCATCAATGAATAACAAGTATATAATTGTTTCAAATTTCGGATCTATCGTCAAACAAAACTTCACAGCTTCAAGTTTTTCATTCTAAGCTACCAGAATATCACAAAAAAAATCCGTATTTTGAATTTATTTTTATTATATTTTTAAATGTAATTTGACTTGTCATATTATATATTTAACTCTTTTTATTATAGTCTTACACCGCTTGCTAAATCGTTTTTTTTTGTTTCAGAATAAATTTCTTAAGTTTTTAGGAATATGTAATGATGTTGATGATCTTATGACCAGATGTCTGAAAAAGGAAAGACTCGCACGCAGAGATAGAAATCACAGGGACGCCATAACGAGGAATACAGCAATAAAGGCTCGAGTTATTTCCGATACTGATCCCATGTAAAATACGTCAAGATGTCTTTAGAAATTGTCAGGTGTGAACAGGAAGAAAAATGTGAGGTTGATTTAAAAGACGTTCCTAACATTATTAACTCCATTTGTCTCGATGTCATTTATAAATCGGTAACAGACAGATATTATTCACGAAGGTTTTGCATCAACGTTAAAAATATTATCGGTAACGATCACTTGCTACTTTTTCATTCAAATAAAATTTGTGTCATAACATTGGCACCGTCCCACCCGGTTTTTAAGAAGGAAGAATTTGAGGTAAATTATTTAGTCGGAAACGTTGACAGAACAAAGAACTCCGTCAAGGGCAAGGGCAAAAAGGGTGGTCAAGTCTTGGATGTGAACTCGACCCTCTGCAAGATTGTTTGCAAAGACGGTGATGAATACTCCGTGTCCAGTTGCATCAAGGGCAAACTTATTGAAGTAAACGAAGAACTGATCAAGAATCCGAGCCTTCTGAAGACCGACTATGACTCCTGCGGATATATCGCTGTTGTTTTGTCAGTCATCGGGGCGAGTACGATACGAAAAGACGAACTTCTAACAGAAGATGAATATATAAATGCTATTAAATCTAGAGTCAAGTAGTAAGTAAGTCATTATTATTTTGTTCTTGTAATGTTATTTAAAATATAGTTTTATAAATAAGAAATTATTCAATAATTTGTTGTTTTCCTTTGGTTCATTATTGAAGAAACAATAGTTTTTACTTTTATTAAAATTCTATTAAAATTGACTTACAATAAAAATGTCTGGATTATCAGTATGCATCTACATAATGAAAACTATGATTTTGAACTGTCCTGGAAACTATGATTTTGAACTGTCCTGGAAACTATGATATTGAACTGTCCTGGAAACTATGATTTTGAACTGTCCTGGAAACTATGATGTTGAACTGTCCTGGAAACTATGATTTTGAACTGTCCTGGAAACTATGATTTTGAACTGTCCTGGAAACTATGATGTTGAACTGTCCTGGAAACTATGATTTTGAACTGTCCTGGAAACTATGATGTTGAACTGTCCTGGAAACTATGATTTTGAACTGTCCTGGAAACTATGATATTGAACTGTCCTGGAAACTATGACTTTGAAAAGATTATAAATATAACATTTTCGTTGAGGTTATATTTGATCTGCCACAGTTTATATAGTGAGCATTTACATCACTGTAATGGTAATATGCTGGAAACTTAATGAAATGTCACAAAAAATTAAACAATTTTATTTTTACTAGAGAAGATGCTCTGGCCAAAATTACTTTATTATAACCTTACTTTGTCCATATCAAGATGTTTTTTAATTATGTCCACCTTATTTAAAAAGATTGTATGTATATTCTTCTATGGTTATTAAGTGACTCAAAGAAATATAATTATTTTTTGTGACATTATTCATAAAAATGATTGGTATCTACCTTAAAGAATATTATAATTCATTTATAAATGGGTATCATATAAAAACCATGTTGCAATTTTTCATTTTTTTTTATTAAAGGGTTTCAATTACCCCATTCATTATAAGGTATTTACAAAACAAATATACATAAATTATTTGGAAAAATAACGACGTTTTATTGAAGGAACAATAACTTATACTACATGTAAATTAAATGTTTTGTAAAGTACAATAAATTATAAATGAAGACGCAAATAAAATATAATAAATTTGTAAACGTAAATAAAAGCTTTGTCGGTTTAAGGAATAAATAATTTAAAATTAAATAATATTATATGACAATGAGATGACAAAATTGGATTTGCCAAAGAGAAAAATATCTTGTGTTTGTGAAAAGTGAATCAAATGCTTTGCAATTGACGCAGCAACTTGTATTCCTTAAATAGCTGATAAAGTTAAGCAGAAAGGTCCATATTGCAGCTGTTATCTAAATAAATTAACTTAATGATGATGTCAATATTTTCTCTTTTTATGCTTTATAACAACCATGATTGACTAGAATATTTTTATATAACAATTGAACTTTTTAAATATACTGTTCAAACATAATAAAATATTTGACAAATATTTTATCGGGGTTCAGAAAAATATTGCGAGTCAGTTTTATATTCGTGTTTTGACAATCATGAATGATTCGTGAAATTTCTTAATTTAATTTTAATTTTTGCAAAAGCAGGATTGGTTTCATACGTCTTTTGAATCTCATCAACTCTTTGGCATTCCCTGTGGGGTGGCAGTTTCCACCATCTTTTTATATTTGCCCACTAATTCGGGCAAGTCGTAAGCGATTGCTACGTCTAATCTATTGATGGGACAACCTCGGAAGTACGTGCACGTAGCGGATAATTGCTGGAAATCATATAACGGATTTAGCCTGAAGAAATCTCTGTATGTTTCGGGGTCCGGTAGATCGTAACGGGATATGTTGGTCAACGTGCTGAGTCCCTCGTAGATGTGATAGTTCTGTGGATGCTCGATGATAGCCTCTGCAACAACTTTCTTGTTTCCGAAGATTGTTTTGTGGTTGTAATATGTTGTCAGATAGCAATCCACCATTTTTGCATGATTACGTACCCGGACCTGCAGACATACATTTTTTATTTAAATTTTCAACATTAGTTTACTAAAAACAAAGGACAATATATTTACAGGGTAAGTAATGTAGACACTAGGGAAAAAAATTATGATGAATAACAATATTATCAATAGAATAAAAGTGAACACATTAATATGATATGGCCATGAATGGGGAAATGGATCAAATACGGAACTAGAGTCCTGGGTTTAAAGAAAAAATTAATGAAGTAACCATTTGAAATTGCAAAACATAAGAAGCTTGAATAATAAACGAACATGTATGAATTTAAAAATGCCTAGTATATTTTGTTATATAATATATTGTTTTTTCTTCGCCTTATTGAGATTACCGCTGGATTGATTTTGATGAAATTTTTCTGGTGTCCCGTAAGAGCCAAGTAATTGAAAATACAACAGGCAAAATAACATCTTACATAGTTGCCCACCCATTCTGATTGTTGAAATTTTTATGTTAGGCGAGAATGACTTGTGGGTATACACACATGTGTCGTGCTTCCTTTTATAAGGTCATGCACACCCGCACCCCTGTTGCTGGTTACTCCACATTGTGGTATATGCATTAATGGTGAATAGTTATTTTTATGTTTGCTGAATCAGCTAATAGCAGGCAAACAAACATTAGGTCGGGACAACGTCTGCAGGGTTCGCTGGTTTATAATATAATTTTATTCATGAAAAAATAATATTGATGACAAATAGCTTTTCTTTGTCTAAGATAAAAATAAAATCTCCTTTAGAACAATCTAAAACTTTTTTTCACCGTGCAAATTCATTCCCTTAACTTCTCAAAAATGATTGTGTCATGAGTGAATTAAAGCATTCAGAAAAGCAGGATTGGTAGTCCAGCATATCTAAAACTGCCACAAATCCATAGATTACTTTTACCTATGTTAAAATAGGATATTATGTAGATACTCACTGCAAATCTCCTTGCACTGGCGATCTTATTATCGACCCTTTTGTCAATGGCTGATCTGAGATCTCTGAGGAAAGCCCTCTCCTGTGCCTGCAGCAGTCTGGCTGGGGCACCACTCTCATATGGCAGAGACCAAAGTGAGGTGGTGTACATGACAGGTGGTTGAGCGGAACTCATCAACGGAGAAATGTTCCATATCAGTGCACTCTGAACTCTCATCAACTCTTCCGGTTTTACTTGATCAGCCTTATTCAAAATTATACGGGTCTGTAAAGATTAAAAAAAAAAACAATTATTAGACACATTGGATTACGAAAGATATTTTTTAGATGATTTTGCTTATTTAAAGAACCAAAAATATCAAAAGTATTTGTTGTGTTTTTTAATACAATAGAATTAATCTAGAAAAAGAATCATCAGTGGCTCCACAGCCCAGAATGGGCCTTGGCCTCCTCAAGGAATCATCTCCATTGCACCCTATCCATGGCCTTTTCTCTCCAATTCCGCACACCTGCTATCTGAAGGTCCTTCTCGACTCCATCTGGCCTTCCCTCCGGACGTGATATGAGGATTCTTTTTGGTGTCTGGTCATCTTCCATATGAGGCACGTGTCATAACCAGCGGAGCCTCCCTATTTTTATCGTTTGGACGATATTTGGTTCCTTGAATAGGCTCTGTAGTTTGTAGTTGTACCTGATTCTCCACCTGCCTTGATCGCAGAGGGGACCGAAAATTTTTCTTTCGAAAACCAGTAACGCATACATATCCTTTTTAGCAAGAACCGAACACTCAGAGTCATATGTATAGAATGATATCTCTTGAGTGGTGTATTTTAATTTAATAATGCTATTTATTATTCAAGTATATTGTTTCACATTTTACCTGAGGTTCTCTTCCCTTGAGTTGGTCCAAAATGGCCTCTGTTTCAGGGCCCACATCCAGCTTTGATGGGTCATAGACCAAGAATATGATGTCAGCGCGATCAATGAACCACTGACACGCATCGTTGAACGGAAATACTCTTGAGACTTGCTTCCGTACCTCAAGAATTCCGGGAATTTCTACAATGTTCACCTATTGACAGGTAAAAACAGTTACATACTTCAATTTTTTCATTTTCATGTTAATATTCAAGTCGTTTTAACGTTTTTCTTATTTGATAACTTTACTATTTCTATATTGTGTGTTTGCCCTTCAGAGATTTTTAATCAGTAATTAATACATGCAATATTTCTCTAATACTAACTATATTTATATTATTTCAATATTTGAAATAATATTTCTGGCGCAGTTCAGGGGTAACATCTGTGCGAGACACTGTCATCTCATTTATAAGGACTGTTGCTTTGATTGTTTACAAATAAACTAATTTCTCAATAGATGGCATTAAAAAAAGGCTTTTCCGTTACTTCATAGGTGGCAATAGTATAGTTCCTTATTTTCAGGTGAATTGTTACACACTATTCAAATATATATAACTTTCAAAAATTGCATTGATAAGGGAACTCAATAAGAAGGCATAATTGGTGAACGTTGCGCAAGCGCATAAAGTGATCATGTAAACCAGCCAATGACAGGTCGTAAGCCCTGTAGGTGCCTCGAGTTCCTGGTTCTTCTACAATATCCCAACTCTATTGAAAGTTTGTCGATAAAAATATCATTAACTATATAATATTAACTCTCCTTTTATAACTATGTATATAATATTAACTATGTATATAATATTAACTCTCCATGCGAAATACATGTAATGAGAATGGCAAATGACAAAGCGATATACGTCGCTGCATACCGGAGCGGCAAGGCCTAAAGTCCGGACCCGAAAACTAAACTAACTGACTCTCCTTTTTTTATGTTATTTATTAGTTGATTTCTGCACTAAATTTTAGTTTCATCAATTTTTCTTTTGTTGATTGTTTTCCCATCTTTTTTAATATTAAGGTGTACTTGTTTTGATCCCTTGAAAAAAACTGCAAATTTCATACAAAAGTGGTTTGTTTCAAATGTTAAACATTATACTAACTTTCTCTAAAAGTTTATTTGGCAATCTAAGCCCTCTCAGACGCTCTTCGAGCCCCTGTCCAAACTTCTGTAGTCCAGAGAAAGTCCAATCGGCAGCCAACTGCGTACCGTCCAAGACTTGTGGCTCCGGTCCGTGCATTAAGATGTTAAAGTAAGCTGGGGATGGCTCAGCACCTGTTCAAATTAAAAAACCTTCACTGAATTCAAACCAAAGACAGTTTCTATATGAAAAACATTTAGTAATTTGCAAGTCTTACAAAAAGTTGCGTTTACCAGTTCTGAGGGACCACTCGGTGAATTCGTTGTCTGTCAGGTAGTTGATTAGTGAAGACTTTCCGCCACTCCATGGGCCCATGAACAATATGAGTGGCTTTGAGAAAATCTCTGGATCGCCGTAATGCCTGTTGCTCAAGTCGCGATATTTGTATAAAATTTCCAATGGTTTGATAGCGTTGTCGTAGAGTCTCTTCAGTTCGCGCAGTGTTATATCTGCCGACTTTTCCACCAGCAATTCTCCCTCTGTAGATTCCTCGTCTAAACGCAGCAACTGAGATATATGATCGCGAGGTCTCAAGTTTTCTGGAATATCAATTTCCTGAAAACAACAAACTCATATTATTTATCACATATATTAGACAATTCTTCTTCTTTTTCGATGATGCTACAGCCCAAATCGAGCCTTGGCCTCCTTCAACAAGCGCCTCCAACCTCTTCTATCCTCATTAGACAATTCAGTTTCTTTTTCAAGATTCTTTTTTTTAAGATTCTTTTTTTCATTTTAAAGGGGGTATCTCATAAATGGTCCCAATTGAATTTGGTCAAGATCTGATTTTAAATTTGCATGCTCAATGATAATTCTTTACTACAATTGTCTCAATTCAATGATTCTTTTTTACTAGGATTGGTTCTATATAAATTTGGTAAAATTCTGATGATGAAATTCATGAGAAAATTATCAAACTCTTCAAATGACATATTAAGTTGGACAGATTACTAATATCCGGGGATAATTATTTACCACAACATTTTTTTTATTATTGTTTGAGCACAAAAGATGAACATATTATTTACCATCAATAAATCTTCTTCTGGCATTTCATTTGCCTCTTGTTCTGGCTCTGGTTCAGCTTCTGGTTCGGCTTCTGGTTCAGCTTCTGGCTGAGATGCTTCAACTGACTGAATTTCTTCTTTCGCCTCTTCTTCAACAGATGCTTCTTCTTTTGTTTCTTCCTTTATTTCACTTTCTACAGATTCTTTACTTTCTACATTTTCACCTTCCTCCACTGACTTGGAGTCTTCTTTTGAACTGTCGCTTTTTTTCGCACTTTCTTCCTCAGACTCTTTAGATTGTTCTTTAGAACTCGCTTCCTCCTTTGAATCTACATCTGGTTGAGTTTCGTTTGAGTCTTGATTCTCTTCAGTTTGCTCTGCTTCTTCTTTTGAATCTTGTTCTTCTACTGTTTCTTGTGATTCTTCAGCTGCCTTTTCTTGGGTTTCATTTGATTCTATTTCATCTTCCACACTTCGTTTTACTCTCTCTGAATCTTCACTTTCTTGACTATCCTGTTCTTTCTGTTGTTCCTCACTTTCGTTTGCATTTTCTTCACTACTTTCTTTGTTATCTTCTTGGGTTTCTGCTGATGTATCTTCTACTTTTTCGGCTGAAAAACATTAATATACATTTATGTTTAAGTTTTAATAAAAAAAATCGTTCTTTCAATCAACTCAATTGGATAACGGAAGATATATTATTATTATTTAAAGATAACAAAAAACATTTTTTACAATTTCAGATTTATAGTATTAAAGAAATGCTTTTAATAAATTTCAAACTAAAAAAGTAGGCTTTGTTTTAATCAAAATTTACTATAGAAATAGAGACATAATAATTAATAATTCATTAAATGTGTTTATCTACTAAATGTCATTTATTGCTACAAGTCACCACACTTTGGAGTCGAATGATAATTATCTGAAAAATCTATTCTAACACTCATGAATCAGATGACTACTTAACTAAGCCACACAGGCCTTATTTTCAATAATTTCTAATACTACCCTGATACTTCTAATACTACCCTGCTTATTCTAGTGCAAATGAAATGTATAAAAATGATTATGTCACCTTCTTCGGGTATATTTTCTTCAGCTGATGCATCGTTGCTGTCTCCTTGTTGTTCACTACTTTCTTTGCTGTCCTCTTTTGTTTCGTTGCTTTCTACACTTTCAGTATCATCTTTGGCAGGTTCATCGCCTTGCATCTCTTCCGCTGATTCCTCAGCTGCTTCTTGAGTATCTTCGGCGATAACTTCATCTGTGTAGGGCTCGTCTGCTACTTCCACTGACGGTTCTTCTTTCTCTTCTACTTCTTCCGCCGTGGCTTCTTCTCCCGTTTCATTTTCTGCTTCTGCCACAGCAGGTTCTTCGGTGAGAATTTCTACACTGCTATCTTCGTCACCTTTTGTATCCTCTTCAGAACCACCGCCATCCGAGGCTTCCACACTTCCTGTTTCTGATGAAGCTGAAATAACAAAACTAAATTAAAATTCAAAAATAATTATTCTTTTTGGATTTGTTGATAATTCCAAAACCATTTGAAAAATATGTTTTGTGACCTTATGATAATTATTCATGTTTTTTTAAATCAATAATTAGATAAAACTAGAAGTTTTATTGATACCTACCAAAAAATCCTCAAAATTTCTTCTAACTAACCAGTGTTTGTCTTGGATGGATTGATTAAAGTTGTATCAATACTTGATTATAAACAGTATCATGAAAAATTGTGTGAAAGTCGTCTTTTTTCATGTTTGACTTTGCAATAAAATCAGACTAGATAGATCATATTTATTTTTAATTGCAAATCTAAAAGGCTTCTTGAGCTACTCTACTCTCAATTTATGACCTAAATTATAATTCTAAAGGTAAATTGTGTTTCTTGACACTCGTGAATAATGATATTACCTGATTGTGTATCTCCTGTTTCCAAGTCTTTGAGTGCTTTCTCGATGTATGGCCTACATTGTGATTCTGAGGGTAAGTCTTGTTCATCAGCGCTCACAACTGAAATGAAAAATAAAACAGTTATTCAACATTTGTTAATAACAATTTTAAATTAAGTATCTAATTAAAAATGAAAATTGAATTAAGTATCTAATTTTGCGTGTCATCCCTGCGCAAGGATGACACGCAAAATCGTGAAGCGTTCCACATTTTTGGGGGTCGAATGGCTGGTAGGGTCTCGGGGGTGCATGCTCTGCTGGAGGGTAGGTACCTGTAAATCCCGAGTAACGCCACGTTGCATAACACCAGCAACACTACCAGCAAGTCCGACTCGCTAGCGTCCACGCCGCGAACCCTGGTAATGTGGCCTACTGTAGTAATAGTGGGTCACAGCAGATAGCTGAGAGGGCGATGGCGAGCCTCCGGCGCCATAAAACCGGAACCACCCAGCTAAGGGAAGGAAAACCCCGACAGAAAACCAGGGCAGGGTTCCAGGCCTTAAGGTAGCAGCCCTACCAGGAACCTAGGATACGACGGGTTAATCATCTATCTATCTCAAACAAAATGATTACGAAACCAAAAGAAAAAGAAACCGGACTACCCTTGAACAGACTCGGCAAACGATACAAGGCTAACGATTTAAGAATATGTACGTGGAATGTTCGATCGCTTTATAGAGCTGGAGCTCTAAGGGACGACATCGAGGGCAATATAAGAGCGATCGGACAGACAAACTGGAGGAGACTTGCTGTCGACAGGGCGGGATGGAGGCAGTTTCTTGAGGAGGCCAAGGCTCGCACCGGGCTGTAACGCCATTGCTGATGATGATCTAATTAAAAATAAAGATATGAACAATTATGAATTGAAATCTAGCTCAATTTATTTCTCTTGTCTATAGGTACCTATTAAAAATATCTTGTTTCACAATCTATATCGAGGTAATATTTTTTTGAATGTCCAGTAATTCAATCTTTTCTCTTTGATTATGTAAATAATGTGTTTCTGTAGTTCAAATTTTTGCCAAATATATACTTATTTTATTTATCTTGTTCATGATATCTCTTACATGGGGCACACTTTTATTTTGTATTACAAAAAAATACATAACTTAGTGGTGAGTGTAGTCAGCAGTGTTGGTATTGTTTTAATCACCGTCAAACTAGGCAAGGCCTGTACATAATATAGTGATGAGTGTAGTTAGCAGTGTTGGTATTGTTTTAATCACCGTCAAACTAGGCAAGGCCTGTACATAATATAGTGATGAGTGTAGTTAGCAGTGTTGGTATTGTTTTAATCACCGTCAAACTAGGCAAGGCCTGTACATAATATAGTGATGAGTGTAGTTAGCAGTGTTGGAATTGTTTTAATCACCGTCAAACTAGGCAAGGCCTGTACATAATATAGTGATGAGTGTAGTTAGCAGTGTTGGTATTGTTTTAATCTCCGTCAAACTAGCCAAGGCCTGTGTCATGCCGGCTATTTCATATATTGAATAATTTTTATAAAATGTAGAATAAAATCGTAAATGTAATCATATATTATCTTAAGCATAACATAATATATGATATAAACATAACATAAATGTAATATAAAAAATATAATATAAATACATAGATATAAATATTTAACTCCCAAAATCAAACATAAAAATTTCCATTATTTCACTTGCTTTAATCTCAGTATGCCCTCCATCACACGCCAAGTTACAGAAACTCATGCCAGTAATAAGTTTAAATACCAAACATTTTATTGAATAACACGATAAAGTTTTTGGTTATCTTTAAAGTTTAATCAATTCTTTTGTCTCTTTAAAAGTGTGTGTCACGGGGGTTTCCACCAACCAAAGTATTTGACAATGAAAAACGTGATTTCAAATAGTCTTCCGTAGTAAATATAAAAAAATAATGCATTATACAATTACACTATAACGCTTCATACTGACATGTTACGAACATTTGGTGTCGTAAATTTGACTGCGGTAAACTAATAAGTGTATAATTAATGTAGATAACCTATTTATATGTAGTTACACTGTGGGAATTTTTTTACTATTTCTGTTTATAGAATATTCAATAAATCTATCACTATCACTTTGTGAAGTTTCATGTTGTCCACATCTCACTCTTTTTTTATTATTATCTTAACTTGCTCAGCGGTTCACACAAATTACATAATTTTGTAGGAACCCGCGACTGCCATACTTACATCATGCTATAACTGACATGTTAAAATATCAATTTTCAACAATTTGAAGGCTGTTATCATTGAAAGCCACCACTACTTAGGATTCATACTATCCAATCGTTGTTACCTGCTGTGGTATTCTTTTACAGAAAAAAAACAGCCCTTATACTATGAATTTAATATAAGTATAAATTTTGTATGGCACACTATACAAAACGCCATAAGTTTTGTAGGCCTATTACTGTTTATATATTTTGAAATTTTGGGCTCTGTAAATTGAGCGGATCAAAAGTTATAAGGGGGGGGGGACACACAATCGCGGGATCTTACCCTAATCTGTCAATGTTATAAATAAAATCTGTGAATTTTACCTTTCACATTCTTTGGTTTGAGTCTTGGCTAATAAACTATAAACATTTATCATTTAACAGATGGTAACACAGTAACGCAATATCGAGTGCACATTAATAATATAGAAAAAATACAGCGTAAATATTTGAAGAGATTGGCATATCGAAGTATTGTTGCACCTATTCCACCGTCACTAGAATCAAGACGTAAATGCCAAGATATACAATTTCTTTACAACATATTGAACAATATTATTGACTGCCCGGAACTTTTATCGAGTATTGACTTTAACGTACCATTGAGACGCTCCAGACATACAACTCTCTTCCGACCTAAATTATACAAAACTAATGCCACGAAAAACTCAACTATAAACAGAATTATAAACACATACATAAAATATGAGAAGTCCCTTGACATAGACCTATTCAGTGACACAAAACATAAACTCACTCAAAAATTAAAAACAGGAATTTCATAAGATTATCACTTACGCACAACACGCATGCACACACACACACACACACACACACACACACACACACCATCACACATACACACCTTCACACACACATATGATTTTGTATCTTGAATATATGACTGTATTTTGTAATAAATTATGATAGTATTGTAAGCTAATATGTATGGAGATGATAATTTGTTATATTTGATATTTTTATACATATATACTATTCTTTGTACATTGTTAGCTTAAATTTGAAAAAATAAAATAAAACACAGAATATTGATTTTAAAAACTAGATTTCAATATTATTTGATTTAAGTGTAGTTACAATTTGTTTTCTGTAGCAGTGTTGTCATTTGAATTATAAACCAGTGCTCAAGATGTGAATTCAACGGGAATAAAATATCAAAAATCTTTAGACAATCACCTTGCAGCTTGCACACAACGTAATGTAAATATTATAAAAATATTCAATTGTAGATTAATAAAAAATATTGATTCATATAAAATTTAGTTTTTCATCATATAAATTAATAGAAATTGGTTAAGTAATTATATCCGATTGCGTTAATCTATTTGCTTTTTTAAAATCACGCCTGAGTCATCTCTTCTTCTTAAGTGAGTACATTTTTTATGCGGTTTGTTATTATCTAAGTGATTAATGAACTATTTATTAGATAATTTATGTATGTAATATTTAAGAAATGGAAAGTACAATGTGTCATCAGTTAAGAATCTCTCTTGAGTGCCAACAATACACATTCTCATTTAAGCACATTCATACTTCTGAACCAAAAGCACTTTTTATAAATAAATTCTTATGAATGTGCACGGTAGAAAAGTTTTTACAGATAACTAGTATTATTTTTACGACGACACAAATAGCACTTACATGTGTAATAACTATCATTATAATTCTTCTACAATATGTTTTATGTAGTCAAATACATATGAAATATGGATAGCAGGTCTCATTGACATATGTATGTATAATAAAGTTTGTACAACTATTGCTTTGTATGTAGCATTTTTTACAAGTTTTCCATCACACTTGAACATACAAGTTATTTCTGATTATTGATACAATGGTTTCTAATAGATTATTCAATATTGTCTACTAATGCTCTTTTCCAACAAATTTTAAATTTGATTAGTTCATTCTCAAACAATGTGCAGGCAACCATCAAATGATAATCTAAATTAACATTCCAAGTCTTACACATTTTCTACCATTCACACTTAATAATCTACGTACATCAGGGGGGCAAGTCTGGTCCGATCGGCGAAATCAAAACCCCAGTGATTACCCATATCATCTATATAATTATCATATGGAGTTCTATGACATATAAAGATATTATAGAACTCCATATAATAATTATATCCATGATATGGGTAAACAAGGAGGGTTTTCATTTTGATGATCAACCAGACTTGCCCCCCTTATCTCGTTAATTCATACTGCACAGTATTTTCTCACTGAGTGCAATAAAATAAAGTGATAAATAATACTGGAATCATAGAATACACTAACTAACCAGGGGGGCAAGTCTGGTCCGACCGGTGAAATCAAAACCCTAGTGATTACCCATATCATGGATATAATTATTATATTATGGAGTTCTACAATATCTTTAGATGTCATAGAACTCCATACTATAATTATATCCATGATATGGGTTATCACTAGAATTAATTAAATTAATTAATTAGGGTTAATTAATTAAATTAATTAATTAGGGTTATCCTAGTGTTATCACTGGGGTTTTGATTTCGCCGGTCGGACTAGACTTGCCCCTCAGAATCAATTGATATAGATTTTGAAAAATCATTTGTCATTGAATTCAAATAATACCTCGATTATTTTTTAACCATCCTTCATTCCCAGCTAGGGAGAAATTATTTCAGTTATTATTTTTCCCTGGTTAGTTGGAAAATTTGCTATTTAGCATAGACTATCCAATCGCACAAGGCGCAAAAAAGTTCACATAAAATAATCGATTACAGTATATATCATCGATACCTGAGATTAAAAAGGCAACAAGTCTTTTGTGAAAATCTTTTGAGTTAGTGTTACCACAAAAATCATAAAAAATAATACTGTATGATCAACAAAAGGAAACATCCCTAGATAAATGTAAGAAGTAGGATTTTTCCTTTTAATGCTAATGAATTAAACAAGTTTCTTAATTATTAAAAGGAAACATCATCATAAGCTCGACAACCCTGGGTGGGCCTTGGCTGAATCCAGGAGTCTCCTCCATTCCCGTCTATCCGTTGCCTTCGTTCTCCAATTTCTAATATATGCTGCAGATGGATTCGCATCGATACTGTATTAAAAGGAAACAACATAGTAATTATTAGAAGGGAAAAAAATGTCATGTTCAACTTATTGCTCTTTAAAACTCAGGTATCTAATATATATATATATATATATATATATATATATATATATATATATATATATATATATATATATATATATATATATATATATATATATATATATATATATATATATATATATATATATATATATATATATATATATATATATATATATATATATATATATATATATATATATATATATATATATATATATATATATATATATATATATATATATATATATATATATATATATATATATATATATATATATATATATATATATATATATATATATATATATATATATATATATATATATATATATATATATATATATATATATATATATATATATATATATATATATATATATATATATATATATATATATATATATAATATGTGTGTGTATATCAAATATGGTATATGAAGGATGCATAGAGAATGGACTGAGGATGAATACAAAAAAATAAAAGTAGAAAACAAATGTATATCTATCTGGAAAGCATGTTCCAAGGGAATGGACAGCCTGATAAGAATATCGCAAGAATAGTTATGCAGGAAAAAGGGGAATGGAGGGCTTATACCAGTTATGAGTAGTGCCAACCTTGATGTATGCATGTTAAACCTTGACATGACAGAAGCCACACGAAAACAGAATAAATGCAGTTGAAATGAGATCACTAAAAAGAATTTGTAATAGAACGATGTATGACAGGATAAGGAATGAGGACACAAGTAAAGAATGAAAGATGTAATTAATAGAATGAAAATTAAAACATTGAAATGTTAACGTAAATGCTAAAACTAAACCCAAACCCTGGTTCTCTGATGATATGAAAATATTGGCAGTTGAAAAAAGACAAGCTTAACTGACATACAGAAACAATCCCTCACCAGAATAATACCAAAAATACAAACTCCTAAGAAACAGAGTTAATGCAGAAATTAGCCAAATAAAACGAGACTTTTGGGTGAAATTCTCAAAAGACTCACAAAGGTAAAAGTAGATGGTGAACTATCAAAGGAAATTCCCGCAGTCAGTGGCATAAAACAGGGAGATAGTTTGAGCCCTTTTCTCTGCAATGTAATAATGGACAAAATCATAGAAGAGGTGTCGTCTCTGGGACTAGGTTACAGAATGGGCAGTAAAATCATCAAAATAATATGTTACGCTGATGACGCGGCTCTGGTGGCAGAATCGGAATATGATCTACAAAGAATATTCTATAAGTTCCACCTTGCATCCCAAAAATTTAACATGAGTGTATCTGTAAACAAAACGAAGAGTTTAACGATATCCAAGCAACCAAGAAGATGCAAGCTGGTAATAGATGACATTCCAGTGGAGCAAATTATGACTTTCAGATATTTGGGTGTGGAAATCTCGAGCCATAGTGACCTATACTCGTAAACTAGAGAACATACCAATAAAGAGGCATAACAAATACATAGCGGACAGTAAGGTCAAAATTTATAAGACGTGTGTTAGACCAATCATGACATACGCGATGGAGACAAGAGCCGACACAAACAAAACCAAAAACCTCCTACAAACATCGTAAATGAAGGTTTTAAGGGCTTAGGGACAGAATTCGCATTGACGACATTAGGCGGACCTGTGAGACCGAGGACATCATGCAATGGAGTAGAGCTAGGAGAAGATTCTAGAGGGACTATGTCAACAGGTGTGTCTCGAATCCTATCCATAGCGGCAAACGAAATCCCACCAGGGCTTCGGCCACCAAGAGGTGGAGGGATAGCTGGACCTCAGTTTCACAGGAATAGCTTTCTCGAAAAACAGATCTACAATCTAATATAAGAAGAAAAAATGGTTTGGCCACATGGGAAGAATGAATAGGAAATACCCGATGAATAAAATATACAAAGCTGACAGGAATGCAGTAAGAGGTTAGAGACACCCAAGAAAAGGATGTCACGATCATATGAAAAATATTCTGAAAGATGGATATGTACGAAGCGTGAACAACAGACGAACATGTATGAGGTGATGAATGTGTGTCAATTTAAAAAAATGTGGCATTCCGTTCTCTCTGCCTACTCTGTGAGTGACATGGCATGTGTGTATGTAAATCAAATGTTGTATTGTACCTACTTGAAAATTGCGAAAGAAGAACAGTAGGTATGCAAAAAATAACCAGTAGGTAGACACAGTGCATTTCAATGAGATGTATGAATATAGAAAATGATGATAGAAAATAGAGTGAATGGGATACTTATGTCAATGATGACTGATTTCAATTTATCAAAACAAACAAACACACATTGTGAATGAATAGTTGATGATTTTATTTATTACAATTAACTTTATTCCTAAAATATTAATAAGAAAATTATTATCATTATTATGAATTAACAGGCAGGCAGCTATTGGTGATGAGCCTTTATCATGTGCTTCTTTGTGCAATGTACATCCAATCTGTTTTTAAATTGACTCACAACTTTATCTGGTAAACTGTTCCAGTGATAATAGCCATATAAGATTTTGTATGTCTCGATCATATCCCCACGGTTCCGGCGTTCCTGCAGAGTTGGGATTTTTAAAATTTGCAGCCTTTCTGAGTATTTCAGACCACTCATTCCAATTGGCAGTTTGGTTGATATGATATCGTTTAAAAATTTGTGCTTCAACATAATAAACGAAGACAGAAATATTGTGAATAAAAAAAAAATAGATTGGTGCAGACCGATAACCAATAATAAAAGATTTATAAAACTCTATATGAGGAGTAAGTAGAGGGGCTAACAATAATGCACAATCGTGTGAACAATATTCTGAACAATCGTGTGAACAATATTCTGAACTATTGTAAAAGACAGTGTGAAGGATCAGAAAAAATAATTACATAACAGACACACATGTATGAAACTGTAGATGAATGTCTGTCAAGTGATGTATATTTTTATAAAAGCAAATATATTAATAATTTTTCACTATTTTTGTAGTAACGGAAAATAAAAATGTGTCATATCGGTGACAGGAAAACCAGGTACAGTTAATAATAAATATTCATCAAAACTTGTAACACATACAAAATGTACATTTGTTATTGTTTGGAAATTTGCCAACACACTCAATGACCATCCATTATGTCACTGAATGTGGCCACTACATAATATAATATTAACTTATTATATCTGCAAAGTCCATTTATCTGTTTCTAGAGCGGCTGCTATTCAGACTATTCTATTCCAAAGATGAATGCCAAGGGTCATTGTTTTGAGACATACAAACACTGAAGCACATGTCATGTTCATTTTAGTATTGTCACTACATAAACTTATATTGGACTTAACAATATATCAGCTACATTTATTATATATTCAAAATATAATGTAACCAACTCACACTTAAATCAAATTAAATTAAGATAATATGTTCCATACCATTCCATCATGCCATTTCCCTATTTTTGGTAGGCAGAGAGAACCGAATGCCAGGCTCCTCTCCTAGCATACATTTCTCGCTTCATTCACGTCCATGTATCGTCTCATACACATTCTTCTATTATTCTTACTTCTAACGTCTCCATCTTTTAAAATTCCATTTATGTGATCTCGCCAACTTTTCCTTGACCGATCTCTACTTTTCGTTTCTCTTTTATCAATCAGCCTTGTATACTTTTTTGTCAGACGGTCATCTTCCTTTTTTTATGTGGCCAAACCACCTTAAGGCATTTATTTTCATCTTTTATATGATATCTCTTTCAATAATATGTACATCCTCATTTCTTATTCTATCAAATATTGTTTTACTACAAATTCTTCGTAGTGACCTCATTTAAACTGCGTTAATTCTACTTTATGCGTCTTCTGCCATGTCCATGTCTTACTAGCATACATTAGAGTCGGTACGACGATACCATTTGTGTACTGCAAGCTTTACTACCTGCAGTTACTCTCCTTTCAATATCTTTTTCTGATCTTCCATCTCGTTGAAACATGCCTTCTTAGTTTAAATATTCATCTTGCATATTGTTCAATAATAATATGTAACTTAAACAATATCACTGAAAGTCATTTAAAATACACAAAGTTTAAGTTTAATCAATGTATATTTTAATGTAACCCTCATTTAGTCCCCTACATGTCATGAGCTTCCTAAGAAGATTGGGATTTGAAAGGACGCTGTAACTGGAAACCAGACAACTAACTAGGGGGAGCACAATATCAGTACAATCTATGTAGATATATGTGATAACTGACAAAATTTCAACTCTTTCCTTATATTTCCTTATTTTTTTTTTATGTATACATAGGTATGTAGTTATCAATCAAAAATGATTGTATACTGTATGTATATACTGTGTTTTAATAGCAGTGTATTTATAAAATACATTTTGATACCGATCGCCGTGACAGAGTGTGCTCAACGCCTATGTTCAGTGACGGGACACCTCACTGCAACACCAATGTCGCGGTGACATGTTAAAGATGGACACTCAACCAATAGGAACGCCGGGGCGGTTAACCAATCAGAGCCCGCCAGCAATCGACTGGTACCTGCTCGGCGACGGACCGGTGGGCCGGTTAAGACGAGACCGGTTTTCGCACCGGGGGTCAGTCAACAAGGAGGAGTCCAGACGACCAGGAGAAGGAGATTTTGGAGCGGTACGTGCGCACAGCGGTAGCAGTACAAGTCAGTCAACAAGAAGTAGTCCGAACGGCCAGGAAGAAGGAGATTTTGGAGTGGTACGTGCGCACGGCGGTGGCAGTACCAGGAAGACAGAGAGAAGAATACCGGAGGCGGAGACGACAAGAAAGTACACAGTGGTGATCAGTGATTTGGTGAAGAGACTTTTTGTTTTATTGAACTTTTTTTGCGAACCGTTGATATTCTTTTGTGTTATTCTGTTGTGGACGTTGAGGTTGACAAATTGTGTAAGCTGATAACTTTTATCTTTTGACATTTTTTTTATCTGGAGTTTTGTTGTTTCTTTGTGTTTAATTATTTGTGAAATTCGAAATAAATATTGTGTGTGAACCTGAATTGGTGTTTGTTGGCGAATGCCCTCCCCCTTTAAGCACCTCTTGACCGACCTCTAAGGAGGCCCGGTATCAATTTATATTTTTATAAATACACTCTTTTTATAAATACATTGTTATTTATGTATTTATAAAATACAGCATACAAAGTCCTTGCTGGAATCCTATTCATGAGTTTACTCCCATTTGTGGAGGAAATAGTAGGACAATATCAGAGTGGGTTCAGACTGGGTAGGTCAACCATTGACCAAATATTCAAACTGCGGCAGATACTCGAAAAAAGCTGGAGCATAATGTTGAAACACATCACCTGTTTGTGGACTTCAAGGCTGCATACGACAGTGTCAGCAGAATTAAGCTCATCGAGGCAATGCTGGAGCTGGCCATCCCCCCTAAACTTGTGCGCCTTATCAGAATGACCATGTCTAATGCATACTGCAGTGTAAAAATACAGTGTAGCACCTCGGAACAGTTCACAACATATAGAGGGCTCCGACAAGACGATTGCATTGGCATGCTTGTTGTTTAATATTGTCCTGGAAAAAGCTGTTAGAGACTCAGGCATATAGAGACAACAGGAACAATTTTCAGAAATTCGAGTCAAATACTTGCATATGCAGACGACATCGACATAATGGCCAGAACGTTGCCTTGCATGAAGGATAACTTCTTGAGACTTGAGTCTGCAGCCATGGGTCTAAAAATCAACACTTCAAAGACAAAATACATGGCAACAAGAAAGGCATTACTGAACAGTATAACCGTAAGAAACAAATTAATATCAGTGGGAACCCATCAGCTAGAAGCCGTTGAATCATTCACATACCTGGGATCTCTTTTTACTGCGGACAATAACACCAGTGTGGAAATAAGGGCAAGACTTGCCGCGGCAAATAGATGCTATTATGGACTGCTAAAGCACCTAAGGTCACGATTCACCTCTCGTAAAACAAAAACCATCATTCACAAAACTCTTCTTTGACCGGTCATGACATATGCATCAGAATGATGGACATTGACTAAGAAGGACGAAAGTGCATTGTTGGTGTTCGAAAGGAAAATACTTCGCAAAATATTTGGCCCTGCCTGTGAAGGAGGATCCGGTTTAACCATGAGCTAGAAATAATGTATGACGAACCAAACATTGCCCAATACATCAAAATACAACGTCTACGTTGGCTCGAACACGTTTGTAGAATGGAGGATAGCCGGGTCCCAAAGAAAGTATTGGACACCAGTCCTTAAGAAAGAAGAAGCAGAGGGAGACCTAGGATGAGAAGGCTGGAAGACATCGAGGGAGATATAAGAGCGATCGGACATACAAATTCTTGAGGAGGCCAAGGCCCACACCGGTCTGTAGCGCCATTGCTGATGATGTATTTATAAAATAATATTAATAATGAAGCTAAGATCAATAAGCTAATCAATACTTATTTACAAAAAAATATATCAATCTATACGCCACAGTATTAATAATAAATACTTTTAATGAAGAAGTCCTCCTTTTAAAATACTAACAAGCTTAAATTTGTTCCGCAGTTTTTACATTAGGTATGTTTAATTGAGAATTGAGAAAAACACTTTAATGTTTTATTTCATACACACGAGAATATATATTCGTTGATAAACTAAATGTATGCGAAGACAGATCAATTTATTTTAGATTGCGGTTACACCACTCAACATTTCGATCCAAAGTTGTTTCCGATAAAATCAGCGACAGCTGGTGCCATTGTAGATAGCATTGGCGGTCCTTTATGACAGCTGCCAGAGTTACACACATTATGTGCGGGTGTTCCTTAGATCCAACTGTCGATTTGCTCAAGAGAACTTTGTTCTCTTAACATATCGACAAAGTATCAAGCCAAGATACTCGAGATTGTATGCACGGTCTATATTTTTCACGATTTTTCAATTTTGAAGTCAAAAATCACCAACTTAGAGGCTTCGCAGCATATATGTTCTATTTATATATGGATTTACCCAGAATTCAGAGTAGAACATTTAGTGTGTCTATGTGTTGTGTGTGTGTGTGTGTCCGTCCCTTATAACTTTTGATCCACTCAATTTGCAGAGCCCAAAATTTTAGAATATATAAATAGTTATAGGCCTACAAAACTTTTATACTCAGAATTTTGAATTTTTGTTTCAGTCAGGGGTTATCAACTTTTGAACTTTTACTTTATTTATCCATTTATCTCAGTAACCATAAAAGCTAGAACGCTGAAAATTGGTATAAACATAGACAAGTACAAAATCTCAAATTTATTTTTTCAAAAAAATTCCAGAGTTTCTCAAACATTTTTTATTAAAAAAAATATTTTTTTATAATAAATTTATTTGTTTCCAAAATTTTTAATAATGTCGAAAAAAGCCGAAACACCTCAACTAGATAATTTAATTTTCTGTAAAAAATATTAACATTGTATTAGTAGGTACATTTTTTTTTAACAATTTTTATAAATATTGAATTTAGTGACCACATTGTTTCATACAATTTGTATGGCAGTCGCTCATACACAATATGTAAGAAGACTTAATCTAAAGTAATAAAGCAATCAAAATGTTAGTGTTTGTGTGTGTGTGTGTGTGTGTGTGTGTGTATGTGTGTGTGTGTGTGTTTGTCTCACGCCTTCTGAAAAACCAAGAGCATCTAAAAATCTAATTTATGTGCGAACGTGTACCTGTATACCTGATGCAGTGTCACGCTAAAAATAATGCGATAAAAATGCTGAATTTTAAAAATATTTCAATAATTATTTTTTTCATACAAAATTTTCCAAGTCGTATCTGTCAAAAAAGTGTACATTTTGCACGCAAATATCTGTTAGTTTAAAAGTTAGAAGTACGTATTTACACGAAGAAAATATATTTTCAAGTATAACTTAGCGTTTAAGTGAAAAACATGGTGAATATTTTGTATAATTATAATGTTTAACTTATTTTTAAAGTAAGCGTTTTGTACATAAACGCCGCCATTTTAATATCTTTTCATACAATATTTCATTTTCCTACCGAATGAATATGTTATTGAAAATAATAAACCTTTGAAATAAATGTAATTATGAAATAATAAAATGAAACACAAGACATTACAGCAAGTTTTAAGACATATATTGTAAAAATGTGTTATTTATTAGTAAAGATATAGGCATAATAAAATTGCATAATTTGTAAATAATATTTGATTTTTCTGACAATTTTCATTTTTATGGCATCGAACAAACCAATGTAGGTACCTACATATTCAAAAAATGTATCCGAACCATTCGATATTACTTACGTGTTCGAATCGTTTCCATGGCTACAGAAAGAATGTGATATTCAAATAAAATTTGTTAGGAATCGAATTTATTTAGAAGGTTGTTGTAGGTAGGTACCTACCTAATACTATTTACTTACAAATCAACAATAATATACCTATACTGATTTCCTATAGGAAAATTATTTTATTTATTTATTTATCAACCGTTTGTCCGATTATAATGAAACTTTGGTGAATTGTCAAGCGTATGCCCAGGATGGTTTTTGGATTTAAACTTTTTTCTTATTCTTCTTCTTCTTCGTGTATTTGGTCGTTTTACCTATGAAGGGGGAGTATCCTGGGAAAAGAAGGTCCGACTGTCCTTCCATCTCTTCACAGGTCTTCCAGGACGGGTTCTGCATATAAACTTTTTTCTTCTTTTTCTTCAACGTGTACATACTTGGTCATCTTACCTATGAAGATGAACTATCCTGGGAGATGAAGGTCCAATTTTCCTTCCATCTCTTCGCAGGTTTCTGGATTTAAACTTTTTTCTTCTTCTTCTTCATCGTCTATTTGGTCATTTTACCTTTGAAGGTGGACTAACCTGGGAGAAGAATGTCCAATTTTCCTTCCATCTCTTCGCAGGTATCTGGATTTAAACTTATTTCTTCTTCTTCTTCTTCATCGTGTATTTTTGGTCATTTTACCTATGAAGTTGGAGAATCCTGGGAGAAGAAGGTCCAACTGTCCTTCCATCTCTTCGCAGGTATCTGGGTTTAAACTTTTTTCTTCTTCTTCGTGTATTTAGTCATTTTACCTATTAAGTAGAGCATCCTGGGAAAAGAAGGTTCTTTCATCTCTTCGCGGTTCTTCCAGGATGGTTTCTGGATTTAAACTTTTCTTAACCGACTGATGGGACGGGATGTAATGAAGGGAAGGGAGGCACTAAAGGGCCTGAAAGGACGGGAGGTATAAAACTGCCTGAAGGGACGGAAGGTACTGAAGGGCCTGATGGGAAGGGACGTAATGAGGGATTAAAGGGACGGGAGGTACTGAAGGGCCTGAAGCGGCGGGTCCTGGAATCTAATTCTTTTTTTTCTTAATTTTATGTAGACCTTTAGGGCAGTTTTTATACAAACTATTTCCTATTGTCTAATTCATCTTCTTCTTCTTTTATGTATACATTTGGGTCATTTTTTTATAAAAATTATTTCCTTTAGTCTAATTATTATTCTTCTTCATTTAAGTACGTAGACTTTTGGGAGAGTTTTAATACAAACTATTTCCAATAGTCTTATTCATTTTCTTTTATGTAGACCTTTTGGTCAGTATTTATACAAACTATTTCCAATAGTCTAAATATTCTTCTTCTTCTTTTTTGTAGACCTTTGGGTGAGCTATTATCTATTTCCAATAGTCTAATTCTTCTATTAGGTATATGTTTTTTTACTTATTTTATGTAGACCATTGGAATAGTTTTTTATACAAACTATTTCTTATAGTCTTATACTTATTTTTCTCTTTTTTATTTAGTCTTTTGGGTTAGTTTTAAGTCTAATAGTCTATTGTGCAGAAATATTATTAACGATATGCACACTTGATGAAAATACATATGAAATGAATGGGATATGGGATGTGACGATATAACCTGCACTAGAATCTTTTCAATACTTTTGTTTAATTAAATTTAAACCATTTATATCATCCTATTTTGAATAATTTTCAACACCTAATATTTAAAGAATGGGGGTTGAGGCCATTACTGAACTCTTCACAACATTTATATTCAAATTAAAAACTATTTACTATAGTTCAAGTCTTCTTCTTCTTCGTTAATGAAGACTTTCAGTCAAATTGAGCAAAAATATAATGCACACTTGATGAAAAAATATAAAAACGAATGGGATGTGACCAATACTAGATCTTTTCAGTACCTACGTTTGTTTGATCAAATTTTAACCACATATCAACATCCAAAATTACTAAATTTTCAATAGGTACACATTACAATTTGTTTTCGATGATAATATTTAAAAATGGGGGTTGTGGCCAAACCAATCTCTTTACAACGTTGATAAACAGTCATATTTAAAACCATTACGCATAGTCCATGCGAGCAGAAATTGTATAAATATTATACTTCATTCACACTTTATAGCAATATATAAAAAAGAATGGGTTGTGGCCATCACTTGAACATTTTACAATACTTAAACTCAATCAAATTTCAAACCACTTTTCATAGTCTGATATTGCAAAATAATTGGGTGACAATATTATAAAAACGATTGCTTTTTCTTTCACAATTTTACATTCTTGGCCAACGGCGGGACATAAAAGCTAGTAGTTTAATATTTAATCTTCAAACATACATACATACCATCATGCTGTTTTCATATTCCGGGTAGGAAAAAAGGACTGACCTCCATACTGTTCTATCTTGACGTACATACCTACATGTGTTGTATAGAAAACTAAATATCTTAAAATATTAAATTTGGATTTATGGGTATATAGTTGGTACTTATTCTTCAACTATACATACTATCCCTATCTCATGTGTTACATGCAACTAGTATTATTGTAATGATTAAAAATGTCTGTTGCATATAACAATCATATCAATTCTTAATATTTTGATGTAAAAGAAAAATGTCTCAATGGGTATAAAGATGAGCACTGCTACATAGCGGTAATAAGTCTTCTGGAATCTGTCCTAGCATCCTGGGTTCAATTCTCAACAGAGAATAAATTTATTTAAAAATATTTCTTGCCCACATATAACTTCACAAATGTACAGGTAGCTGTTTCAGATCAGAAGCTTTTTTACATCCATTTCTTTAACTTCACTTGTCTGTCTGTACTGGAATTTTGCAATCGATTTTGAAATAAGTTCCTGACATTTCTGAAAGTTTCAGAGCTATTAGTAATAATAATAATAATGAACAATAGGAGAAGACCTTCCCTACTGTATATGGACTACCCTCAACAGATTAAGGGTCGGTGTCACACGATGTAGAGTGAACCTCGCAAGGTGGGGGTACCTCTCTGAAGATGACACTCTATGTGACTGCGGCGTAATCCAGGATGAGAGTCACCTTCTGATATGTCCACTTATGGGGGAAGGATGCACCCCTGGTGACATAATTATGGCAAACGACAAGGCGATTGCAGTCGCCGCATATTGGAGTGGCAGGGTTTGAACCAGCCGGACACGTAAAGTAAGTAAGTAATAATGAACACTTCCTTGCACCCTGCGCAAGTGGCGAGTTTATTGCCTTATGGCAATTTCTTCCAACTAACCAGTGTTTCCAGCCCAGAGAATTAATATTTGCGTAAGCAATAAATTTCTCCTCTGCTGGGAATCGAATCCAGGACGCCCGCACAGAAACCAAACGGCTTACCAACTTGCCACGGCTCTCGGCTCAGCGCAGAGCTCTGACTTCATTTTTTTCTTTCTTCTGTGTAGTCTTGATAATAATGCATGTTAAAGCTGTTATTTTGATAAAATTGAACAATCTTCATACAGATGGGTCGATGGCAGAGAGTTAAGCGCGCTGGGCTAGTAATCCAGTGGTCGCGAGTTCGAATCCTGCCTCGACCAATTTTGTTCACCTATAGCACAAGCATTTATGCTTATTTTAGGGAACGTAGGATGATGTATATGTAATTGTTTAACAAGGAGACAAGGACATATTCATTTAAAAAAAAGATAATAAATAAATAAATAAACGAAGCTATATCAATTTGTGATGGAATTCCATTATTAGTTAAAAAACTTAAAATAAGTAAAGAACTAAATTTTTAACTTTTTTCCACTTATAAATTATTTTTGACCAATGACGCGTTTCGCTCAAAGAACATAATTTGAATATTGTTCGGTTATATGCAACAATAATATTTAATAATGTTTTCAAAATGTAAAAACAGTTAAAATCATAATAATATACATTTCGAAACATGATATAACTGTTAACTCAATTAAATTGAAGGAAAAAATAATAAATCAATTAGAATGATTATTTTGAGAATAGGTATTTTCTTGGAACTAATTTTCGTAGTAAAGCTGCTCTCTTATAGTTTTAAAATATGTATGTAGGTATTAATAATAATAAATAAATTAAAAGTGCATTCAATGAATTTCATCAAAAATTATTACATCATTGAAAAACGTCAGATATTGAACGATTGAAGAGTATAATAGACATGTTTTTAAATTAATTCTCATGCAAAACTTGCTTCTCTAGATTGGAAATACCGGTTGGTCGAAAAAAAATTACATTTAGCAATGAACTCGCCACTAGCACAAGGTGTAAACAAGTGTTTAATATTGATATTATGTAAAAAGTGAATTCAATGAATTTCATCATATTGTTATTTCAATCAACGTATGTATGGTTATTTCAATCAACTTCATATGGAAATCATTTATGAATAGTGTTAATTTGTTTTCCATAAACAACAGTTAGTTTTTACTCCTCACTAACCCAAAGGGGATATAGTGGGGAATTATGATTTCACAATTTTTAATGGTATTTTTTTATTGCAGATTATCAATTAGTATTCTGAAAGTTTCATCACAATGTATCTGTGTGTGTGTGCTATGTACGGCGTGTAATAATAATAATAATAATGAACACTTCCTTGCACCCTACGCAAGTGGTGAAAAGTACTCATTCGATTCTTTTAAAATTTTGCAAATTTGTATATATGATACTCGCTTAGACTCCATTAGATTTTGAAGGATATCTGAATAGTGCTTCTCAATTTTTTTAACTATCAAATATTTCAAAGTAACCCTCGGCTCAGGAAACTTAAAATTAGATTTTTTTATTTTAAAATTGGTAAAAAGGCACATCACTTTCATAAAATGGCATTGAAGAATCGTCAAGTTTTCATAATAAAATTAAATAAAAAAAATATTTAACACACTCATTTCATGAAAATGCTGAGTATTTTCCATACAAAATTTAAACACTTTATAGAATGTCTTTTTAGTGAAAAGTTTAGTGTTGGCCACAACCCACTCGTTTTTCTATGATTTCATCTGTCGAAAATTTCAATTTGCTCTCACGGTATGGAAAAATTGAGTTTTAATTTTTGTTCAGATAAAGTATAAATGGGAATATAAAACCTACTTACTTATTTATAGTTTTGTTTTAATTCTTTGCTTATTTACTATTAAATTTCTTTTTGCAATTCACATTGCGTGCATTTTCTCTTTTTTTTATTTCGAGAAAGCAGATCGTTCGGCGTGTTGCCGTGTAATAAAAAAGGATATTAAAAAAACATCACGAGCAGAAATAATAATAACCAATAAAACATTGTATATAAACAATTCTCGTTAAAACGTAAATAAAATCTAATTTTGATACATATGTACAATGTACTGTATACACACACATAATTGAATGAAAATTAAAAGAGTTACATGATTTTTCGCTGGGATCATAAATCACGGAGAGTTGATCTATTTTTCACACATGATTGAAATGTAAATAAACAAGCTATAAAACGTCGGACATCCTGTATTACAAAGATAATATTTTTATTTTTGCTTCTATCAAAAATGGAACTGAAAATATGGACGTAAAAATTTAAGTCGACCGCAGTAGCATAGTGGTGATTCGTTATGTGCGTGTGTGCCAGTTTCAGATTTGATTCGGGTAATTAATAGTAGACTAGCGAAAACTTCCGACTCCTTTTCTAGTTTGAATTTTGTCATAGTTGAAAGTTTATACGGACAAGAAGTACACAAAGATAAAATTTATACATAATATGTGTTGTAAAAACCTGCACAAAAAAATAAAAAATATTTCGCGTCAAACCATAGATTGTTTACTATCATACTGCCAATGCCAAACATATCTATTGTCAAACGCAGTTGTTTTAAATGAAAAACAAAAACAGAACATACATTGTCTAATGTGAAACAATGTAAATGATACTTATGACGGCATATAACGCTAAATCTAGAGACTGAAAACAGGGTATATTTAATCCGCCTAATGCACTATGAAGTTACGTGTTGGAAATGAAAAAAAACCATCACGTACATCCATTTTGATTTTAAGCACGTAAAGGATTTATTTCTCTACAACACATATGTATATACATAGTTATGGAGTCATTAAAAATGTTTATTTATTTATTTATTTACTCATTAACGGCATAAATTGCCTTTTTATAAACATACATTAAAATATACATACTGAGAACAATCATAGAAAAGAAATCAATTATACACTTAGAAAAAAAATAATATATAACAAAAAAGTCAATGAAATAATAAGCGAAGCAACTAAAAATTAGAAAAAGATATAAAAAAAATTGTTCACAAATCAGCAGCATTTACAGTGCAACTTAAAAATAGATTTGTTTACAATAATATTTATGTATAAAAAACATAGATAGTCAAGACACATTCATTATAATATTATGTAATCGTTTCATTATACATAACCCAATGCAAAGTCATCGATCTGCTCAAACTTATTTACAAGTCTTGGAAGGCTCTGCATTCGTGAGCTATACAGATGAAAGCCAGAAACGTATTGAAAATTGTAATTCTTTTACGTCAGTGATAGTATGAAGCGTGATTTTTTTAATATTTTTACGGAAGACTATTAGAAATTACATCTTCCATTTACAGATACTTTTAGTGGTTGGTGGAAACCCCCGGACAGCAGGCCAAGTCAGTAAAAAAGTCGAGATCCGACAACGTATCGCCGCTCTTCTCGTCATGTTTACGCCCGTGACGACAATTCGTAGTCACTAAGCGCTGTCGAGTTCGTAAATGCACTTATTAGTATTTGTCGCCGTTAGGCTGGCTTGCGGTACATTTTTGAATTATCATTTATGGCAATACACAATATTTTCCCCATGATTTGAATAAATGTCAAATTTGTTTACATAAATTTGTTAAATAAATATAATATGGTCATATTTGAAGCACGAAAGCAAGTTATAATACGATTAAATTAAGTTTCTTTTTTGTTTATTGAATGTTTTGAGAATAATTTTAAAAATTATTTTTAATTATACTTCGATCAATTTATCAAATGTGATGACAGCAGCGTGTTATGTTTTTACTAAAAACTACGCCGAATTTTCTTTTGTTAAGTGTTAAAATACATAGGTGATAAAATAGATTACAAGAATACTTTCTCAAAACCAAAAATTATTTCAAATCTATACCTACGGAAAACATTTACGGACGCATATTTCCAATAAATATGTAACCCATAGAATTAGTATATTATAATTCTAAAACTTTTGTTACCCGGTAATTAACAATAAAAGAATTACGCGGAATATTTAAGGGGTTTGAAGAATCTCTTAAACGGCGTTGTTTAACCCGTTTATATAATTATTCTCAAAATATATATGAAATTCGGCATTGTTTGCGTAAAAAATGACATTCAATTCAACATGGCGGCGTTAGATCTTGTCACTCGACTCGATGTCGACCCAATCTCGCCGTCAAATAAGTGGGCGAGAACGATTCGACGCGTTATATGCTTAGTGACTACCAAAACTGTCAAAATATCGATTAGTCGATATTTTGACAGTTAATCTCGACATTTATCGGTCGAGATCTACTTACAGACTTAGCCTGCAGATACACCTTTGAAATTCAATTCACAGCGCCTGTCGTTCACCGGTAACGCAACGTGTATGGCACACAACGTGACAAATTACAATTTATTAGAATCAAGTTATAATGGTAGTAGTTTTGAAGATTACTTGTAGAAAAAACTTTAAAAAATATCATTTTTTAGAACTCTTGAAAGTTAGTGAAAAATTGAGGAATGCAAATTATTTTTTTAAGGTGCTGATTCATAGTGGTATTGCTTTACATATGTATCACTGTTGAATTACATATTCTCGGAAAAATCGTAATCCTAGCCCTTATAGTTTTTGTTTATTATGAAGTCTACTCTAAAATACGATTTCCATTTAAATTTCACAAGTCTTCATAGCTTTGAAACCACCCAATATCGCTGAACATACATGGGGGTTAAATCGATAAGATTCAAGTCCTCTACCGCTCTGCTTCGTATGATCCACCCCCCCCCCCCCCCCCTGTTACACAGTATATACATAACATATTTTTTGTACTCGTTAAATATATGTAGGTACATATATAGGTTCATCGCACTGCAATGAAATATTTTATGTCCCCATACAAATGATTGTACAATGGGCTGCTTGCACATAAAACTTGTATCAAAATGTAGGTATTTGACATCTTTAGTACACTGATTTATATGTACTTCGTACATTAGTAAAGATAATTAACAGTGAATTTATGAGTTTAGATTCAAACACAATTTATAATGCTTTTCGCACTCGCAAGTAAAAACAACAATTTTATAGGCAGGTACAAGTATTTTTTGTAAAATAAGTGTAAGAACACACTTTTGACATGCAGTCTTAATACACAGTCAGGGGCAGATCTAGGTACAATTTTCGGCGCCTGGTGAAGTGAATTTAAAAAGCATCCTCCGACCCATGAAAATCGATACTTATTTAATTATTTTGTCACGTTGTTATTTCTTAATTAACCTAATTGTATTTTTTTTCATTTACAGTGGTTATTTTTTGTTCTTCTGTATTTTATAGTTTCATTATATATGGCGCCCCATATTTGTGTGCCTGGCACGAATGCACCATTTGAACCTATGGTAGACCCAGCCCTGTACCTGGAGCCTGTATAATTAACAATATCATCATATAATTTTTGTTCGTTCTGTAAAAGGACAATAGGAAATTTTGGGTGGTGGGAGACAACATATATTTTTTCTATTAGTAAAATACACCCAAAATAATACAAAATACACCCAAAATAATACAAAATACACCTAAAATATACATAATATAACACAGAATACATCCAAAATACACCAAAAAATATATATGCAATTCTGACGATGTGCCTTGCTTGAAACGCGTCATTAATCAAATTTAATCAATTAATTATCTATAAATTTTTATTTTAATCATTTTATATAACCAAAACAATACAAAATGCACCCAAAATAATGCAAAATGCGCCCTAAAGTAAGTATTCTTCATCGGCGTATCAACATATAAGTATATTTAATTTCGCCTGGTCGTGGGTAACTTCTTTTTTAAATAATATTCTAGAACATGCATGAAATTATATAATTTGATATGGATGCATGGATTTGTGCGAATCTTGGCATAGATATAAATTTTAAATCGATTATCTCACCGAGCAAATGAGAAGAAGATTGGTAGGTACCTAAATGGCACATACACAATCATCTCAAGGTCACCTAAATCCCGTTAATTAGCTCAGTGTGTTATGCCAGAGATTTATTTGCACGTAGTTATGTACCTACTTTCATTATGTAGATAAGTATTATTAAAAACTATCATATACCTAGATGTAGTGTGTTTCAAATAGACTGGCGCAGATATAACATCACACATACATTAATTTCAGTCTCCCAGGCCGAACGACACGGCCAGAACAAAAATAAATTTCTCTACACAATTTTACTATGGAACGTTATAAAAATAGACAACTGATAATGTTACTTCTCTGGATATTTCGATCGAATGTCACTACCTTTGAATATGAAAGTCATAGATCAATATGCAACATATCGAACGAACACAATTCAAATAAATTCCAAATTTAATTTTATTTATTCTTTAAAACGGATCGTAATAAATTTAATTTATCTATGCATATATATAATGTTCGTCCGATCTTACCTTGTATGTTCACAGCCAAAACTCCCGCAACAAGTAGTGAGCACAGGATAAACCTCCACAACAGATTGCACTTTTTAGTCCACATCGCCATTTTGTAGTTTTCTATTTTTTCTTCTTCTTGGTCGTCCGACCAACACTACACACACACTCACTCACACGGCCGCCTCAACAACCGTTGGGCTAACATTTACTGAAACAAAATTCTCCGGAATAGCCAAACTGCAATGCTACTAGATAGATTAAAAAATAAAAAACAAAAAAATAAATATAAATCAAATCAGCATTGCAGAAAAGCCATTCGCGAAATCTACATATGATTACGTTCTATTTTAAAAACTATTCGATTCTAAAATAAGATTTCGAATTCGAATTGATTATGAAAAAGAAGAAAAAATAAACATCTATGATCCACACTGATCCCAATCAGCTGGTTTGCATTGCGCGCTAAAACGGAATTTTCTATCGGCCATGTCGGATTTTCAACCTTTCCCGCGCATTACGCAACGATCGATAATGACTATTTGTGTGCTTCGGTAAGACGGACGCAGCCGTGGGTCAGTTGGCTGATGGTTAGAGCACACAGTACAGTTATAATAATATACCCTCGGGGTCGTACAGAGACAAAACGTAAAACACACTACTTATATCCGGAGACAGCTCTGCATCGCTGGTCGGACTTACACTGGTCCTGTACAAAGTTAGAACCCCCTCGGGACACTCCCTTCCCGTTTCTGTATCGCGATTTTCTTCTCCTCCGCTACGACTGTCTTATTTTCACGCCGGCAGTAGAGCGCATCACGTCGGATGGTCGCCGCCACAGACGATTCGAAACAATTTTCGTCTCGTAAAATTCGACAGTCGATTCGTGAATAGATCATTCTCGGTGACATTGACACTGTTTTGGCTGACGTGGACATACAACATTGTTTTTTCTGAAAAATGGAATACAATAATTTGAATTTGGAATTCTTTGGACGCTGATGACGCTATAGATACGAAGGATTCAATTTTTCTAATAATCATAAAAAACGCCCATAATAATCATAAAATTGCATATAATAGCTTTTTCTACCACTTTAATTATCGCCATCAAAGTATCTATGACGTTTTCAATTGGTCAGTTAAATACCAGATGAATAAGATAGAAATAAATAAATTACATGACGAAACAATCGGCCTGTAGAAAAAGTTAATTGAATCTATAGGGCCTTTTATTTTTTCCTTAATTTACTAATATGGAACAAATTGTTTCCTGTCGATTATTTTTTTACACACTGGCATTATATTTTATACTCAATTAATTTTTTTTATTGTAATCGAATATTTTTATTATTGCATATGCGCAAACATTGGATTTTTTCCCTGTCGGGAGTCAAAGGTATTTTTAACAGATTTTTAATTATCTCAATAGAGACGAAGTTGGAATATTTACTGTAGGAGAACCGGGAAATCAAGGCACCTACAGGGCTTACGACCGGTCGTAAGCCCTGTAGGTGCCTTGATTTTTTATTGTACTTTACAACCATCTAAATATTTCCTAAATCCAATTTAAAAACAATCCGATTTTCATTCACAAATATTATGTTCATGACATTTTTTTTCTAGTTCAAATGTAACAACGCTAATCGTATATCTTAATCAAAGCATATAATTTCCTACGATTATGACCAAAATATTTTATGTGTGAAAGAAAAGTCTGACAACGTTTTATGCAGTCCTATTAACACAAATGTCAAAATGACAGTTCAACATGAAGTACATAAACGAGAGTATGTTGCTAGGTGACAGTAAATAACAAACTTTTAATTATTTACTTCACTGAACTTATGACTCCCTCTCTTTAACAGGTCTTCCAGGATGGTTTCTGGATTAAAACTTTTTTCTTCTTCTTCTGTGTATTTGGTCATTTTACCTATGAAGCTGGAGAATCCTGGAAAAAGAAGGTCCAACTGTACTTTCATCTCTTCGCAGGTCTTCCCAGGATTGTTTTGGGAATCAAACTTTTTCATAACTTACTGAAGGGACGGAAGGTAATGAAGGGAAGGGAGGTACTGAAGGGACGGGAGGTACTGAAGGGATGGGAGGTACTGAAGGGACGGGAGGTACTGAACAGATTGAAGGGACGGGTGGTGCTAAAGGGACGGGTGGTACTAAAGGGATGGGAAATACTGAAGGGACGGGAAGTTCTGAAGGGATGGGAGGTACTGAAGGGTCTGAAGCGACGGGTGGTAATGAAGGGCCATTTTTTATTATACAGGCAATACGAAATTTGCCGGGGGTTCACTAGTACTTAATACAAAAATAGGCTTCAAATTGCGAAATCATAACTACCCACTATATATCCTTGGGTTAGTGAGGAGTAACAATTATATTGTAATTTTTAAACATATTTTTATATATTAAATAAAATATAAATTTTGAATATAGTCGTGATGGTAAAACCGTTTAGTGTATTGTATATTATGAAATATTGTATCTTCTATACACTGCAATTCAATTTAGGCACTTTATATTACTTATAAAATGACACTCACTTATGTAGTGGAGATTTAGCGTTGGCCACAACCCATTCATTTCTGCGCACGTGCACGTTAATTTTTATTTGTATCTTGTATGTAGGTTTGTAATGATCAAATGCTTTCTAGTTCCAAATAACAAATACGCGAAGAACAAATGTACTGAACCACAGTTAACAGTCCACTCGTTCAAGACAATTCAACCAGTACAGCTCGTAAAGAAGAGGTTTTATATGTGCCATCTTTCATTAGCTCCATTGGTGAAGGGTGTTAATGCTGGGCCCTCCATGTACCTATAGAGATTTTTATTTTTTAATGTAGTCTCAAAATTTGCGCATAAATATATATATTTTTTATTTTATTTATTTTATTAGAAGGGTACATCGACAGACATCCAGCTTACAAATTTCATAAAAAGAAAATAATATTGGCTATTACTAGTTGCATGTAACACATGAGATCCAACTGTCGATAGCGATAGTATGTATAGTTGAAGAATAAGAATCAAACTACATATAAACCCATAAATCCAAATTATTGAAAATTTTAACACATGTTGGTATGTATGTCAAGATAGGACAGTATGGAGGTCAGTCCTGTTTTCCTACCCGGAATATGAAAACAGCATGATGGTTCTGTATGTATGTTTGGAGATTAAGTACCTATCAAACTATTAAGTCTTCTTACATATTGTGTATAGGCGACTGCCATACAAAATATATGAAGCAATGTCTTCACTAAATTCAATTTTTATAATTTTTTTTAAAAAAAATTTGAGATGTGCAATGTTTGTATTTTTTATAGAAAATTAAATTATCTAGTTGGGTTGTTTCGGCTTTTTTCGATATTTTAAAAAAAATTGGTAATAAAGGCAGTTAAACTCATAAATTTATCATAAAAAAAAAATATTTTTCTTAATAAAAAATGTTTGAGAAACCCTGGAATTTTTTTGAATAAACCAATTTGAGATTTTGTATTTGTCTACATTTGTACCAATTTTCAGCGTTCTAGCTTTTATAGTTTCTGAGATATATGGAAAAATAATGTAAAAATTCAAAAGTTGATAACCCCTGACTGAAACAAAAATTCTGAGTATAAAAGTTTTGTAGGCCTATAACTGTTTATATATTCTGAAATTTTGGGCTCTGTAAATTGAGCGGATCTAAAGTTATAAGACACACACACACACACACACACACACACACACACACAGACACACACACAGACACACACACAGACACACACACACAGACACACACACACACACACACACACACACACACACACACACACACACACACACACACACACACACACACACACACACACAGACACAGACACACGAAATGTTCTACTCCGAATTCTGAATAAATCCGTGTATGGAACATATATGCTGCGAAGCCTGTAAGTTGGTGTTTTTTGACTTCAAAGTTGGAAAAGCCGTGAAAAAAGTAGACCTCTGCATACAATTATCGCGTATCCTGGCTTGAAACATTGTCGATATGTTAAGAGAACAAAGTTCTCCTGAACAAATGGACAGTTGGATTATGATTGCTGGACGTCCAATTATGGATGCACACAAAATTACATGAGCTCATTTTCAATAACACTAGTTGCATGTAACACATGAGATCCAACTGTCGATAGCGATAGTATGTATAGTTGAAGAATATGTACCAAACTATAAACCCATAAATACAAATTATTGAATATTTTCAGATATTTTGTTTTCTATACAACATATATATGTCAAGATAGGATATTATGGAGGAAGTTCCTTTTTTCCTACCCAGAATATGAAAATAGCATGATGGTATGTATGTTTGGAGATGAAGTATCAAACTATTAAGTCTTCCAACTGTCGATTTGTTCAGGAGAACTTTGTTCTCTTAACATATCGACAATGTATCAAGCCAGAATACGCGAGAATTGTATGGAGAGGTCTACTTTTTTCACGGCTTTTCCAACTTTGAAGTCAAAAAACACCAACTTAGAGGCTTCGCAGCATATATGTTCCATACACGGATTTACTCAGAATTCGGAGTAGAACATTTCGTGTGTCTATAAAAATGTTTGTCTGTTTTATAAAAAAAATACTTTTTTAATAAAAAATGTTTGAGAAACCCTGGAATTTTTTTGAAAAAATAAATTTGAGATTTTGTATTTGTCTATGTTTATACCAATTTTCAGCGTTCTAGCTTTTATGGTTTCTGAGATATAGGGAAAAATAAAATAAAAATTCAAAAGTTGATAACCCCTGACTAAAACAAAAATTCAAAATTCCGAGTATAAAAGTTTTGTAGGCCTGTAACTGTTTATATATTCTGAAATTTTAGGCTCTGTAAATTGAGCGGATCAAAAGTTATAAGGGGGGACACACACACACACACACAGACATACACACACACAGACACACGAAATGTTCTACTCCGAATTCTAAGTAAATCCGTGTATGGAACATATATGCTGCGAAGCCTCTAAGTTGGTGTTTTTTGACTTCAAAGTTGGAAAAGCCGTGAAAAAAGTAGACCTCTCCATACAATTCTCGCATATTCTGGCTTGATACATTGTCGATATGTTAAGAGAACAAAGTTCTCCTGAACAAATCGACAGTTGGATAACTGCATTTTTAATTTTCAGATTCAATAGTACTTTTGGCCCTCTCCTGATACTTGAAGGTGGAACTTGTGGGATTTGTTTTAGAAAATATGAGTTAGTAAATTTATTTATATGAAAATATAAAAAAGAGAGTGACAATCACAAGAGTCTGTGTGTTGGTTGCATAGATATTATTGTCACAGATATCTTCCTTGTGCCCAACTGCAGACAACATTGTAACATAGTATATGTTAAAAAAAATTGACTTAGTGTTTGTTAATGTTTTTGTTTGTTTTGTTATTCAATATTCTAAAATAATATTGTTCAAATTTCCTCGTTGTTGTAAAGTCGCTCATCTCGATACAGGTTCAACCCTAGTGAGATGATTGACTGTAATGTTTTTTTTATGTACCATTATAATTGTTGACAAAAAATAAATTAAAGTATAAAAGATATCAAAAATAAATTTTGAAATTCTCCCCGAAAAGAAGAAAACCTCGTGCTTCGGGGAGGAGTTCAGAAAACTTACAATTAACATCATACATAAGAGAGAAGAAGTCTATAGTTCATATAAGGCACACAAAACATCAGAGTTTATAAAAATTGATTATTTAAATTCAGTTAAAATAGAAAAAGAATTTAAAAATAAAGCTACAATTCATATAAACATACACAAAACTTCACACACACATAACATGCAAAAAACTAAAATATTCATATGGTATAATGAGGAGGAAATTATTTCAACCTTTTTTCCAATGTTAACAATTCGTCAGTAGGTTTCGATTTGATATTTCTATATAAGTTATTTTAAATGTTTGAAATTTCTTGATTTTTTCAACTAAATAAGAAACGTTTAATTGCGGGCAGAGAGCAGGGCCGGATAAATCATAGAACAATCAGGAGCAAGAAGTCAGGGCGGTTGTCTTAAAAAGGGCGCTTAAAATTATAAAATGTTATATAAATCAAAAATCCACATGTATGGCACTCGGTTCTCTTTGCGTACCCTGATAGAGGCTCGTTATGATGGTGTAAATATGTAATATTATTATGAGTCTCCAATTGATGTGGCTATTTTTTTATAAACAACAATATAGGTAGGTTTAGGTAATATTAACAAACCAATTCGTCAGTTTAGACCCGATGTAATTTTACATAATTTTAGATTATTCTATATTTAAAATTACAAAAAAATGGGGGGGGGGGGGCGGATTCAAATATATTGCTACGGGCGCAAAAACAAGTTTATCCGGCCCTGGCAGAGAGTTTTATTATTTACAACGTAAATCCAATCAAATTAACAATAATTAACTATTACAGCGCGGCTGACAAGTCTTCCTAAATTGACGAACATTTACTCCCTTTCAAATCAACGATTGGCGCGTGTAACACTAGAAAAACACGTACTAATGTACTTAAAATGACATATTTATAAAACTACAGTATTCTACGTATGCAACGACCATAAATATTTATTTTCATGTTATTAAACTTGAGGCAGAAAAATGACTATTTTGAAAACTTTGACCTCTGGTAGAGGGCCAAAACTAGTATGGAATAAATTTTTATTATTTTTTTTATTCACAGTATTCAAATAAGTAACTTTTAATACCGCTTTCATATGTGGATAAAAAAAATGTACGGCCAGCCTATGTAGTATAAAAGCACTCGTGAGCCGAATATGCTCAAAATTTCTTCTTCTTCGTTTAGTAGACCTAGTTTGTCTGTTCTTCAGAAACTATGACTCCTGGGATAACGAAGTCCAGCTATCCTTCCATCTCTTGGGTAGTCTTCCGGGTAGGCGGCGCGGCGGCCAGAAGGGATTTCATTCGCCGCTATATATGCAAGTCTATCACAGTCCATTCTGACTACGTGGTCCCTCCAATGCCTTCTTCTGGATCTACTCCATCGAACGATGTCCTCTATTCCACATGTTTTTCTTATTTGAACATTGCGGACACGATCTCGGAGAGTTTTACCAGTGACCTTAGAACCTTCATTTCCGTTGTCCTTAAGAGCCCCTTGGTTCGTACAGTGTCTGCTCGCGTTTCCACAGCTACGTCATGATCGGTCACACGCATATCTTATATATTCTGACCTTACTGTCAATACGCATGTGTTTGTTTTTCCAGATCATATTTTTCAAACATCCAGATACGACAGATGCTTTATTGACTTGTTCGTGGACTTCAGTGTATAGGTCGTTATGGCTGCAGATCTCTACTACTAAATATTTGAAACTCATTACTTGTTCCACGAGCTTATCATTAACAGATATCGAGCTTAGCTTACACCTTGAAGGTTGTTTGAGAATAGTAATACTTTTTGTGTTACTGTCTGATATAGCCATATTTAGCCTCTGTGATACCACATGGATTTGTTCAACATTATTAATTTGCAAGTCATTCTTAGTTTCAGCTATTATCACCGCATCATCTGCATAACAGATAACATTAACAGTGTTGTCACCCATTTTATACCCTAGTCCCAAGCCAGCCACCTCTTCTATGATTTCGTCCATTATGATATTGAACAGAAACGGGTTTAGACTGTCTCTCTGCCTTATACCATTGCTTGCTTGGATTTCACTCAAATTTATTTTCAAAAAAACATTGTACCTGGATATTATTTTAAAATAAACAATACCGTTTCATATTTAAAGTTAATTAGTTACCGAGTGTCAAAAATGACATTTTGTTTGTGAAAATGACAATTTATAATGTAGACAAAAATAATATCGTAAGTTTTTTTTTATAAACAAGTTCCAGGGTTTCTCAAACTTTTTTAATTTTTTTTTGTAAAAAATGAATTTAGTGAAGACATCGTATCATACAATTTGTATGGCAGAATACACTATATCTATGGGGACTCTCAATAGTTAGATATTTTGAAAACTTTGACCACTGGTAGAGGGCCAAAACTAGTATGGATTAATTTTTACGGTGCCACTATTTTTACGACCGGAATTGGCGGGAAAAGCGTTTTCCCGCCAAAAAGTGTCTATTTACACGACAATTTTTCTGACGTCGTCTATGTTTTTAGGTCATTTATAACCATAGAAAGCGCAGATAAATCAAAATACAAAAATATTTACCTTTCTCATTTTTTCGATGGTCATAAATGCATCATGGAAACCAACTTGAAGAAAAAATAAATAATATTGGCATCTTATTACATTTACTTAATTTTATAAATATTTTTTTCATCGAGATCTACAATTATAACAAAGTATAAACAAAGGTAAATATTTTTATAACTTGATTTATCTGCGCTTTCTATGGGTATGGAAAGAATGATAAGAAATTATCTATGGTTGAGTCGTAAGAATATCCCTTACCTAATTTTAATTATTTTTTTTTTATTAACAGTATTCAAATAAGCAACTTTTAAGACCCCTTTCATATGTAGATTCGAAAGAAAAAATGTACGGCCAGCCTATCTAGTGTAAAAGCACTCGTGAGCCGAATATTCTCAAAATTTATTTTCAAAAAACCATTGTACCTGGATATTATTTTAAAATAAACAATACCGTTTCATCTTAAAAGTTGATTAGTTACCGAGTGTCAAAAATGACATTTTGTTTGTGAGACGTGAATGCAATAGTTAACTTTTTCTCTTAGAAATTCAATATGAGCTGGCTTGATAATATATATTTTTTGTAACGCTCGCCGATTCGATATAATCTTCCCTGCCAAGTTTCGTAATAATAAATTCCGTTTGTATCTATCTACACGCCATAGATAAAGATATTATGCAGATAGTATATGTAAGACTTATAATCTATGATATTTTGTTTAGCACCGTGTTGTCAAAAAAGCGGAATCAAGATAAATCATGAACATTTAAAACGGATGATGGAATCGTCATATTTAAATTTATATTTAACGTGATTCAAGTTTTACGATATAAATATATCATTTTCGTATACATATTACGGAGACATTCTTTTCAACTGTATAAAAAAATTAACGCCACTAAAATAATTATGCATCGCACAACTCAACTCACAGCAATTTATATTATTTAAATATCATTTAATAGATGGGTCGATGGCAATTCGGATTGCGCGCTGGACTAGTAAATCAGTGGTCGCGAGTTCGAATCCTGCCTCGACCGATTTCGTTCACTTATAGCACAAGCATTTATGCTTAATTTAGGGAATGTAGAAATATGTATATGTACTTGTTTGACAAGGACATACTTATTCATTTTTTTATTAAAAAAAGTGTGGCTTGTGGCCAACGTTATACTCCTCACTCCCAAGTTACACCGCAAAATATTCAAATTTTGTATGGAAATTTTTATGAAGTGAGTTTTTCAATATTTTTTATTTCAATATTTTTATGAAAACTTCTTCAATGCCATTTTATGAAAGTGATGTGCCTTTTTACTTATTTGAAAATAAAATTTTCATATTATAAGTTTCCTGAGCTTGGGGTCACTTTGAAATATTTGACAGTTAAAAAAATTGAGAACCCCTATTTAGCCCTGTCTTAATGAGTATTAGATATACAAATTTGCAAAATTTAAATAGAATCGAATGAGTACCTACTTTAGTCTATAATCGATAAAGTAAAATGAACACGCTGTACATAGCACACACACAGATACATTATGATGAAACTTTCAGAATACAATCTCAGTATGATAATACTAGTTGATAATCTGCAATAAAAATAGCTTTATAATTGCGAAATCATAACCCCCTACTATATCCCCTTGGGTTAGTGAGGAGTAAAAATAATCAGCTGCTAAAAAAATACTTCTTCTTCTCTTGCCCTCGTCCCTCCACTACTGGATGTAGACCTCTTCCATACTCTTCCACTGGTCTCTGTTCTGTCCCTCCGCATACAGATGTTACCTGCACATGGCCACTTGGACAATGTCGTCAGACCATCATCATCATTTCTTACTCCTCACTAACCCAAGAGGATATAGTGGGGAGTTATGTTTTTACAATTTTTAAGGCTATTTTTTATTGCAGATTATCAACTAGTATCATGCTGAGATTGTATTCTGAAAGTTTCATCACAATGTATCTGTGTGTGTGTGCTATGTGCTGTGTGCAATGTATGGCGTGTTTATTTTACTTTATCGGTTATAGACTAAAGTACTCATTCGATTATTTTCAATTTTTGCATATTCGTATATCTATGTAATACTCACTTAGACCCCATTAGATTTTGAAGGATATCTGAATAGTGCTTTTCAATATTTTTAAATATCAAATATTTCGAAGTAACCCCAAGCTCAGGAAACATAAAATTTGAAATTTTTATTTTCAAATTGGTAAAAAGGCACACCACTTACATAAAATGGCATTGAAGAGATATCAAATTTTCATAATAAAATATTTAATTAAAAAATAATTTAACAAACTCATTTCATGAAAATGCTGAATATTTTCCATTTAAACAATATTTGAATACTTTAAAGAATGACTTGTTAGTGAGGAGTTCAGCGTTGGTTTAGAGGAATCCCACTCGTTTTAGAGGAATTTATGAATTGTAAAATTGTGGGACGAACATTCACTATAAAATTGTTGATATATGTAGGTTCTTTATATGTAGGTTACGTATTTTTTATACTTGAGAAAATTGATTTCAAATTGTGACACAAGTTTATATGCCCTCCTTAATTTGGATTAGTACAAAATTACTGAATAATTGAGCACTCACTATTACTGGGTGAATCGACCGTTTGTCAATTATCTTCTTCTTCTTTTTATGGTCTTTTCATCGTTATCGAATTTTCTCGCCCTTATCCAAGTTATTTGTGTTTTTTTTTATTTTAGGAATGGTCCTGAGTATGGGGTATAAGGTGCTAATTTGATGATTATTCAGCCTTCATGGCTCAATTTTTTTAGATATCTAACGATCCTGAGCGAAAGATTCCGGGTTTGATTTCCGATAGATTCACAGTTTTTTATTGCGTTTTCAGTCTGGATCGATAAATATCGCAATTCTCCAGAATGTGGCAACTTGTTATTGGGTGCGTGTTAAATGAATATATTTACATAGTAAGTACCTACCGACCTGTTTTTGCTCGAGACGCAATACAAATAAAATAAATTCGTGTAAATGTGTTTTTATACAATTAATATTTCCATGTATTTGCAACGGATACAAGTCAGTAAAATATTATTTTTCAACAAAAAACAGCGGATATATCGAGAAGTATGATAAATCTTAAAAAATATGATCATGTTTCAACTTGTAGAAACATACGTCGTTGGTCAATGATAAGTGATCATCGTTACATTCATATACTGTTATTTCTTTATGATAATATGTACACCTAGCCCCCACTCAATATTTTGAAATAACATAATTAAAAATAACATATTTAAAAATAACATAATTAAAAATAACATTTAAAAATAACATAATCTTCCTGTCAAATCACGGTCTACCACTTCGATCTATTGAACGTACCACACTAGCTATCATCAACCACAATACAGAACTTTTAAGCTATTTTTTTTTTCAAGTACTATGAGCTACTGCAGCCGTTCCCAATTTTATTTGGCCATGAAACCCTAATTGATCATACTGTTTTGGCGGAACCGTAGCTGGCTATTTTGATAACTAATGTGTTTTCCTTGTAGTTCGAATATTTTCGTGTTCGAAAAAAAATTATTATCAATGAAAAATAATGATTGTAGATTGCAAAACATTTATTGTAACAAAGAAATACAATATAACTATTTAATGTGAAGAATAAAATATTTTCACATATTTTCTTATAATAGCACTAAAATTAGGCTTTATGTCTGACAACTGAACGCGAAGATCTGGAGCTGCATCTAGTCTATTTCTGTACTTGTTTTTGGTGTAAGCGTAAGCTTTTGACCGGTTAGCGTATTTATCTTTCCGTGTTGATTAGGAGGCAAGTACTGTTTGGAATTAGGCACTAGTTTGTTGCGCTAATGCACTTAAAAACTCGTGTTGAATTCAAGGCAAATTCAATAGTTTGATACCTATTTTTAATCTTCATACATACATTCATACCATCAAGTTATTTTCATATTCGGGGAAGGATTTAATGACTTCCACACTATTCTGACATACATGTTTTGTATAGAAAACTAAATATTCAATAGTTTGGTTCTTATTCTTCAACTATACATAGGTACTATTGCTAATGACAGTTGGATCTCATATATTACATGTAGGTATCTAGTATTCACAGTTTATAATAAGGTGTCAAAACTACGAACATTTTAACTTTTTACCTAAAACATTATTTATAGCTTAGGTAAGTACTAGATAGCTAAGCACGATACGCTGAGTATGTTATTCCGACCGTCGCGCGTCGCTGACCGCTCGTTGATATCTTTAATATGTAGATTTGTTTTTATATTGAATACACACATATATGTATATCAGGGAGGCAAGTCCCGTCAAACGGTGAAATCAAAAACCTCATTACTATCCATATCATGGATATAATTATCATATGGAGTCCTATAATATCTTAAGATATTACATCATGAGGGTTTTGATTTTACCTACTAAATATAATTAGTCTCATTAATATTTCTGTTATAATAATAATAATGAACACTTTCTTGCACCCTGCGCAAGTGGCGAGTTTATTGCCGTATGGCAATTTCTTCCAACTAACCAGTGTTTCCAGCCCAGAGAAGCAATATTTGCGTGAGAAATGAATTTAAATAAATTTCTCCACTGCTGGGAATCGAACCCAGGACGCCCGCATAGAAACCGAACGGCTTACCAACTGTGCCACGGCGGTCGGCATGTTATACATGTTGCATATTATACTATGCTGTCTTACTTTGTAATCTGGTCGGTTGAAAGAAATAGCCTAACAGTAATTTGCCTACAATATACATACGTACATACATATATTTTTATTATATTATATACAAAAAATAATAATATTGAAACTTATAATTATAACAATATATTTTATTATATCTATATTTTACTATAATATCTATATTACCTCTATATTTTATTTTTGTATCATGTTGAAACAAATAAAAAATGACATATGAAATCGCTAAAAATAAATTAATCGTTATACAAAATAACAAATCTGGGGGGGGGGGGGCAAGTCCGATCAAACGGTGAAATCAAAACCCTCAGGATTACCCATATCATGGATATAATTATCATATTATTATCTTACGTTTTTATAAAACTCCATTTGATAATTATATCAATGGTATTCACGAGGGTTTAGATTTCACCGGACTTGCCCTCTCAGGTTTAATATAATGTACCTACTTTACACATTATGATATCGAGATCCAATCTATTTAACTATAATATGTATCTTGCACTGTATAATATAGAGGACACTAAATTTTATTGTAGGTTAACACCATGCATTCAAAACATCATGACGAAACACATATAAACAAGTGATACGTTAATGGATCTCGACTTTTTACCTGACTTGGCCTGCAGTCCAGAAATTGATGTAAAATAGCTCCCGTATATTTTTCTACATCTTTCCATTCCCTCGTTGCTATAATCAGTGTTTATTTCCTTTTTATTCCGTATTCCTTAAGTCATTAAGTACTTTTGCACCGAATTAACTTTTGAGACTTCACGTAGCTCGGGTAAGTTGGAAGAAATTGACCGGTATTAAAAAAATCTTACTTATAAACGTATGTTAAGATATATGACCAGATATGACTTACTAGTTCATCGAATTGTTTACGAATATCCTCATTATTTTTTTATTATATGGCCGCATTGGCTTCACAGATGTCAAAAAATAGATCAATGCATGTAATATTTGAATAACTGACATCGAAAAATGAAAACAAACACCGCGTTGTGCCGTTTTGAGTCAATTTAAACACGATTGACACGATGAAGAATAACAAGGAAAAACGTTAATATTAAATTTTTCTGTCAATCTCAAACATGCGTCGTATCATATGTGAAAGATCCACCATTTTGAAATACTTGGTATGACGCGTTAGTCAAGCGTCAAACAGCCTCTCGACCTGTCCTAACTTGACGTCTATGAAATAAAGGTGTAATAAAGATATTCACAGTTTATAAGTTAACTTTTCCGTTAATCAAGCTATATTACTAGGTACCTACTATAGATAGTTTAAAAGAAATATAGTTTAGAAAATTTTAAATAAAAAAATAATAAAATGTCTTTAAAATGTGTTATAAATGTGGAATCAAAAGTTTCTACTAGTAAGTACCTAAGTACGCTTCAATGTTGCGAAATCGTAACTCTTCACTATCACATAGAAGTGCAGAGTATAAAGAAGACGTATTGTGTCTGATGAGAGTTAAAGATATACATTATATTCCCAGGACATTCAAAATGTCAGATATACGTCCTTGAGATGGCCGTTCGTTAATAGCATCTAGAGACTATTCTTGGACCAATGTAAAAATACTTCGAATTTATTTTAAGGTCAAATCTCTATTTCATATAATATACTTCATCTTATCCCAGTTTACTTCACGCAAGGTCTATAGACATCTTTTTAGCTCATTCTTGATTAACCACGAAGGTGTTACTAGATTATACATATAATTATATTTTATTCTCCTTAGCAAGATATACATATCTTTTGAGGGTACTGGGGAAATTATTTTCAAAATATACTATATAGCCTACTATAGCCTCTTAAGGATTGTTTAATTAAAGGTTTTGGAGCAAACTGAAGTTTGATTTATTTTTTGCACATTTTTTCGTAAACGTAAACATAAGTGTTATTTAGAAAACAAACTACATATTATATAGTCACAGTAATGAAGAAAAGAAGGCAGTTGAAGGACTCAGAAGGGATATCCTTCAATAATTATATTATTTGGCAAATATAAAGTATTTACTTCAAAAGAGATGCCGATAAAAAGTATAATATTTTACATTGGAATATGTAGTTAGGTACAATAGATCTAAGTGTAAGCTTGTGATTAGGTAAATAAATAAATATTCAAATCCGCAACGTTGCCGCATCTCGAGCCAATGAAAAATATTGTATTTAGTAAGAGAAGATATTATAATCAGGAACAGATAAATATTATTTTTTGTAGTAAACAAAATGTAATATTATGAATGAATACTTTATGCTACAAACATAATATTATGTAAGTATGTATCTTAATGTACACAGATGGGACTGGACGGTTCGTCCGTACTGTAACGAACTGAAAAAGAAATAAATTCGCATAAAAAATCTTCACAGAGAAATAATTTCCATGTGAATTAGCGCGGGCTGCGTTCCTGATGTCACACACTGGTTTGTACGAAGTTATTTTTGGCGCCGCCATATATGGCCCCCGACGCTACTACGCTCGCATTTCCCCGAGTCGGACCTGACCACAGACTATGAAAAACGTAAAAAAAAATCTGGAAAATAAATGCAATTTACAAATTATTGGTAATCAAAACCCATTGTCATTAATTATACATTAAAAAGCATAGATCAAATCTAGATTAATCTATGGTTTATGAATGATTTTGAATAATAACGGAAAAAATAAAAATAATACAAAGTAGGTATAAATATATGTTTATGAATGTTGGTACCTAAAACTTACATCATCGTTAAGTAATTCATTCCTCGAGATAGGTCAACAATTCTTAGAGAGGAATAAATTGGATTTAAATTAGTTTTGTTGAATTTTCAAAAGAAAATTAGTTCCTTCTTAACTAGCAATTTTCCTTCATCTGTACCAATTTATTCCTCCAAGATCTGTACACATATTTGCATCGGTACTCCTGAACATTTGCAACTTCTATAGCCTTAAAATAAATTTTGTTTAAAAATTAATCTATTTTTTATGTATTATAATTAGAGAGCTTACGATTGCTTTTTCAAATAAAGTTTTACTATGCATATTATTGAGATGGATAATAATATTATGTTTTGTGTATACAGAACAAGACATCGAATTTCTTAGCACAGTAGCACACAATAGGTACTCAATTATTTTATTATTTGGATTATTTTTTCTGGAATGCTAATTGTAATTATATTTTTTTTTTGTTTAATAAATTGTATTTGCCCTATATTTTGTACTTTTATTGCTATTTTAAATATATTTTAAGAAAAAGATTGCCGAAAATACTATGGGAAAACAAAATCAGTTGAGAAAGAATTTCAATCTCGCTGGATTTTTAGGTCCTACCTCCCATTAAAAAAATAAGAATAAAATAATTGTCAAAAATAATGTTTTTTTTTCATTTCCTTTTCGATTTTTTTAGCTTCATAATGTGCATTTTGTCATACCGTAAATCAATCGCAGTAAATATTACACAAATATTTTTAGTGTAACCGCACAAAATTGGATTGTCAAATTTATTTTATAACCTTAAAATTTGACGTTTGTTAAAATTTTATACAATGTAAATAAATTGATAAATGTAATGCGTGTAATGTGTTAAAAATAAAGAAAAATCATGGCCTTTAGATTGTTTTACAAAATTTCAAATATCACGAGTTGTTTTTTACGACTAAGTAGAAAAAATCATAATAATCGCGTTAGTTTTTTAAAGAAAATTAGTATACCGGCACTGTTTGTTTACAAGTTTGCTAGATGTGAAACAACCCCCTATAATTTCAATTGGGACGAAGAAAGTTTACAACATGAATTTCTCATTAAACAATCATGTACTGTCAACGTAAATTCAGCTAGTCAACTGTTGACAGTAACTTTGGTTGCTTTACAAGACACTAGTCGCAGGTAAGAATTTTATTTTACTTACAATAAAAACATTAGTGTAGTAGAAATTTAAAAAAATATATTGAAGATAACATAATAAGGTTGATCTTCCCTCTCTTCCTACACTCAGCCTGGGTCTTCCTACTCTTCTTCTCACCTGGGTGAACTGTCTGGTCATTACTCTTTTTGGAATGCATGTGTCTGTCAATATCTGTGTATGTCCAGTCCATCTCAATCTTCAAAGTTTAATATGTGTTGAAACACTAGGGGCCTGGTATATTTTGTAAAGTTATCACCATTATGTTGAATGAATCACTGATTATCAAATATGTATTTTTATCGACAAACATTTTTTTATCATCTCAATAGAGACGAAGTTGGTATATTGTAGAAGAACCAGGAACTCGAGGCACCTACAGGGCTTACGACCTGTCCATCGGCTGGTTTACGTGATCACTTTATGCGCTTGTGCAACATTCACCAATTATGCCTTCTTATTGAGTTCCCTTATCAATGTAATTTTGAATGTTCTATATATTTGAATAGTGTGTAACAATTCACTTGAAAATAAGGAACTATACTATTGCCATCTATGGAGTTACAGAAAAGCCTTTTTGTAACGCCATCTATTGAGAAATCAAGAAATTAGTTTATTTGTAAACAATGATGTAATCGTTTACTATGCGGTACTTCCAAATACATTTTTTTTTAAATATAATTAACTGTAACTAACCAATGTCCAATATAAAATTTGAAGCTTAACATGTCACTTTGAATTATGTTAATGCTTTAATTTCACTACATCTCATTTAACATACAAATTTCTAAATTGATAAGTCAATAGTTAAGTCATTGTATGTAAACATAGTTTCCTCTACAACAGGTTACGGGAATCATTGTCTCAGGAGATATCGCTGGTGAGGCAAGCTCTGGAATGGGGAGATAAAGGGACTCCGGAGGAACATTGGGACAGACTGGTGGCAACCAGAGGTGGACTGGAGGATCTTCAACACAATCTCAGAATGCTTGAAAGTTAGTTAATAAAATTTTTTGATGATTGGAATAAACAATAATTCCCAATAAACTAGTAATATTTTTAACAGAGAAAATGTAATATTATATTTTCTTTTCTAAAAGTATTAAAATCCGTGGCCTTCAAGGGTCAGTTGGTTAGGTATTTGATTGCTGATCCAAAGGTCCCGGGTTTCGATCCCCAATGGAAACAAAATTTTTCAATTGTGTTTTCAGTCTGGATCTGTGAGACAATAAATATCAAAAGTTTCCAGAATATATCAACTTGTTATTGAATGCACGTTAAATTAATATTTGGCATAGTACCTGTTAGTTGCCCGAGAAGTTACATAAAATAAAATAAATAAGACAATTGAGTTCATTTAAATATTTTTTATTTGTATTTAATAATGAAAATTATAAGATAAAAAAGATAAAAATAATAATATTATGTTTAATATAAATATAAAGGTACCTAATGCAAAATGCCCTTCAACTACATAATCTAACAACAAAGCAGATTTTTTACATTAAGTTACATAACAATAAGTTCTCCATATAAATTTATTGTAATATTACTTAAAAATTATTTTTTATGAAAAAGATACTAATATTGTTTTATTATGATAAATACTTTATACTCTATCAAGCTATAAATTCTTTAAAACGTCAGTCTTTAAAGAAATTTTTATTTTTATGTCACCCAAATAGTAAAAAAAGGGGCAGACGGTTTTATTCCCTTTCTTCCATCACTAAGAATATTGCTCGATTTTTTTAATATTGAACATAGGCATGTGCATAATTTCATGTATTTATTATATAAAACTAGTGTCCGACCGAAGGTCAGATTTTGGCCTTAGCCGTAACCTTCGGCCGAAGCCGAAGGTATGATTTTACTAAAATAATCGATCAAAATAATGAATAATCTGCTTTTGTGACTTAGTTGGTTAGATATCTAACTACTGAGCCAAGGGTCAGTAGTTAGATATCTAACCACTGACCCTTGGTGACCCTTGAAAGGGTCGTTTGATTTTATTAAAAAAATTAGATTAAAATAATGAATAACACCCACTACACATCGTCATGTTCGCACATGTTTTTACAAGTTTTAACTGTTTTTAGCGGCTGACAAAAAGCTTCGACTTCGGCCGAAAATTCGAGTTATTTTTGGCCGAAGACGAAGGTGTTTTTTTGGCCGAAGGTGGCCGAAGCCGAAGCTTCGGTCGGACACTATATAAAACCATACAGAAATCCATGTTAAAATTTTTTTTTCAATATTTTACTTACAATAAAAACATTAGTGTAGTAGAAATTTAAAAAAATATATTGAAGATAACATAATAAGGTTGATCTTCCCTCTCTTCCTACACTCAGCCTGGGTCTTCCTACTCTTCTTCTCACCTGGGTGAACTGTCTGGTCATTACTCTTTTTGGAATGCATGTGTCTGTCAATATCTGTGTATGTCCAGTCCATCTCAATCTTCAAAGTTTAATATGTGTTGAAACACTAGGGGCCTGGTATATTTTGTAAAGTTATCACCATTATGTTGAATGAATCACTGATTATCAAATATGTATTTTTATCGACAAACATTTTTTTATCATCTCAATAGAGACGAAGTTGGTATATTGTAGAAGAACCAGGAACTCGAGGCACCTACAGGGCTTACGACCTGTCCATCGGCTGGTTTACGTGATCACTTTATGCGCTTGTGCAACATTCACCAATTATGCCTTCTTATTGAGTTCCCTTATCAATGTAATTTTGAATGTTCTATATATTTGAATAGTGTGTAACAATTCACTTGAAAATAAGGAACTATACTATTGCCATCTATGGAGTTACAGAAAAGCCTTTTTGTAACGCCATCTATTGAGAAATCAAGAAATTAGTTTATTTGTAAACAATGATGTAATCGTTTACTATGCGGTACTTCCAAATACATTTTTTTTTAAATATAATTAACTGTAACTAACCAATGTCCAATATAAAATTTGAAGCTTAACATGTCACTTTGAATTATGTTAATGCTTTAATTTCACTACATCTCATTTAACATACAAATTTCTAAATTGATAAGTCAATAGTTAAGTCATTGTATGTAAACATAGTTTCCTCTACAACAGGTTACGGGAATCATTGTCTCAGGAGATATCGCTGGTGAGGCAAGCTCTGGAATGGGGAGATAAAGGGACTCCGGAGGAACATTGGGACAGACTGGTGGCAACCAGAGGTGGACTGGAGGATCTTCAACACAATCTCAGAATGCTTGAAAGTTAGTTAATAAAATTTTTTGATGATTGGAATAAACAATAATTCCCAATAAACTAGTAATATTTTTAACAGAGAAAATGTAATATTATATTTTCTTTTCTAAAAGTATTAAAATCCGTGGCCTTCAAGGGTCAGTTGGTTAGGTATTTGATTGCTGATCCAAAGGTCCCGGGTTTCGATCCCCAATGGAAACAAAATTTTTCAATTGTGTTTTCAGTCTGGATCTGTGAGACAATAAATATCAAAAGTTTCCAGAATATATCAACTTGTTATTGAATGCACGTTAAATTAATATTTGGCATAGTACCTGTTAGTTGCCCGAGAAGTTACATAAAATAAAATAAATAAGACAATTGAGTTCATTTAAATATTTTTTATTTGTATTTAATAATGAAAATTATAAGATAAAAAAGATAAAAATAATAATATTATGTTTAATATAAATATAAAGGTACCTAATGCAAAATGCCCTTCAACTACATAATCTAACAACAAAGCAGATTTTTTACATTAAGTTACATAACAATAAGTTCTCCATATAAATTTATTGTAATATTACTTAAAAATTATTTTTTATGAAAAAGATACTAATATTGTTTTATTATGATAAATACTTTATACTCTATCAAGCTATAAATTCTTTAAAACGTCAGTCTTTAAAGAAATTTTTATTTTTATGTCACCCAAATAGTAAAAAAAGGGGCAGACGGTTTTATTCCCTTTCTTCCATCACTAAGAATATTGCTCGATTTTTTTAATATTGAACATAGGCATGTGCATAATTTCATGTATTTATTATATAAAACTAGTGTCCGACCGAAGGTCAGATTTTGGCCTTAGCCGTAACCTTCGGCCGAAGCCGAAGGTATGATTTTACTAAAATAATCGATCAAAATAATGAATAATCTGCTTTTGTGACTTAGTTGGTTAGATATCTAACTACTGAGCCAAGGGTCAGTAGTTAGATATCTAACCACTGACCCTTGGTGACCCTTGAAAGGGTCGTTTGATTTTATTAAAAAAATTAGATTAAAATAATGAATAACACCCACTACACATCGTCATGTTCGCACATGTTTTTACAAGTTTTAACTGTTTTTAGCGGCTGACAAAAAGCTTCGACTTCGGCCGAAAATTCGAGTTATTTTTGGCCGAAGACGAAGGTGTTTTTTTGGCCGAAGGTGGCCGAAGCCGAAGCTTCGGTCGGACACTATATAAAACCATACAGAAATCCATGTTAAAATTTTTTTTTCAATATTTGAAACTGTCACTTTAATATAGAACTCCATAATTATTTAAATAAAAAGAAGCATATAGCAATTTTTTATTTTATCATAAAAGTAAGTATTACCAAATTTTTTATAAAAATAACTTATTTAATCATCAAACTTGTTAATATGATTCTTGATAAAGCCTCTATTACAAGTCACAATGAAGGTTTTAAACAAGAACAATAGTAATATAACTAGTTGCATGTAACACATGAGATCCAACTGTCGATAGCGATAGTATGTATAGTTGAAGAATATGTACCAAACTATAAACCCATAAATACAAATTATTGAATATTTTCAGATATTTTGTTTTCTATACAACATATATTATGTAGGTATGTATGTCAAGATAGGATAGTATGGAGGAAGTTCCTTTTTTCCTACCCAGAATATGAAAATAGCATGATGGTATGTATGTTTGGAGATGAAGTATCAAACTATTAAGTCTTCTTACATATTGTGTATAGGCGACTGCCATACAAAATGTATGAAGCGATGTCGTCACTAAATTCAATTTTTAAAAAAATTGTTAAAAAAAATTGAGATCTTCTACTACAATGTTAATATTTTTTATAGAAAATTAAATTATCTAGTTGGGGTGTTTCGGCTTTTTTCGATAATTGTATAAGTTTTGGAAATATAGGCAGTTAAACTCATAAATTTATAATAAAAAAAATATTTTTCTTAATAAAAAATGTTTGAGAAACCCTGGAATTTTTTTGAAAAAATTAATTTGAGATTTTTTATTTTTCTATGTTTGTACCAATTTTCAGCGTTCTAGCTTTTATGGTTTCTGAGATATATGGAAAAATAAAATAAAAATTCAAAAGTTGATAACCCCTAACTGAAACAAAAATTCAAAATTCTGAGTATTAAATTTTTGTAGGCCTATAACTGTGTATATATTCTGAAATTTTGGGCTCTGTAAATTGAGCGGATCAAAAGTTATAAGGGGGGGATGGACACACACACACACAGACACACGAAATGTTCTACTCCGAATTCTGAGTAAATCCGTGTATGGAACATATATGCTGCGAAGCCTCTAAGTTGGTGTTTTTTGACTTCAAAGTTGGAAAAGCCGTGAAAAAAGTAGACCTCTCCATACAATTCTCACGTATTCTGGCTTGATACATTGTCGATATGTTAAGAGAACAAAGTTCTCCTGAACAAATCGACAGTTGGAAAACCACAGTAAGAAAGGGAAATGCATAATGGTAACATACATATGCATATGAGTCTATATATCAAATATAAATTTTCTACTTATAAGACAAATTAAATACATGCTTTACAAATAGTTAAAAGATGTATAAATAAATATAATATTTGCGTTTGTAATGTTTTTTAGGCTGATGTGTCTTAGTTTTAAATCCGCTCACTTGAAACACTGGTTAGTTTGAAGATTGCAATTTGACATTTGACTCGCTGAGTAGTATTTACATTACATCAACTATGTAAATGAATACAATAAAAACCCTGTTTTTGATTTTAAAATATCCATTAACTTATTTTAAAAAATAAGAGGTCCTTGCAACAAGGACATATTTAGATATTCTACAGATATTATGTTTTGTATATTCATTCAATCAAATATTTTATACATTTATGAAAAATGTTATAATTTAAAAAATATTCGATTTACATACACATTGGTACAAGTAGGTAAACAAGCCAAAAATGAAATAATATTTCTGACGCAGTTCAGGGATGACATCTGTGCGAGAACACTGTCACCTCATATATAAGGACTGATGCTTTCATTGTTAACAAAAAAACCCTAAATATATTGCTTTACAAAAAGGTTTTTTCGTTACTTCATAGATGGCGATAGTAAAAATAGCTTATTTTCAAACAATCTGTTTCTCATTATATAGAAATTTCAAAAATTGCATTGATAAAGGAACTCAATAAGAAGGCATATACGGTGACCGTTGCGCAAGTGCATAAGGTGATCATTGTAAACCAGCCGATGACGGGTCGTAAGCCATGTTCTTCTATAATATTCCAATTTCGTCTCTATTGAAATCTTAAAAATTTGTAAAAAAAATTTCATTGACTCCAGACAGGGGAAAAAACCTAATGTTTGCATATTTAAAAAATATTCAATATGCAACATTTAAAAAATATTCGATTTTTTCAAGATCATTCTGTTGTAATATATATTTTAAAGAAAAACAAAAAAAATACTCTACAAAAAGACCTTTGGCCTTCGTGGCTCATATGGTTAGGTATCTGACTGCTGATTCAAGGGTCCCGGTTTCGATTCCCGGTGGAGACACAGTTTTTAATTGTGTTTTCAGTCTGGATCTGTGAGACGATTAATACCATAAGTCTCTAGAATGTGGAAACTTGTTATTGGGTGTGTGTTATTTGACATAGTAACTGTTGGTTGCCCGAGAAGTACAATAATATAAACAATATTTTTAAAGATTTATTCAGCAGAATGACTATTAAAAATACGTTGCTTGTAATCATTTTTATCCAACATTATACTCGATAAATTAAAAGCAAACAAATAATGGTCATTTCATTAAAATCATTTCTAAATAATTACATTTTAATACATATATGTACTAAAAAAATGTTGTTTTTTTTTCAACTTAAAGGTACCTTTTTTACATGGTGTATATAATTTAATTATTGATATTGCAATTGTATTTTTTGCAGTATTTAACTGAAAAATATATATATTGTGTAGCTCTGTGCATGCATATATAATATTTTTATTTAGTTATGCAGTTTTTAGAATGCTAGTAAATATATAAAAAAAACATTTTATAATATAATATATATGCATTAATATTAGTATCTTTTTCTATTTAAAATAACTAAATACACACAAATGGTATTTCTTTTTAAAAATGATACATTATAAATATATTAGCTTCCTATTTACATTAAACCATGTCATTAAAAGCTATGCCTTATAAAATTATCAATAATTCAAAAGATTCTCTTATAGGTGGGTCTATGAAACTTTCATTTTTTAATTTTTATCCTGTTAAAAAATACAAAAAAAATATATGCATATATTTTTTGTTTAAACAATAATAAAATTAAACGTAAATATTTTTATAACGATTAAATAAATTAAAATATATTTATATATAATATCCTAACACAATTACTGTACAAAAATTGGTAAATGTACATATGTACACACATTCTATCACACTATATGAATATATAAACGCCTCAATAGCGTTTTATTTACTATAAACAAAATACCTAATTTGTATTATATAAATTTATATTTGTAAATAAGGTGATGTAATGTATTATTGTTTATCCAACAACCACACACTAATAGTTTTTTCCTAACCAACAACTATCACAGAAACTTAGCAAAGCGGTACACATCCATTTTGTTTCAATATGCTTTTGTGTTAAATTCGCCGTGACTTTTATAAAAAGAGGTTCATTAATTATTTTGTATTTTATTGAAATTTTTTCTAAGCTACCATTTTTTATAACTAAGCACTTTTGTCGTAACATTAATTACCCCCTACTACTCCCAGTTTTACAATATTTTTATTATTAAAAACAAGTAAAGTACGATTTTCTTTTTTATACAAAAAAGAATATAAATGATATATTATATTCAAGTATGTGCTAAATAAAATACCTACATTACATATAAAATGAGATAATGTAAGCCCCTATATCTTAACACTAGTGTCTAAAAATGAAGTTTTTGAAGAACTACTCATAGTGACCCAACATTTTCGGGTTGTGAAAAATTGGTCCACATGTTGTATTATTAAAAACTGATGTTGTTAATAAAAACTAGTAATTAGTAGAATTGGAATATTGACAATTAATTGCGACAATATTCCCAACATTAAAGTTAATATGTACGTATATTTGTATCTTGTTGCACATGCAACATCTGGTTATCCATTATTTCTCATAAACATATGGTAGGTAGGTACATAATATTTATCATAATAAAAATATTCAAAAAGATAACGTTAACGATTAAAACTTAATAGGCAAAGTGCGCATAAAATAAATCTGATACAAAAATTTATATTGGTAAGTATAAAATGAACAAAAGGTAAAATAACAGAACATATCTCTACATAGACAATGTTCTGAAGTAATAAGAGTACATAAAAATAATATATATTGCTGGTTAGGGAACTGTCTGTATATTTAGTTCGGCTAAGATTTACAAATTAATTTAGAAATATTCTACCATTTCATGCTGCGTTGGGTCAATTTATTGTATAAATATACAAAAATGCAAGTTGAACATAAAAATGCATTTCACCTTATTGATTAATAAAGAAATATTACATAAATTAGTTATACTTTCTTTTTAAAAAAATTAATAATCGATTTTTGAACATTGATGGGGTCAGATTTATACTATCCGCACCCATACGGTATCTTAAAAATATACAATAATATAAAAACTAAAATCAATACATAATTCAATCAAATAATATTATTTGAATGCAAAGGAACACATTCAATCAATTATTAACTAAAGGTAATTGCATTATACATATTTAACTCTCCCTCGTCCTATAAAAACGCTTTGATATTAAATTTAGATGAATCTGCGACCAAATAACATATTAATGGCTTCAAAAACATTCTAGTCTTGGCAAGATATAATAATATAGTAAAAACAAAAATACAAAAACAAAAATACTTTTCTTTTATTGACCAGCGACAGGTGTGCATTAATGTATAAAAAAAAGCATGACACAAGTGCGCTATCCCCACACACCAGATAAGTAAATTTAAAAAGAAACATGTTGAATTGATGACCTCCTTTTTATAAGTTTGTTAGTAAGAATATGTATTTCTACAATTACAGTGATTTATTTGCCAATATTTAATGTGCTGTTCTTTCAGACTATTTTTGAATTTCTAAAACTTCATATTGTTTTATAATAATAATAATAATAATAAACACTTTCCTTGCGTTTATTGCCATATGGCAATTTCTTTCAACTAACCAGTGTTTTTTTACAGCATCTATTTTTGAAATAACATAGTGGAAGATACTATGTTATATACAATATCAAACATGGGAGAGTCCAATGCTATGGAAGTTTCGCTGATACTGTATAAATCGTAAGCGGTATTACTCCATGATTTCTAGCTCATGAAAAAAACATGAAGCACGCAAACTCAAAAAGCAAAACCTCTGATATTAAACATGAAAATTAAGATAATATATATAATTATTAATTTGATTTTGCAATTTCAAACAAATCAAGAAGTGATATAAATATAAATATTGGTTAAATTCTTAAGGCTTTAAATTAATAAATATAGAATTACATATATCGTTTCTGTAAATGTAGAAAGTCAAACTAATAAATAGTGTGTAAAAATATTCAATTACCTCAGAACTTGCGATTTTTAATTTTTTTCAGTTATAGATGTTTTTCCTTTACAGGGACGAAATGTGATTTTTAATAGTAGAAATAAATCGTGAAGTATTATGTAAATAAATTCTAGAAGAGATTCAATATAAAATATTATTTTAAAATAAAAAATATGTAGTAAATATTTTTAATATTAAATGAATAAATATTTTTCGGTGATTATGTAATTACAAAAATTCAAAAAAAGAGTTTCTTTTTTTTTAATATTGTACATAAATGAGATGCATATATGCCCCCTAGTCAAATATTGTAAATGCTGTTTGCTTTCGCAAAGCATTCATTTTTTTGTATGGGATTCGACATTATTTGTTGTTTGACTACAACAAACGTCAACACATGTAAAAAAAATTAATTTGTGAAAGCGAACAGCTTTTACATTTTTACTATTCATTATGAAACCATGGAGATTAAATAATGAGTAGAGAAAGATTTTTCAAAAAGTAATTTGAATTAAAAAATATACATAAAAATTAATTAATTAATTGACAGATTACCAAAAAATAAATATTTATCACATGAATAATTGTTGTGTGCATTACTATTTTTTTTATCAACTTTATTTCTTAAGCATATTATTTCAAACAGTGAGGCATGTGCAATTTTATCTCTGGTTTTATATATATAATTTATATACAGATCAACCCTTCCTACGTATTCTAGTGTATTTTCAAAATTCATATTTAAGGGATAGCAATTGAGAGATAGGTAATTAAATTATATATTTAATTAGTTCAAATTTATTAATTAAATTCATTAATCAATTAATAACTGTTCATTCAAATGAAATATTAATTGATCTGATCAAAATTTGTTATCTATCATGTTAATAATTATATGTGTTCGTTGTAGTTGTACAAAGTTGTACCAGCAAAAAAAAATTTAAGAACTGAAAAATATAAAATGTGAAAAAAATTTAATATGCAATACAATATTGTTAGTAATAATTTTTAAATTTTATATATTTATGTGGTTGTGTGACTATTCATTTTAAGTTTTCAATATCATATTTAAAAAAAAAATTATAAGTAACTTGGATAAAATGTAACGAAATTAGTACAATTCATAATCATTATGTGGCCAATACTACAGCAAATTCGACAACGCAAAGCTATAATTTTTTTTTTCAAGACGGTTTTGGTCTATGTAATTTTGAATTTATCAAAGATATTTCATATTATTTCGTAGATAGTTTATTTTTTACATTAATTAACCTTCATTTCATGTATACGTCAAAACACTAGAATAAGGTGATGAGGGTTTATATATTTGTTTTATTTCATACAATCTCTTACATTTCATAATCATATTTCATGCGCTGTTGTACCTAATAATAAAGTTTCTTAACATCAACAAATATATTTTTAAATCAAATATATTCTCTATGAAAAATTATCAACATTAAATAACAATAATTTACACCATTAAATGATAATTATTATCCTAGATAATTCATTTTATTGTTGAATCTTTCGTAAATTCATGTTACGACGTATTCTCAATAAAAATACAACAAAAATTGTAATTACATTATTCATTAAATAAATTAACATAATAACTATTAAAACTAAAATCTTTAAATTATTTCATCATCACCATCGTAATAATATAATATTATTTTAAGGTTATATGGAGTATGCTGAAAAGTTGGCTACGGTTGTGGCGGAAATTTCGTATCTATCTGGTAACATTGTCGCTTCGGACACCATCTGCGAGAGAATCAATCAGGCAAACAGGGCGTACAAAAGCGAGATGGGCGCGAATCAAGCGCTTCAAACGGAGAGTCTGGACCTTCAAAGAATCGCGATAATCAGTTCACCCCAATTGGAAGAACTCCTCAAGACGACGAGCCCGGATGCTGATGTGAAACAATCACACCTAAAAACGAAGGGTGACAGTTGAGATTGATTCATTCAGATATACAATTATTATATATTGATGCGCCTGTAATGGGTGACCGGACCCGGCGCCCTTCCATAGCGAAGCTAAAACGCACCCAGCCTAGCATGCTCACGATACGGTCGCATCCCGGATCGATGTCGACCGTATAACGATACCACGTGACATGCCTGGACAAGTGAGTCAACCAATCAGCGCGCACCGCACCGGCCAATCAGAGACCGCGTTGTATCGGCGAATCAGAGCGAGCGGTCAGCACTCGCCGTACAACCGGCCAATCAGAGCGCGCCACAATCGGCTGGCGGCGTATAAATATGGGTCGACCGCGCTAACCGACATCAGATCGCCACTCTACAAGCTACGAGCAAGACCTCCGCCAGACCACTTCAGTCGGGAAGACTCCAGCCGCAACAGTGTTGAACGGACCTGGCCCTGCCTGTCGTGTCGGATCGACGAAGAAGCGACTTCCACCCCGACGTGGCCGTCGAGTCTAAACACTTCGATATCTCTCGAGCACTCCGACCTCGCACCAGCCTGGACCTGCGCCCAGCGGCCAGCCCCAGTCACTGCTTCTGCCACTGCACCGCCTTCCCGGACTGCGCCCCTGGACTGCGGCACCGGACTGCGCCCCTGGACTGCGACACTGGTCTGCGCCCCTGGTCTGCACCACTGGTTTGCACCCCTGCCACTGCGCCCCTGGTCTGCGCCCCTGGTCTGCACCACTGGTCTGCACCCCTGCCACTGCGCCCCTGGACTGCGCCCCTGGCCTGCGCCCCTGGTCTGCACCACTGGTCTGCACCACCTGCCCTACGCCCCTGGTCACCAGCCTGAGTCACGCCCTGCAACCAGCCCCAGCCGCTGCCACTGCGCCCCTGCTCCGCGCTCCTGGTTTGCGCACCTGCTCTGCGTCCCTGGTTTGCGCACCTGCTGCTCTACGCCCCTGGCCACCAGCCTGAGCCACGCCCTGCAACCAGCCCCAGCCGCTGCCACTGCGCCCCTGCTCCGCGCCCCTGGTTTGCGCACCAGCTCTGCGCCCCTGGTTTGCGCACCAGCTCTGCGCCCCTGGTTTGCGCACATCCCTGCGCCCCTGGTTTGCGCACCTGCTCTGCACCCCTGGTTTGCGCACCCGCTCTGCGCCCCTGGTTTGCGCACCTGCTCTGCGCCCCTGGTTTGCGCACCTGCTCTGCGCCCCTGGTTTGCGCACCTGCTCTGCGCCCCTGGTTTGCGCACCTGCTCTGCGCCCCCTGGTTTGCGCACCTGCTCTGCGCCCCTGGTTTGCGCACCTGCTCTGCGCCCCTGGTTTGCGCACCTGCTCTGCGCCCCCGGTTTGCGCACCTGCTCTGCACCTCTGCTTTGCGCACCTGCTCTGTGCCCCTGCTTAGCGCACCTGCTCTGCGCCCCGGGTCTGCGCACCTGATCTGTGTGGTTAGTGTTTGTGATAGGACACATCTGGTGATCGTGATAGGACACGCTAGTGTTTGTGATAGGACACATCTTGTGATTATAATAGAACATACTTGTGCTTGTGATAGGACGCTATTTATTTGTTGTGAATTTGGACATTAAGGGATTCTCCTGCCATTGTTGACTATTGTGTGTATTTTGTGTATTGTTCTGTGTCTCATAATAAACATTATTGACAATTATACCGGCTTTTCACTGCTCTGTTCCTCCTTTTGACCCCGAGTGTGTGGTTAATCTCCAAACCATACGTCTCGGGCGTATCAATTGGCGGCCCAGCAGTGGGACTCTAAATAAGAGCCAAGGACTCACGACCCCTGAGACAATAGTGAAAAGTGACAGAAAAACAGTGTGAATAGTGAAAATGCCGGTTACGAGACACTCGCCGAGGTCAGTGGACACCGAGGCCGGACCTCAGGCTCCGATGGAGCCTCCGAGCAACACCACCGCGCCTCCGCCGTTTCTGGATTCGGCGACGGAAAATCCAGTGGCGCCCAGCTATGTGATATCTACCACCCGCCCACCTCGTCTGACGGCCACATTTAATGGCCACCCCGAAGAGAGCCCACGCAGGTTCATCAGAAGGTGTGAGGAATACTTCGTTGCAGCGGGTACTCACCCAGAAGACAAGGTATACGTCTTCGAAGAGCGTCTACGAGACGAGGCGGAGTCATGGTGGGAGATTCATCGGCAACAATATAGGCCATGGCCTGAAGTCGTGAAACTATTCACGCAATATTATGATAATCCAAAGACGATGATGGCCCTGCAGGGCAAATTCTTTATTACGGAGCAGTTGGAATCCGAGTCGGCATACGACTTCCTCTGCAGGAAGCTGCGCCTGAGGCAGAGGGTGGACCCAGACTGCACTGAAGGAGACCTGAATATGTACCTCCCGGGTATAATATCGCAATTACGGCCGCCTCATAACACAATTGAGGTGAGCTCGATGAGCGAGCTCTTCAAGAAGGCCCTCACTTGGGAAGGCCCTCGACAACTACCCATGGAGGAAAGACAACGAGAGGTGCCGCGGCGCGACAAACGCTCACCTCGGCGGTCACTAAGGTGGCAGTCACCCTCATCCGAGCGGGATTATCACCGGAGAAGCGGACGATCACCTGCAAGAGAGAGGGCCCAGTCTCCAAGGCGGGAACACAGGCGTTCGCCGTCCCGAGACAGACGACGCGCCCACTCGCCCAGCCCGCGCGTCAACCAGGTTGAATCGAGAAACACTCGACGGTATTCGCCCTCGCCGGACCGCGCCTATGATCACCGCTCTCCAAGACGGGAGCAAAGACGCTCTCCATCTCGGGAACATCGCCGTGCCCGCACACCCAGCACACGCACACACGCCTACGAGCACCGTTCTCCAAGGCGGGAGCATAGGCGTTCTCCGTCCAGAGACAGACGGCGCGCCCGCTCGCCCAGCACACACGCCCACCAGGTCGAGTCAAGGACCACGCGACGGCGATCACCCTCGCCAGCCCGCGCCTACAATCACCGCTCTCCAAGGCGGGAGCATAGGCGCTCCCCACAACGACGCGCCCGCTCACCCAGCCCACGCGTCAACCAGGTGGAAGAGAGATATGCGTCTCCCCGTGGAGACTACCGGCGTACTACCAATGAGCACGCCTCCAACACCGAGTACCCCCCAACACCAGAGGACTGGAGTTACGAGGATGAGCCCGCCCCCCCAGTGAGGTCGGCTCCAAGGAATCCTCAGCGGGGAGGACACCGGGGAGGACACCGGGGAGGACACCGGGGAGGACACCGAGGCGCCGCGACGCAACACGCGCAAGGACGCCGCCCACGAGATGCCCCGGCTTCGGGAAACGACCGGGCCCCGGCGACGCATTAATTCCTGATCGTCGTCGGGGTGATTCCGCCGTATGCAACGCGGCGGTCAACGAGATCCAGACTTTGCCCAGGGTACGGGCAGAGATATCTGGCCAGGAACGGCGGGTCCTCCTGGACTCCGCCTGCTCTCACAACCTTGTGCGAGAAGACTTAGTGCCCCAGCATCTGATTAGGCCCTCGGAAGTGGAGTCCTTGGGCCAGGCAGACACCCACACCAGGGTCAGGGTGGTGGGGGAGACCGCTCTGACCATCAAACTTGGTGACCAGCAGACGACCATCGACTTCCTGGTGATGGAAGACCTCCGGGAAGAAGCCATTCTCGGAATCCGATGGCTGAAGGACGAGGAGGCCGCACTGGACTTCAGACGCGGCTGCGTCACCTTCGGTAGGAGCGAACGGGCTAGCTCCTTGTTTTACCCAGAACCTCGACCAAGGCCGCGAGACGCCGCCTACCCGGACCTCACCAGGGTCCCCGCCGCCGAGATGACGACAGTGACTGCCCTGATGGAAGAGTTCGCCGAAGTCTTCGGGCCGTACAGCGGTCCCGCCCGCCTCTCTCCGCACCAGATCGTCCTATGTGACAGCCGACCGATCCGTGTCCCCTGTCACCGTCTGTCCGACGCGAAGAAGCGGGACCTGTACGCCCAGCTCGAGGGGATGCTCGCGGATGGGGTCATCGAAGCGAGCCGCTCCCCGTACAACGCCCCGGTCGTCATGGCCGCAAAGAAAGGTCAAGAAAGCCGGCGTTTCTGCGTAGACTACCGTCGGTTAAATGAGGTCACCCAAGGAGAGGAGTCGCCACTCCCCATTATCCACGAGACGTTGAAGGACCTGAGCGGTGCTACCGTCTTCTCTACCCTGGACCTCACCAAGGGGTATTGGCAGGTGCCCATGCACCCTGACTCGAAGCCTCTCACAGCCTTCACCACCCCGGACGGCAGCAGCTATCAGTTCCGGGTCATGCCGTTCGGTTTGAAAGGGGCCCCTGGGACTTTCCAGAGGCTGATGAGCCAGGAGGTGCTCGCTGGTCTCCTCCGTGAGTTCTGCCTGGTGTACCTCGACGACATCATCGTATTCTCAAGAGACTGGACCAGCCATCGCCGCCACCTTCGACTAGTCCTGGAGAGGCTTGAGAGGTACGGGCTACGGTGCGCCCCACTCAAGTGCCACATTGCGACGGACCGCTTGGAGTTCCTGGGGCACACAGTCACCGCTTCCGGGAACACGCCCCAACGGATCCACGAGGACGCCATCGCCACGGCACCAACGCCCCGCAACCGCAAGGAACTGCGATCTTACATGGGGCTGTGCAATTGGCTGAGGGAGTACATTCCTGGCTTCGCGGTGTTGGCAGCGCCGCTCACCGACTTGCTGTCTGTGAAGAAACCATTCCGCTGGACAGAAGAAGCCCAGCACGCCAAAGAGCGGATTGGAGAGTTCGTCAGGGGACCGCTCACGCTCGCGAGACCTGACACTACGCGTAGGTTCTACCTCCAAACGGATGCCAGCCAAGAAGGGATGGCCGCGGTCCTCTTCCACCAGCGGGCAGATGGAGACCGCGACGTGATCTCCTACGCCAGCGCCAAGTTTTCGCCAGCTGAGCGCAAACTGCACTCGAACGAACAAGAAGCCCTCGCCGCAGTGTGGGCGATTAAGAGGTTCCGCCCTTATCTGGAAGGCAGTCAGTTCACCCTCAGGACAGACAACCGAGCGCTGTCCTGGTTACAGGAGTCCAGGAACTTGCGGGCGAAACTGACTCGGTGGGCCCTGATACTTCAAGAGTTCAACTTCACGGTAGAACATTGCCCGGGCAGGGAGAACGAGCTGCCCGATGCCCTATCCCGGCGACCAGCGGGCGCCCCGGTGATCATGGACCTCGACGAAGATCGAACCATGTACCCTGCGGTTGGACCTCAAGTCAGGAACCTGGACGCCGTAGTAGAAATGCTCACTGCTGAGGCCAGTGAGCCGCTGCCCGCCGGACGCATTAACTCGCCGGTACCAGCAGCGTCGATGGGGCACGAACCAATTCAGGAAGATCCCGCGGACGTAACCCCGGTCCAAGGGGCAACTCTGGCCGAAACAGTCCGGCTCACCCAATCACGGGACACCACCGTCCAGAAGAGGATACGGGTGTGGCTCCGCCTTCACACCCGCCCGCCGCGTAGGACAACGGGCAGGCAACCACACTACCACCGTTACATGGTGAGGGACGACGTGTTGTGGAAGAGGGACACCGGCCGAGAGGATCGTCTGGTGGTTCCAGACTCGGTGGTTCCTCAGGTGCTCGAGGAGTACCACGACTCCCCAACAGCCGTACACCCGGGAGCAAGGGAGACGACGAGGGCCATCGGTGCCCGCTTTTGGTGGCCGAATATGGCAACGGACGTTGCCACTTACGTACGACACTGCCTGATTTGCGCCAGAACCAAGGGAGGTGGAGGACCCACAGCCACTCCCCAGGGAGCTATCGCTCCCCGCCGGCCGTTTGAGATAATCGCGGTGGATTTAATGGGCCCTTATCCGGCGACAAGGCATGCAAATAAATACATCTTGGTGGTCACCGACCTGTTCACGCGGTGGGTAGAGGCCTACCCATTGCGGTCCACTAAGACAGTGAAGTTAATCGAGGTCATAGAAAGAGAGTACCTCCCCAGGTACGGTCATCCGCGGAGGGTGATAACAGACAATGGCCCACAGTTCGGGCACAAGCTCTGGCGGGAGGCAATGGACAGATGGCGGTCCGAGCACTGGACTACCGCCGTCTACCACGCCAGAGCCAACCCGGTTGAGAGAAGAAATCAGGAGGTGAAGAAGTGTCTTAGGATCCTCCTGCAAGACGCGCCCCACACCACGTGGGACGACAGACTGCCCGCCGTCCTGACAGCCCTTCGCAACCGAAGGAACGACGCAACAGGCATCACCCCAGCCGAGGCCCTGCACGGCCACGACCTCCACCGCCCAGGGGAATGGGATGCCATACCCCTGGCAGATGAGCGACCTCCGGACTCTGCGCCGGTCCGAGACCGCGAACCAATGGACGAGAGAGTCCGAAACCACCAGCGTGCGTACCAAGAGCGGTACGCCCGAAATACCCAAGGGACACCCACCTACGAAACAGGCCAGTTGGTACTGGTCCACGAACACCACCCTGCAGGCACGCAGGGACCGCCCGGTGTATTCGCCGGTTTCGCAGCGAAGTGGTGCGGGCCACACAAGGTCCTAATGTCGGTAGGACGTGGGAATGTCTACTGGATCGACCGAAGAGGCAAACCAGCAAAATATCATATATCCCGCTTGAAACCCGCTCCGCCTTCCTGGGAGGAAGCAGCGACTATGGAAGCGACTCCGGCTTCCGGCCAAGAAAGCGGGGGGGATTGATGCGCCTGTAATGGGTGACCGGACCCGGCGCCCTTCCATAGCGAAGCTAAAACGCACCCAGCCTAGCATGCTCACGATACGGTCGCATCCCGGATCGATGTCGACCGTATAACGATACCACGTGACATGCCTGGACAAGTGAGTCAACCAATCAGCGCGCACCGCACCGGCCAATCAGAGACCGCGTTGTATCGGCGAATCAGAGCGAGCGGTCAGCACTCGCCGTACAACCGGCCAATCAGAGCGCGCCACAATCGGCTGGCGGCGTATAAATATGGGTCGACCGCGCTAACCGACATCAGATCGCCACTCTACAAGCTACGAGCAAGACCTCCGCCAGACCACTTCAGTCGGGAAGACTCCAGCCGCAACAGTGTTGAACGGACCTGGCCCTGCCTGTCGTGTCGGATCGACGAAGAAGCGACTTCCACCCCGACGTGGCCGTCGAGTCTAAACACTTCGATATCTCTCGAGCACTCCGACCTCGCACCAGCCTGGACCTGCGCCCAGCGGCCAGCCCCAGTCACTGCTTCTGCCACTGCACCGCCTTCCCGGACTGCGCCCCTGGACTGCGGCACCGGACTGCGCCCCTGGACTGCGACACTGGTCTGCGCCCCTGGTCTGCACCACTGGTTTGCACCCCTGCCACTGCGCCCCTGGTCTGCGCCCCTGGTCTGCACCACTGGTCTGCACCCCTGCCACTGCGCCCCTGGACTGCGCCCCTGGCCTGCGCCCCTGGTCTGCACCACTGGTCTGCACCACCTGCCCTACGCCCCTGGTCACCAGCCTGAGTCACGCCCTGCAACCAGCCCCAGCCGCTGCCACTGCGCCCCTGCTCCGCGCTCCTGGTTTGCGCACCTGCTCTGCGTCCCTGGTTTGCGCACCTGCTGCTCTACGCCCCTGGCCACCAGCCTGAGCCACGCCCTGCAACCAGCCCCAGCCGCTGCCACTGCGCCCCTGCTCCGCGCCCCTGGTTTGCGCACCAGCTCTGCGCCCCTGGTTTGCGCACCAGCTCTGCGCCCCTGGTTTGCGCACATCCCTGCGCCCCTGGTTTGCGCACCTGCTCTGCACCCCTGGTTTGCGCACCCGCTCTGCGCCCCTGGTTTGCGCACCTGCTCTGCGCCCCTGGTTTGCGCACCTGCTCTGCGCCCCTGGTTTGCGCACCTGCTCTGCGCCCCTGGTTTGCGCACCTGCTCTGCGCCCCCTGGTTTGCGCACCTGCTCTGCGCCCCTGGTTTGCGCACCTGCTCTGCGCCCCTGGTTTGCGCACCTGCTCTGCGCCCCCGGTTTGCGCACCTGCTCTGCACCTCTGCTTTGCGCACCTGCTCTGTGCCCCTGCTTAGCGCACCTGCTCTGCGCCCCGGGTCTGCGCACCTGATCTGTGTGGTTAGTGTTTGTGATAGGACACATCTGGTGATCGTGATAGGACACGCTAGTGTTTGTGATAGGACACATCTTGTGATTATAATAGAACATACTTGTGCTTGTGATAGGACGCTATTTATTTGTTGTGAATTTGGACATTAAGGGATTCTCCTGCCATTGTTGACTATTGTGTGTATTTTGTGTATTGTTCTGTGTCTCATAATAAACATTATTGACAATTATACCGGCTTTTCACTGCTCTGTTCCTCCTTTTGACCCCGAGTGTGTGGTTAATCTCCAAACCATACGTCTCGGGCGTATCAATATAAATACTTAAAATAACATTTTTGGTTAAGTTGTAAATTATAATAAAGACGTACTGTTAACTTTTATAAAAATATTGCATTGAAACTAATTTTGTTTTATTTCCATGTTCAAACATGATTCAATATATTATTATATATTTTACCTAACCTAAAATTTGATATTGAACCAATATGCCAGAGGTCAATTATTGTGAAGGCAAGTAATCTTCAGTCAGAGCGGCTATAATTTTTTTCATATTTTTTTTTGTGCCACGAATCATAATTATTTTTTAACTTTTGAAAGAAAAACTTATTTGATGATTACATAAAATTAATATGTTTAGTTTTAGGTTCACTGATAATTTATTACACTAACCCATATTTGCGGTCTAGTATGATCGAATCTTGACATGACTTGTCACAAAAAAATAATATTAAATCCTATAACTAATTCAATGACAAGTTATAAAGTATCACAATTTTTTTGTGATGAATCATATAAAATTTGCTTGTGTACCAAACCCCTAAGCTTGTCATTAGAGTGAAACTAAAACTAGTGTTCTGTCATCAGAGTTTCACCAAATAAGTACTATATTTATGTTATTATAAAAAGGACAGAACAAGCGCACAGTACATGCTTACGATTATTAAAAAACAACAAACAGAAAAACAAAAATAACATGTACCTCTTAAGTACTATACCTAATATAAAAAAATATGATAAAGTGTGATGTAATGTGGGTGTGTGTGCATGAGAGAAAGTAACAATGAGTGTGTGTGTGCGTGAGTGTGTGTGTGTGCGTGCGTGTGTGTGTGTGTGTGTGAGAGTGAGAGGAAGAAGAATATAGAAAGAGTGTATATGAGTGTGTTTGTGTAATAAATATCTGATGATTTATTATATGTTAACAAAACTTACCAATCAATAGTGGCTAGAATGGTTTAGCATCTTTGCTGAGATGTGTTTCAATGTCGACTCTACATATTGGACAGTGTTTGTTAGTAGATAGCCATTGGTCCACACACTCCATGTGGAAGAGGTGCATGCATGGAAGACGTCTGGAAACAACAAATATAATAAATATCAAACCTTTTCCATATAAAGGTTGTTAATTTAGCCAAAATGCCTAAATCAAATAACAATTAAGTACATAACTGTCTTCAGTACTACTTGTACCATGCAGTGGCGTTAAAAAAAATAATAAACCATTGCGACTGAACATAAGAACATTGGTACATTGTCTTGTCTTTTATATTGAGAAATAATTTTCAACAAAAGTCTAAATCCATGTTTTTGGTTGTATCTCACATTGATTTCAGAATATCAAAAAATAAGTTCTTTCGATGTGCCAGTACACAGATATAGACAATGATTTCCACATGGCTTCAAATAATTGTGTACAATTTACATTTTTGTATAATTGATACAACATATTCAAGTTGCCAATCTGTCCTGAGGAAAAATCATTGGCTTCAAAACGGGTTTTATCAAATAAATCAAAAGAATTGTAGCTAATATTTTAAAGCAAAAAGTGTGTCACAAAGTTGACTCCAAAAATATTAGTAAAATTATATAAATAACTGTTGAAAATATCTATAAAAAAATCTCATTGTTCCAAATTCATAAAGATATTCTTACAAATTCAAACCAATTGTCATTTTCTATAAGCAGCAGAATAAATTCACAAGGATGTATTACCATCCCTCTTTTACGTACAACTGCCTCACAACATTTCTATAAGTATAAAGGTACTAAGTGGTTTAATGAACTCCTTTTGAGTCTTAGACTTGAAAAAAATTATAATATATTTAAGAATAAAATCAAAAAATTGTACTGATTTAATTTTGTTTATTTCATTCTTGTTTTTGTATAGCTTCTAATTTGTTAGTAGATGTGCAATGTTTGGTGAATGTAGCAATACAAAATAGATACTCCCCTCTCTTAACACGAGATTTTATCTCAATTAAAGAGGGTTATTATGAATCATATCACGGAACTTGTAAACCTTTTATTTGTAATTTAATAATAAAAAATATACATATGAAGTTATAAAAAAATAAATACCTGCAGTCATTGTCGTTCTCAAACACCGACAGACAAATGGTGCACTTTTCCAGTGCGTCATCCTCACTGAGTCCCTCAGCAACAGTCCTTCTCTTGTACTTGTGACTGAATGTGTTGCCCTCAATGACGTCTCTCGAAGCACCGTGCTGGGTGCCCATGGAACGATGTGACTGCAGCACCCTCATGAAGTGCTGAAGTCGGGGATTGGGAGGACGAGGTATATGCGCTGTATTACTGCCCATACCCTGTATTTTAAATCATTTTATTAATGTACTGTTCATCATACATTCATATCATCACGCCATAAAATGTGGGTTAACCAGCGCCTGATGTGCATTACCTTATAAAAGGAAGAATGGTGTATCCCAGCACACCAGCCTCATCTCACCTTAAAGACAAGATTCAGAATGGGTGGTGAACTTCATGGCTGAACTATGTGGGATGTTATTTTGCCTCGTGTACTTTCTATTACCTGGTTCTTAAGGAAACACCCGAAAATGATGATAATAGAGTGGAAGAACTATTCTAAGCTGGTGCCTCATAGATATATTAAAAATACTTAATCAATTTCAATTTAGGAGAAAATCATTCTATACAATAAAGCAAATTTACATATTTGTAGGATATCTAAAACAGAAGTATTAAAATAAAGAATATTTAATTTTCTATTGATATTTGTTGCGAATCATATCTATGACAAAGCTCAAACCACAAAGACGAGTACAAATAATAAAATCCTAAGCACTTTCACTAGACACAGTCAACATCCTCACAGGCAATAATTATACTAGGTATGTTAAAAAGTTAAATGATTGAAATACCAACCATGAGTGTGGGTTGAATAGAAATATGAAGATGTGGAGGTTGCTGGACATAATGGTAAAGATGATGATGTACGTGTTGCCCATCACTAAAAAATAAACAATATCAAACATTACAAGAGTGCATCAAGTTAAATATGCAAAGTTACAACAGTTGAAATACAAAAAAATATTTCAAATATTGATATATCTCTGGCATGGTTCTTTAGGGTAATTTAGAGCTTGCAAAACCATCATGTTGTTTCATAGTCTTCTTGTCAACTATTGTAGTTTGAAATAATTAATCATCACAAAATTTAAAAACATATACTTAAAATATCCTAAAAGAACTTACTAAGTCGCCATTGGTGCCACGAAACTTGGTTCTGATGCATCCTCGCTCTGATCCATGTTTTCAGGCAACTGAAAAATATAAATTTTCAACATTATAAAACCTAAACATAGACATCAAGTGATCTTTTCACTATAAGGGTAATCATTTTAATTAAAGTTTATTGAAACTTATTGACTGAAAGAAGAATATTTATTTTAAAATATGAAGCCCTACATTGGTCATAAATTGTTTCATGTGTACAAAAGAAAGATCTTAGAAGTGATTTCAATTGACAGCACCATATTCTTGTTTATGGCATTGTAATACACTCTATTAAGCTGGCATTGGAGAGTGTCGAGGCATCGGACGGACGCGCTGTGTATTGAATTCTCGCTGTTATATTTTGTTATTATTTGGTTAAAAAAATAGTTTTCATACTTGAATTAAGTATTTTTTTGTTAATTTATTGTGTTCTTCCTTAATTTCAATAATATCTTTATTATTTTTGTTTAATTTTGGTAAATTAAGTGTGTTTTTTGGTTATTTTTTTTCTGTTGTTTCGCCGTGGTGGGTAAGTATTACTTTTTCACTTTTAGTAGCACTAAGCGGTACGGTACATACCTACCTGTAGCGGGCGGACTCGGTAAGGTGTATCATTACTCCATTTTTCACTCAGTAAATATATAATTTATTATTAAAACTTTGCGGTTTCTCGTATTTGTGTAAATATTATTAAACCGCAGTTAATCGTATTTGTGTAAATATTATTAAACCTTTTGTTTATTGCATTACAATTTATTTTCGTTTTCTTTTGATTATTTCAATTATATTTTGTTTATAAAATAAGCCATGATGTTGGGGGAGACTAAGGACCCCCCTGATCCTCCTGTTCCTCCATTACCCCCAGACAAGCTTCCTACAGTGGAAATTATAGCTGGACGGCGTAGAGAGCGTTCACCTCTTTCGCCACCAATTCCTCATTCTTCTCAAAGTGCAAAACGTCACAAGTCTCAAACAGAAGGATACGTTTCCATACAAAAACCACTATATACAGCAAGAGACATGGGACCTTTCATAACCCATGTACAATGTAAAAAAAATGAAGGTGAAAAAGGAACGTCAATACACCCCATTTTATTCGGCAAGGCATTAGTCCGCCACAATATAAAAAACATAATTCAGGGAGGGATCAAATCTTTAGGTCGTAATACAATAATAGTAGAGTTTACTACAATGAAAGCTGCTAACGATTTTTCAGTATGTTCTCTAACTGAAGATTATAACATATATATTCCGACATACAATGTCACTAGAATGGGTGTAATTAAAGGTATCCCTGTCGACTTGTCAGATGATGACTTAATACATGATATCTCAACTCCGGAGGGATGCGGTAGTGTGATTAGAGTTAGAAGACTTAATTTTAAAGATAAAAAATCGGAAACTCCGAGTTGGATTCCATCTCAATCTGTGGTAATTACGGTAGAGGGACAACGTCTACCACCTCATATTTATTTAAACTATAACAGAATTTCAGTAGATACGTATGTATACCCGACTGTGCAGTGCTTTAGGTGCTGCAGATTTGGGCATGTTAAAACAGCTTGTCGTTCGAAGCCAAGGTGCTTTAGATGTACAGAGGAACATGTGGGCGAAGAATGCAACTCCAATACGAACCCAACTTGTGTAAACTGCGGTGGTCTGCATACAGCCACGAACGTCTCTTGCCCAGTATTTTTACGAGAAAAAAATATTAAATATCTCATGGCGGAAAAAAGTATATCATACGCTGAAGCTTCAAAACAAACTCCAAGAGCCAAAACATCTTTCGCAGACAAAACTCAAACCTCAGTCCCTTCTTTCAACTCTTCATCTTCAACAGTAAACACATTTTCATCTCCACTTAATTTTCAATATGGAAATACCTCACAAAGAAAAACAGTCTTCAAATTTAAAACTCCTGTAGCCAGTAGGGTAACTTCCTCATTGGAAAGAGCCCCAAAGGAATTACTGATATCTCCACATGGAGAACAAATGTACTCAAACACAAATAATGGCGTAGCCCTTGGTGGAAACGAAAACTCTAACATTAATCTAGATTTAGCATTACAAGCATTAATATCAGTCATTAACAAATTGAATTCAGTATTAAAATTACAAAATAACTCACCGTACAACGTTGCCGATAAAAATGAAAACTATAGCACTAACTATAATAAAAATGGCCTCGAAAGCGATAAAGCCACGACTTCTACAGTGGAACTGTAGATCTATTACCAAAAATAAGACTAATTTAACCAACTTGTTGCACTCGGAGGCGATCTCTGTGGCTGCCCTCTCCGAGGTGTGGCTACAGCCTTCGTCGACATTCAGTGTCAGCGGTTATATTTGTCATCGATGCGATCGTAATGATGGGTGGGGTGGAGCAGCCTTACTCATCAATCGAAATATCCCACACTCAAGAATAAACATTACCCCTCCAGATGATGCTGTTCAAATTTGTGGCGTCATTCTTCATGATCTCACAGTGATATCGATATACTGCAAACCCACTTACAAATTTAATATATCCTGGTGGTCGAATCTTGTGTCCTCCCTAACATCCCCTATTATTATCATGGGAGATTTTAATGCGCACTCCACTTTATGGGGATGCGACGCAAATGATAGAAACGGAAAAGATGTCACGGATATTTTTCTGGATAACTCATATCTTTGTCTACTCAATAACGGTACTGCAACTAGATTTCCATATCCGAACCAGAAAAAAAGCGCCGTAGACTTAACATTTTGTTCTCCTAATCTGGCTTCAACTCTTTCTTGGCGGGTTTTGGAGGATACTAATGGAAGTGATCATTTTCCAATCATCATAGAAAACTTTCAATTTTTCCATAATGTTATTAACAACGCTAGACCACGTTTTAGAATAAATTCACCTAAGGCAAATATTCACAATTTTGTTGAACAATTGGATTCCTTGGTATATGACTCTTCGGCTTCTCCTAACTGGGCTTTGAACGATTGTAGGAGTGCGTATAACGTGATGGTGGATTCTATGACAACTTTGGCTAAAAAACACATTCCTTTCAATTCGACTTCTGTAAGAAAAAAACCCCTTCCAGCTCCCTGGTGGGATTCTAAGTGTTCAGAAGCTATTCTAAATAGGAAAAAAGCCTTTAAACTCTACACGAAAAATATGTCTATAGAAAACTTAATTAAATATAAACATGTAGAAGCCCAAACAAAAAGATTGCTAAAAAACAAAAAAAAAGCTGGTTGGAACTCGTTTTGTAATAATCTCTCACCCGAAAACTCTTTAAAAACAGTTTGGGATATGGTGAGGAAATACAGACTTTCCTACAATTCTCCCAACCGAATACCATCTTTGAAATCTTCTTGGATCTTCGAATTTATGGATAACTTGGCACCCCCATACGTCCCGTCTTTGCCAGAAAAGGGGATTGTCTATGACAATTGTCCTTCTAACAACCTAAATAATCCATTTACTCTATCAGAACTTAATTTCGTTTTGGGGGGACTGAATGACTCGTCACCGGGTCCGGACAACATTCCATATTCATTTATAAAATTTTCAAGTCCAAAATTCCAGGCATTCTTTCTAAATCTTTTGAATCAAATATTCAATTCAGGATCCTTACCAGAGAGTTGGAGGGTGCAATATGTGGTACCAATAGTTAAGCCTCAAAAAGACCCTAATTTGGCATCATCTTACAGGCCTATAGCACTATCGTCTTGCTTGGCTAAGATTATGGAGAATTTGATAAAAAATAGATTATGTTGGTTTTTGGAAAATAGGCAACACCTTGGAAGATACCAATTTGGTTTCCGTAACGACAAAAGCACTCGAGATGCATTGAGCATTTTGGCTACAGATATAAGAATCACATTTGCGAAAAAACAGTGTTTGGTGGCGGCATTTTTGGACATAGCAGGCGCCTACGACCATGTCCACATTCCAACCTTGATATCCAAAATGTGTAAACTTTTGATACCATCTAAATTAATAATGATGGTCTCAAATTTACTAAGTGAGCGTTCCCTAATCTTTCTGTTTGACGGTAAAGAGTGTGGTTCGCGCAAGGTATTCATGGGCCTTCCTCAGGGGTCAGTTCTGAGTCCTGTATTGTATGCCGTTTACACTTACGATCTAGAAAATATTTTTTATAACAAAGCGCACGTAATACAGTATGCGGATGATCTTACAGTCTATACTATAGGAAATGATCCCATTGAGGTAGCTCGAGACTTACAAAACTCGCTTGTCTTATTAGAAAACTGGCTTGTTGAGAATAATCTTTCAGTCTCCCCAGAAAAATCTAACGTGGTAAACTTTACAAACAAAAGAAAAGTCCCAGAAATTTCAATTAAGCTTGGCAACCATCCTATCCCCATACAAACAGAAGTTAGGTTTTTGGGTGTTATATTCCACCATAAATTACTGTGGAATTCGCATATCGATAAAATTGTAGAGAGATGTAACAAGGCATATAATCTTATGAAAACAACTACCGGTGTCTGGTGGGGGTCCCACCCCAAAACTTTAAAACTATTATATAATGCTCTTGTTAGGTCACTTATGGATTATGGATCCGTAATATTCGAACCACTCCCACAATACCTAAAGCAAAAGTTAGATCGTATCCAATATAAGTGCCTACGATTAATCACTGGTTGCATGCAATCTACACCGTCGAATGTACTTCAGGTGGAATCTGTAGAAACACCTCTTTCCATCCATAGACAATTTTTAAGTGATAAATATTTTCTACTTATGTTTTCCCTTAAATCACATCCTCTTATCTCAAAGATCAAAATGCTTCACGAACTAACGTTCTCTTCTGTCAACCTCAAAAAAAAGTGCTCTCTGATAGTAAGTTACGAAAAACTATCTCATAAGGTTCTGTCCATCTCAAGAACGTACTCTTCTCCAGTTTACGAAACATCCTACGAATCACTTATCATGGTGCCAGAGATTGAACTAAATGAAGAGTGGAGGAAATATAATTACGCCTCTAGTAACCCAGAAATTTTGAATCAGCTTTTTAACTCATTTGTTTCTAACTATGATGGCTTCAATTTGATTTACACTGATGGTTCTAAATCCGTTAACTCCCAATACGTGGGTTGCGCCTTCCTGAACACTACCCTACAAATACAGGAAACATTTAGTCTGCCTACAGATGCCTCTATTTTCACAGCTGAGTGCACCGCTCTACTGGAAGCACTAATCCATATCTATAATGAGCGCCTCCAAAATTCTATAGTCTTTACAGATTCCCTCAGCTGCCTCCTAAAGCTGAAGACCTCAATGCTTTTAGGAAGAGCGAATTATCTTTCTCTTAAAATAAAATTTCAACTATATTTATTACATAAAAATAATCAACGTGTCATTTTAGCGTGGATTCCAGGTCATAGCGGAATCCAAGGAAACGAAGCAGTAGATTCGTTGGCGAAGAGTGCTTGTACCTCAAGTGTCCATAAACGTAATAAAATTCCATATACAGATATTCTCCCAAAAATAAAATCCGAGGAAAGATCGGAATGGCAAGCGTTCTGGACCAAGTCAGCTGCCGAACGAGGAAAACAATATGCTGCAATCCAGCCAAGGATTCCCTTAGAACCGTGGTTTAGCAATTATCGGTTACCTAGAAAGGAAATCACGCTGATATGTCGCTTGAGGTCGGGTCATACAACTTGTCCAGCGCATTTATATAAAATTAATTTACGTGATTCTCCGAGTTGTGTCTGTGGCGCGGAAACAAGTGACATTGACCATTTTTTTTTTCAGTTGCCCATCTATACGAGATATTGACCGCTTCTTGGCAACTTTGGTATTGAAGGGTGTTGTTTTGCCAACAAAGATGTCAGTTTTGCTATATAACCCGACAATAGATGTTATTCGAGTGGTGTGTGCCTTTGCAAAGAACAATAATTTGTATATTTGATTAATTTTTATTTTTACTCGAAAGAGATTTGTGTTTTAATTTGTAACGCTAGAATGACTTGTATAACATAAAACTTGAAACTGGCTAAGAACGTCACCAGGTGACGAAAGCCATTAAAAAAAAAAAAAAAAAAGCTGGCATTGTTTGTGAGCAATAAAAAATAAAATTAGTGCCCCACGTTGGGCGCCATTTGTGAAGATTAATAGTTTTGTGTTAGACACAAAGATTTTTCAATGATTTTATGTTAGGCGCCATTTTTTAAGGAAAAATTGTTGCAAAAATGTAAATGCTATGTTGTCAAAATGTAAATGCTCTAAAGTAAAAGATATAAAAATAACAGTTTATTTTTATTAATATTACCGGCATAAGTGAATGGACAAGGTCTGGTCGACCGAGCATCATAGGTTGCTGGTGGCTGTGCATAGATGAAGCATTTCCAGAATGACCATCTACAGATGTATTATGACGCCGTAACATCTCCTAAAATATAACAAATTTATATACACTCAAATCAAATTGAACATCAAGGATAAAATTTAAAAAAATAAAATATCTAAAGTTACAAAGACAATATTAAATGTAATTAATTTAATTAGTTGGCTCGTTCAGAAAGAACTCACTAACCAGAGTCATATTGGTAATAACGGGATACTGACTCAAAGGGAAGCATGCAAGAAGGATCGGGCTGGAGACATACAATTACTACAGAGCATGCCAAGGCAAAGAGGAAGAAGAGACTGTGGTCCACTTCCTCTGAAACTGTCCTACTCTCTCTAGAAATGGAAGAAGCTCCTTGGTCTACTACTGTCTACTGACATCAGACGTTCTGACATTCACTTATGATAAGTGAATGGGGAGGACAGCCCCATTTGTAGTATAACAAAAGGTCAATCGGCCTAAATGTGTTCTAATTAAGAACTGCCATCCGTGAAAAAAAAATGTAATATATTCTTTCCTTAGTAATTCTTCATATATTTTGTAAATCTATTCTCGTGTTGTGTTCAACACATATGCCTATTTAATGAATACGTCCTTGTAATAAGAACATAATATATTACATATTCTCATATATTACTTAAACAGCATAAATGCTTGTAATAAACCGAATTGGGCAGAGGCAGGGCGGGATTTGAACACGCGTCTATGGATCCAGCTAGATGCCCGCTCTGGTATCAACCCATATAAACAAAACAATTTGGATTGGTGGTGGCAGAGTAGAGGAAACCGCGCTGGGTTAGTAATCTAGTGGTAGCTAGTTCTTGCCAGATTCTGCCACAACTGATTTCACTCACCTATAGCACAAGCATTTAGTTTAGGGAATGTAATGTATTTGTTACATGGGCATATTCATTATTTACAAAAAATATATTTTGATTTTAGATATCATTTTTTTTTTTTAAATGAATATGTCCTTGTTAAACAAGTACAAATACATCTTCCTACGTTCCCTAAAATAAGCAAATAAATGATTGTGCCATAGGTGAACGAAATCGGTCGAGGCAGGATTCGAACTTGCGATCACTGGATTACTAGCCCAGTGCGCTAACCGCTCTGCCATCGACCCATAACATTTAACATTGTAGATAGCAATTTTTTCCTACAAAGACATTATCAAGACTTGACAACATTGAATAATTATGTAGAATCAAAGCAAATTGTTTTATTCCTTTCTGTTTATAATATTCTATCAAATAAATATACATTTGCTGAAACCGACACATACATAGACTATTTTTGGTCAGAGACACAACACATTTTTAGCAAATTCCAATATAATATTTAAGTTTAGCATATTGACCTGCATATGCTGCTGTCTGTGCCACAGTCTTTCGTGCACCGCATAAGGCGGTACCGGCATAGCTGGTGGGGGGCTAAATCCTGACCGAGGGGCTGCCCCTCCCCCTCCACCACCGACTGCCCCTCCAGCGCCGCCAGCAGCAGCCCCTCCCATCACAGAGTGACCAATCAGAGCCGGCAGCCAGGGGGGCTCGGACCCACCATGCGAGTGGGCTAGCGGAGGACCGTGCACTCCGCGTCTACGCTCTGCAATCAACAAACAATCTTAGTCAATTATTTATTTAAAATAAAAAACACATTTCACAAATCTCACAAGAGCAAAATTTTAGCACCTTTGAGGTGAGAAGAGATATTGATGAAAACAAGGATGAAAACTATATTATTATCAGACAGTAGAATCAGTCTATTACAACTTTGTTTAGAATGGCTTAACGTTTTTAGTGACGTAAATTCAAACAACGTAGGTTTCATACAGACGTACAATCAAAACAAATTCATATAGTAAGACTCTGGTTTAAGCTTTAAGTAATCTAATTTTATAATGAATTCTCCGGTCAGAGCTACGCACATGGTTTTGTTTACATACCTACGCACAAACAATACCTCGCTGCCCACGAATCGTCTTGCTCCCCTCTCCAACGCACGTGGATTGACATGCATAAATCACAGTCAGTATTTTTCAACTATTGATAAGGCTAAGATCTCGTTATGTGCTTAAAGGAGTTCTGTGAAGCATAAATGTTTCTTAACAGAAGAAAAAAGCGCTATACCACACCGTTTAGAAGCTGGTGAATCAAATGTAGCCCTTGCAAAGGAATTCAGTATGTCTTATTCTACAATATCCACCATAAAGAAAAATAAACATAAAATATAACCCCCGTTTAATTTCCATGTTTTGAAACCTAAATGTTTGAAGATTTCCACTCAAGAACAAGTAGATCAAGCACTATTACAGAGGTGATTTTAATAAGTATGTATGTATGTATGTTTTTGTTTTATTTTCTTAAAAATTAATCTATTGCAATTACACAATATATTATTTGAATAAGAATTACAGTATTAATATATGAATATGTATGTAATAAAATGCAAGCTTAAATTATCTGGTTATTTTATGAGTCGTCTGATTAGTACAACAAAATTTTGCCAGATCTTTGAGGGTCTTTCTATCCGAATTCTAAATATCAATTTAATGAGGCATCAATTTTATAGAATATGTACAGTACAATCTCGCTAATCTGGTCCTTCACTATATCTGCACGTCCATTAATATGGCAGATTATTTGAAAAATATTGTTAGAATTTTTTAGAAGAAAAGATGTAAATACAGCTGGGAGTCCACATCACAAGAGGCTACAAACTCTGCATTAACAGGCCCCAGTAGCCTTCAAACAGTATAAGAATATTCTTTTGCTTGCATATGTGTCGGCAGATTAGTGAGATTGTACTGTGCTTATTACAATGAGGATAAATTCATTGATTGGAATAAAAATAAATAAAAAATAGGATAAAGACCGATATTATGATGTGGATAGTGAGGAGGATGTGTGAAGACATGCATCCATGTTCTCTGCGGATGATTGGAGTGTGCAGGGTGAGGATGTGGTGGTGTCCCCACACATCCAGTACTGCCACACCCGTGTCCTACATATACACAGGGAGCCATACGCAACCGCCTGCAAAACATAAAAAGCAATTTATGTTTATAGGACAAACAGTTAAAATTTGATATTACAATCAAACATTTTTAATTGGTTTACATAAATTCAAATATATTTTCAGAAACAATTGTGAATATTTTATCTAAAACACCGTAATTATCAATTATCATGGATGAGCATAAGAAACAATTGTGAATATTTTATCTAAAACACCGTAATTATCAATTATCATGGATGAGCACAAGAAACAATTGTGAATATTTTATCTAAAACACCGTAATTATCAATTATCATGGATGAGCACAAGAAACGATTGTGAATATTTTATCTAAAACACCGTAATTGTCAATTATCATGGACGAGCACAAGAAACAATTGTGAATATTTTATCTAAAACACCGTAATTATCAATTATCATGGACGAGCAAAAGAAACAATTGTGAATATTTTATCTAAAACACCATAATTATCTATAATTATCATGGACGAGCACAATTATTTATTTATTTATATTAACACTTCTTTACACACTGTGTAAGTGACGAATTTATTGCCAAATGGCAATTTCATCCAACTAACCAGTGTATCCAGTTCAAGAGGAAAAGTCGCAGTCACCTACCCCACTCTATAGGGAACGTTATAGAACTAAGTATCCAGTTCAGAGAAGCAAGGTTTGCGTGAAAAATTAATTTCTCCTCTAGGTACTAAGAGTCGAACGACCGCCAGAAAGAGATGCCCTTATACAAGCCGACCGCCGTGGCACAGTTGGTAAGCCGTTTGGTTTCTGTGCGGGCGTCCTGGGTTCGATCCCCAGCAGAGGAGAAATTTATTTAAATTCATTTCTCACGCTAATATTGCTTGTCTGGGCTGGAAACACTGGTTAGATGGACTCGCCACTTGCGCAGGGTGCAAGGAAGTGTTTATTATTATTATACGCGGCTTCGGTTGCGGCTTCCAAATGGCGTGGCGCATATTTTAGACATTGATGGTCAGCCGTGGATGACGTCCATTTGGATTACGTTTTTGACATTCACAAATAGATTTTGAATGGCAACTACTTCATTTAGATTGATGGAAACATCAATCTACATACACTTTAAGAAATAGTAATAAAAATAACAGAGGAACATAGACACTAGCCTTAAGGCCCTGATCGACGAGCGAGTAAAACCGCAGTCTTATGGCTCGTCGGTAAAGCTCGCCGGTGTATCATTGCAATAATGCGGTTTTGTGAGTTGACGAGCCTGGCTCGTGACTCGTCATGTTTACTTAATTTTTTACTCGGCTCGTTTCACTCGCTAGTCGATCAGCACCAACGAGCCGCGAGTAAAACCGACGTTCTTATAAACCGCGGTATAGGCTCGTACGTTGATCACCCACTTTAGGAATAGGAAAGTGAGAAGACAGATAACTAGTAGTGTGAACACTGTCAGAATTTGCACCCAACCCTCTCTCAAAATTTGTTATATAATAAGTGAAAGAGCAACACAAGTATATAGTAATACATGATTACACAAAATTTAAAAGATAATTCATAAAGATTTTCAAAATCAAATGCTAGGGCAGTAATATAATATATCATTTGACAGAAAATTACAACATACCCAGCACGCAAAACATTGTTGATGTTAGGCGGTAATGTGGGAAGTCTTGGTCGTGGTGGCCTCACACTGTAACCACCTCTGGGATATAATCCTGTGAACTCTCTGCTGTCTGCGGTAACTTCGGGGGAGAAGCTGCAAGGTTGGTGCTCTTCGTCCGGTTCATTTGTTAGATCAACTATCGCTTGGGCGGGCTATAAAATACAATTATAAAATCAATGATATATAAAAAATTATGCTCTATCAAAATAGTACGGAAAAAAATCAAACTTCTTGCTTCTGAGCACAACTGTAATACCTGATTTAATGTGGATAGTGACTCTGCACTATAGACAGTCAAATACATTTGTTTTGTCATGATGAATGGACATCATCGCATATATCTGATGATACATACGCGTTGCGCGAACATCTGTCTAATTTTTTCTTATTCACTGTACTAAATTGACCGTTTACATGCGGCATGTTCTTAGCGAATAAAGTGTCGCACTGGAGAAGGACCGGGAGGATGAGCGAGCACGCAAGGGATGTTACCTGCGAAAAAATAGAAAGTGATTCTATTTCGTTCAACTTGCAAGCCAAGTTGACTCGCTACTGTCCGGGCTGTTTATACTGAATAGCTGCATTCAGATATATCTGTCGAAGTGTCGGATATACCTAAAGTTGCAGATTATGGCATTTTTCACACCAATCTCACTAAATGCCTTTGAATGGCATTTCTATCTGAACGCAGCATCGGGCGTTTTAAATGTCAAATGTCATTTATCATACATGTGTCTTTTTAGGTGATATTTTCATCGAAAGACAACAATTGGGCAGTAGAATAAATAATGCTCTCTGACCTTTAATTGGAATTTTTTAAGTGATATTTTTGTTAAATTAACCTCATTGTGAATGCATATTGTCATCAGATATAATGTCAACTGACATAATAGACACCACAGAAACAAATAGAAATCATCTTACCACAGATAAAATAGAAGTCAACAAATATTATAACTGTCAGAACGTTTTTCACCCAACGATTATACAGAGCGTTTGGAGTGTACACACGATGTTCAATCTGAATGCTACAGAGTGTCTTAAGAGAGTCTGTCTCCGGTCATTCTGAATGGCTCAGAGCGTCACTAAGTGCACTCAGCATTCATTGTGAACTAACTCCTGTACATACTCACTCGACTAAACACTACTGGTGTAAATCAGGCATAAATGCTTCTGTCAAATTATCTCATTCCTTTTTTCACTTTTCTCTCTGTAATACTTATGAGATGCCACAAAAGATATTCATCGATAAGGAATACATTGATAGTAGATATAATTAGGTTTTATATCATATGTACGATTAAGAGTAAAGCAATCTGTTTTAAGCTATGTAAAGCAAAAGCATAGCAACAAGAAAAGGAAATACTGTTGGACTAAAATTCGTTATATACCCTTGGTTCCGTTTGTAAAACTTGTACATCATCATCATCCTCTTCTTCGTCGGTAGTGGAAAAAGCATCGGAGCTGGACAACCAGTCTAATTGAAGGTCGGGAGCTGAGAGGGCGCTACTATTTGGCTCACTTTTGGGTGTGGTCTCAGTCTGTTGCTATAAGAAAAAACACAAACAATTTTTAAAATAAGGCAACATGATATATTGTGCAAAGTAAAATATGTGCTTGAATATTTGCTACCATAATATGTAAGCACCGGTCTGATTATTGTTTTGTAGACATGGCCTTTCATCTTCACTAGCATTCGCCTGTAACAGCAGTCACTTCTCTCTATTTAGGCCAGGCTGCGGCAATACGGTGCTGAATGTAAATTTCCAGGCTTCCTAACATTTTCCCAAGATACTTGTATTTATCACATATCGTGACTTGCTGCCCATCAATTATAATTATAAAAACACAAAATTTCCTAACACACTTAAATCAATGAAGAACTTTGTGGTTCAGTTGGATAGATATCTGATAGATATTGATTCCCGTAAGAGATTCAGTTTTTAATTTATTCTGTTTTCAGTCTGGATCTGAAGACATATTGAATATATCAAATATTTCCAGTATAATATGTCAACTTGTTGTTAAATACATGTTCAAATTAATATTTAACATTGCACCTGTTAGTAGTTAAAGTATCACAAAAAAAAGTGAGCATAGCTTCCTATCTGATAACACCTTTAATAACAATGATAATATAGGGAAATTTAATCTTCATAAAAAAATATAATTAAAAATCACAAAAACCAAGTTCTTCACTAATACATAGCAGTGGAAAGAAACAAAAGGGGTTATAAATAAAATAACTTACCGCTTCACAGCATCTCCTAGTGCAGCCTGCGTTCGAGGAATTAACACCCTTACTGGTGCTGGGGATAGCGTCCGATTGCTGCTGTTGAGGTTCACCACTTTCCGGGCACGGAAAACTATTTGTAACCTCTTGCTTAACACTCTGCTGTGGACTGCCGTTGTGTTGTTGACTCGTAGAGGGATTTTGAACATTCATATCCACCACTTCCTGTTTAACATCCACGTCCATACCGGTTTCAGACTGACCACCGCCGCCATCTTCAATGACTTCCATTTTGACGTTGCTAGATGTGGTTAAGGCACTTTCCACCGTCCCCCGACAATCTTTGCAGAAGTTTTCGCTGGTACTGGAGCTGGGCAACGGGCTCTCCGTCTCCCTCTTTATCGCAGGAGTCTGGTCAGAAGCAGAACTCGTGCACGATTGAGACGACTGTTCCTGTTTTACAAAAACACTCGGTGGTGCGTTGTTGCTTTCCGTTTTGACTTCGACAATCAATTTGCTCGTGGATGGCTCCAATATTCTACTAGCACTAAAATCATTCTGATTCGGCGCTGAACAAATTTCTTGAACATTCTTGGATGAATTGCTACAAGGTTGCGACAAAATGGTTTGTTGACTTGTTCCAGGGATCGGATTCTGCGCACATCCGTTGCTCTTACTGGTACAACCTTCTTGAATCGACGATTTATTTGGTTTAACTTGACGAGATTGACAGCGAACAGAAGATGAACATTTCCCCTTACACATATTCCTAGATTCAATGACAGGTTCTCGTTTGACATTAACGTGACATTCCTCTTTCACACTGGCCTGAGAATGATGCGATCCTCCTTCTAAGTTAATGTCTGCAGTTTCGGACACAGAATGCGTACTTCGATTATTTCGACCGGAGGAGGGCAGGGAAGGAAAGCATTTTTGACAATTGCATGGTCTCTCTAAACAAGTGAATGAATCGTCGGCGTTATGACATTTATGAGATGTCTCAGATCTATGATGATCGTGAAAATGTTGTTTACAATTGTGCTTCCATTTCTTTTTACAACAATTTGACGGTTGAGCGCGTTCTTTACATGCGTTGCAAGATTCTTGTTTGATATTTACCGTTGGAACGCTGTTTTCTGGAACTGTATCGTTCCTCTCGTTGTGTTCAACTTTAACCTGAACCGAAGAATGTTCGGGCGTAGTGTTTCTGGTTCTTTCAATTTTTTTTATCCTATCGTTTAAATTTGTATTAGATTCCCGTAATAATCTCTTCCTAGGCGTAAGAGACCTTTCATCTTCGTCTCCTGAACTCACTTCAATAGTAGGTGTTAATAGAGAGACAGTATTATTGGTGGGTGCATGATCATGAATACCAAAGTCTGCTGATATAGTAAATGTATTGTGATCATCGTTTCGACGGGAATAATTTGTATAATTGCTGGGTCCTGCAAAGTCACTGGTTCCTTCTCGGATATGTGAATTATTACTGAGATTCAGTATATTTTCATCGTGATAAGGCAGGGGGTGAATTCTCCTTCTTCCTTGATCCAGAAAAGATTCATATTCGATTCCAGAACGTACGCGGCGAGGTGGTTGATTCATCCAAGGATCACGGCCTTCAGTATGAGTGAAAGCTCTGCGAGCATAGATGGGTCCTTCTTCAGTACGAGGTGAGTAATCGTTTATTGGTGGATAATAGTGCGCATCTGATTTTGGTTGATATCGAGTGTTGGTATCGGTACGAGGATGCGAGGGTGGTCGTGTGAGAGGTATGGGAAAGAGATTGGGAGGTGATGGATTACTGACGACTACAAAGTCTCCAGTGGTGGAATTACTCGGTAACGTTTGATAATAGAGTCTAGAATCGGGTGAACTGAAAGGAAATGCAGGGGAGGGAGGAACAGCTATCCTGGAGTCGGAAGAACTGTAAGGATAGTGAGCAGGTGCTGGTCGCACGGACATCTCGAACTGATAAGAAGGAGCAGGATCTGTGGGAGTGGTAAGGTTGCAAGGGACACGTTGAATGGGAGGCTTCAATGTCGGGTTACGTCCAGCCGAAGTCATTGGATATACTTCAATATCATCATCGCTTACGGCAAATAATGGTTCACAGTCCATTTCAACTGAAAATAAAATTTTATTTTTATAAATCGCACGGAAAAATGCCTGGAGCTCAAATTGTCAATTTTCACAATAAAGGCACTGATAATATTCAAATGTGATTATGATGGTACAGGTAGGTATATCTGGCTATTCTATAACACTACATTATAGAATAGCCAGAAAAAATTGATCACTTATTCTCACATATATTCTCAAAAAACAGTATTCTTCTATTATTTAATATACTTCACCTAATAATTGGGATGATATATGCCAGTTTCAAATTGTTTTTAAATTATCTTGAAAGTTGGGGTTATTACAAGAAAAATTGCTAAGTGGAAATATATATGTAGGGAATTTAATGACAGTGAATGAATCGTGTTCGGTAAATAATACAAATCATGTTCGGTGTGTCAAAAAATGTAATTGAATAATACAAATCATGTTCGGTGTGTCAAAAAATGTAATTGAATAATACATATCATGTTTGGTGTGTCAAAAAATGTAATTGAATAATACATATCATGTTCGGTGTGTCAAAAATGTAATTGAATAATACATATCATGTTCGGTGTGTCAAAAAATGTAAGTGAATAAAACAAATCATGTTCGGTGTGTCAAAAAATATCCTATTTACTAAAATTCATGAAACGCCTTTTATTTAGTTTCTATTATTTTCTGTAAAAGTTAGACTTTTTATGGACAACCCTTGTATTATACTTTATAAAAATTAACATAAATCTTAGATTTACATGAATGGCTTTCACTAGTTGGTATTTAAACAAAACACATCCTTTTCTTATTACATAAATTAAGGGGTGTGTGTATGAGTTGCATAAAAAACAGATCTGTTATTAATAAACATAAATATTTATTCATAGGTTAGTTATGGGAGATTAAAATATTTAAATTCAGCAATAAATCAGATATATTAATTATAGAGTTGCGTGTAATTTTTTTCTTCATATAATATAGCTTTAGATATAATATGCGCAGAAGTGTATATAGAAGACATATTATTTAAACTAAATTTATAATTTAACTGGCTCCCACGGACAACAAGAACTTTAAACTAACTCAACCTAATAAAAACATCTAAATGAAGAATAAGCTTGGGTGTAGTATTTAAATTTAAAGGAAAATAATACATTTAGTAATATAGGTATTGAACTATATATCACTAATAATATCAGATATTTTAGAACAATATTTATTTTTTACCGACAGCAAATTTACATTCTGTCAAATCAGTGCAAATTTATACTCTGTCAAATTCAGATTTCATCATAATGTTTATATTTGAAGTTGAGTATGAAAAAGAAATGAATCATTTTAATGCTTTTTATCTAAAAAAAATAAAATTCTAGCACCTTTATCACGAAAAACATAACACATAACGATATGAAATCTGTGACAAATATAGTTGTGCAAATATAAACATATTTACCAGTTTGCTGTGACTGATCAACAGTGGATGTAAATGCAGTATCAAATATGTCTGCTAAAGAAGAGCCTCCAGTTAAGGACCATGAGCTGCTCTCTCGAGGTTCATTTTTGTTATCCATCTGAAATTGTAAAAATTTCATGCAATCACCAAAACAAATAACATACTATTGTCCAATCGCCAGACAAAAATATCGACTTACATTTTTATAGTAGAAACGGATGCACATACATTTGTTGTCAAATCAGCAATTTGTAAAATGCACGCACACGCATCGTTATTGACGATGAAAAATCTTTATAAACTACAAAATTGACAAAACCGTTCACCAATATCTTCATAAACTGAGAAAACTATCAAGGAACATTATCTGACACATACAAAATTTCCGTCATTCGAGTACTCTGATAATGTCTATGATACCTTATTATTATTTTATTTCTTGTCTATGCTTTGACGAAAAAAATCGACGTCTGGCAATACAATATTTTTTTGTAGAGCCTACCTTGATTTATTTTTATTTTGATAATAGTAACACTATTTGTAACTGTCATGCAAACGTCATTTTCACGTAACCTAAATGAAACAAAATAGTATATTTTCCTTACTCTCGTTTAGAGGTCATCGGCGCTGATTAATCGTATATCAGCTGATAATTCGTTATATTTGTTTCTAGAAATTATGTGACGACATTAAAATTGTTTTAATGTGACGTTCACGTTAACACTTATAGCAAAAAAATACCTGTACTTAATTTAAAAAAATGTTTTCAAATTCTCTGCCTTACTTTGCAAAAGGTCCAGTGATCAAAGGTTTCGGAAGAGGATCTAAGCAACTAGGATGTCCTACAGGTATCACTTTTTATATATGCATTTATCATTTACTCTCATAAATTTTAATTATATTTTAGTAGGTACTTTCTTCAGAAAATATCTGAAAATATAGTATTTTTAAAAAATATATATATTTTGGTACTATTCGTATAGGTATATAAATACATTATATAGGTATACTAACAGGCTTACTGTCATTTGACTTACTGCTATTTGGCACTGAACTAGCCACTTACACAGGATGTAAGGAAGTTTTTACAATACACTGTATAAATATTTTTTACCTTACAATTTGCAAAAAAATCAATGAATAATTTTAATGACTTATTTATATTTCATATACATTCTATTTATTTATTTATGATCACTTCCTTGTACCCTACCAAGCAGTTATTGTATACTAATTGTATGTAATACATGAGATCCAACTGTCGAGAGCGATAGTATGTATTGTTGAAAAATAAGTACCAAACTATAAACCCATAAATCCAAATTATTAAATATTTTAAGATATTTTGTTTTCTATACAACACATGTAGGTATGTATGTCAAGATAAGATAGTATGGAGGTCAGTCCTTTTTTCCTACCCGGAATATGAAAACAGCATGATGGTATGTAAGTATGTTTAGATATTCAGTATCAAACTATTAAGTCTTCTTAGGTATTGTGTATAGGCGACTGCCATACAAATTGTATGAAGCGATGTCGTCACTAAATTCAATTTTTATAAAAATTGTTAAAAAAAATTGAGATGTACTGCTATAATGCTGATATTTTTTATAGAAAATTAAATTATCTAGTTGGGGTGTTTCGGCTTTTTTCGATATTTTTAAAAACTTTGGAAATATAGTCAGTTAAACACATAAATTTGTCATAAAAAAACTCTTAATAAAAAATGTTTGGGAAACTCTGGAATTTTTTTGAAAAAACCAATTTGAGATTTTGTTTTTGTCTATGCTTATACCAATTTTCAACGTTCTAGCTTTTATGGTTTTTAAGATATCTGGAAAAATAAACTAAAAATTCATTAGTTGATAACCCCTGATTGAAACAAAATTCAAAATTCTGAGTATAAAAGTTTTGTAGGCCTATAACTATCTATATATTCTGAAATTTTGGGCTCTGTTAATTTAGCGGATCAAAAGTTATAAGGGGGGGGGGGAACAAAATGTTCTACTTTGAATTCTGAGTAAATCCGTATATAGAACATATATGCTGCGAAGCCTTTAAGTTGGTGTTTTTTGACTTCAAAGTTGGAAAAGCCGTGAAAAATATAGACCCATGTTCCTAAATATACAATCATGTTCCTTCATACACGCGTCTTGGATTTAAATTGCCTCTTCCTTCAAAAGAATTTCATTCTCTTTAACGAATCGACAGTTAGATTAGGTACAAAAAATGACAAATTCAAATTAAATACAATTTTTTTTTCTTTGTTTCCTCAATGCCACCTTGCTGTCTGGAGTTCCGCAAGGTGGAGTTTTATCACCACTGTTATTTTCCGTATTTATTAACTCTATCACTACAAACCTCAGATGTAAATATCATCTTTTTGCAGACGATCTTCAATTATATTTCCATTTTAATATCTCTGATATTAACAATGCAGTCCTTCACATGAATGAAGATCTTAAATTGATCTCTTCTTGGTCATCGGATCATGGTCTTCTTGTTAATCCTACTATGTCCCAGGCAATTATAATCGGTAGTCCTCGTCTGCTGTCTTCTATAAGGAATTTGCAACTCCCACTGCTGTATATCAATAACCAATGCATTCCTTATACCAGGGTTGTAAAAGATCTTGGAATCTTCATCGATGATGACCTGTCGTGGCATGAACAGGTATCGCATGTTAGTAAATCTATTTTCTTTGCCCTACATTCACTTAATAAACTTAAAAATTTCCTTCCATTCCGTTGTAAAATAATTCTTGCTCAATCACTTCTTCTTCCATTGCTTGATTATGCCGATGTATGCTACTTGGATGCAAATGAAGTGCATCTCAATAAACTTGAACGTCTTCAGAATATATGTATCAGATTCATCTTTGGGTTGAAAAAATTTGATCGCATATCACCTTACCGCAATCTTCTTTGTTGGCCCAGGATACGCCAGCGGCGCAATATACACATTTTGTCACTATTGTACAATATTCTCTCGAACCCAAACCTGCCACAGTACCTCAAAAGCAAATTCACTTATTTATCCAGTCATGGACTTCCACTCCGATCTGCTGAATGCACAACACTTTCCATACCTATCCATAATACAGAATTTCTCAGCTCTTCGTTCGAAGTACAATCAGCAAGATTATGGAATAGCCTTAGTCCGGATATTGCGTCGTCTAACTCACTTAGTATTTTCAAGAAAAAACTAAAGAAGGAATATTTATCCTTGAACACCTGATCCCGATTTCCTCTCCTGTCCTTACCATATCCTTTTTCTTGCTATGAATTATAATTTTTTTTTTGTTTTAATAGTATTTAAGTGTTATACGTATTTTCTTTGATTTCTTTTACTCTTTTTTATTTGCTGTTGTACATACACAATGTTGTCATACTTTGTAATCTGGTTGGTTGGAAGAAATTGCCTAATGGCAATAAGCCCGCCAGTGTACAATTATATTTGTTTATATTATGTACAAAAAGATGTATAAATAAATAAATAAATAAATGCTGAGGGTCGCGATCTATGGGGCCGCCAATGGACAGAACTAGTAGTAAAATACAAAAATTATACAGAAAACAAATCATAACAAATTGAGTAAGTAAAGTAAGGAGAAAAATCAAGATGCATAATCTTTCAAGACTTACGTCAGGAATATCATCATGTATAAAAGATATGAAAGAGAAAAAAAAATATCTGTGTTACGGTAAAGTTAATATTCAGTTACAATATCATGGTCTGAACTAAGAATCTGTTTGATTTTATTAAGATATGGTTTCTATTTAATGTGGAATATGTTAATATTACTAAATATTGTATTATATGTAGATAGTTAAGTTTAGTTTGTCCATCGACAATTCTTGATAGAACTCCATTGTACGTTGATATGTTATAAAAATATAAAAATACTTGGTTATAGTTCTACTAGTCTTAGTCTTGTAGAGCATTATTCTGACGATGTGCTTTGCACGAAACGCGTCAATAATCCAATAAATACAATAGAACTATAACCAAGTATTTTTATAACATATCAACATATGTAGATAGCGTTCTGTTTAAGACAGAGTATAATATTTATATGGTGACTGGCGTCCTATTGGGTTTGGTTGCGCAGGGGAGTGGAGTATCAGTCTGAGGTTTGTGGGTGAGTGGTGAGCGTGACTCAAGTCATAAAGGGGCTCCTTAATCCCGCATACATGGTCGCAAGCCCGTGTGGCTCGCCTATTTTGACTGGTACTCTGGTCGCCTGTGTTCGTGGGCCTGAATTATAGAATCCAGTGAAACCACAATTGTCTTTGTCTTTTGTATCTTTATTTGTTTTATATGGCTATTGAAAATGAATAGATAAAATATATGTCATATACATTCTTAGTTTTGTATTAATTTTAATATTGGCAACTTTTTCAGCGAATTATCCCACAAGTGTAGTGGAACAATTACCAAAGGAATTACCTACAGGAGTATACTTTGGTTGGGCTTCAGTCAACAATGGTCCAGTGTATAAAATGGTGATGAATATCGGATGGTGTCCATATTACAACAACCAACAAAAAGCAATGGTAATCAATCTGTTTGAGTCAGCTATTAAATCATTCTATTATTAATATTTCCAGAATATACTTTGTGGCACATTTCAAATAATTTCATTTATTAAGTGATTAACAATATGCAATGTACTCGTGGGCAGCGAGACAATCAAACAGGTTACAAAATTTAAGTACTTAGGAGTCGACATTTCCAGCAACAGTGACCAAATGAGGAAGTCAAATCACAAGCTGACAAGGCAGCGGTCACTGCGGGCTGTCTGAGAGACACTGTTTGAAATAATAAACACATGCTAACAGAGAGTACAACTCGAATATATAAGACATGTATATGACCCTATCACGACCTATGTGATTGAAGTCAGAACGGACACTGCTAGAACAAAGAGATGGAGAGATACATTGCTTGAGTCGGCGTCACAAGAAGGCTTGCAGGAGGAACACACTTTCTGAAAATTAAAACAGGTTTCCTAAACCTACTACAAGAAAAAGAAGATATAATTAACTTACATCCATTGTGAGGGAGAAGCAGTTGCTTTGAAATGGGTCATATAAAATAATTAATTTGTGGTTTAAAAAAAATCAATTAGTATCTATAAAATTGATTAAATTAAATTGTTCTGTCAGTTGTTGTGGTACCCAAATAAACTAGGGACATAGATTCAATTAATACTTTATGGATTGTACATAGTCATGTAGTAGTTTACAAAGTTTTACATTTTTGCTATACGTAAAATTATATTTTTTTCTGAATCTTATTACCTCAATGTCACACATAATCTTGAGGAGAATAATCAGTTTGTTTCATTTGACAAAATGCTTATAAATTACATTTCTTAGATTTAACATTCATTGTATTTGAATGTAGCTTGTGATTTTTTTAAATATTACACATTCAATAGTTTGTGTAGATAATTGTACAGCATAAATTAGTTATATTTATTATCTTTTTTTTTTTATTTTTTTTTTTATTTTATTTGAAAAAATGGGCAACGTACAATAATATTTTTTTTAACAAATATAACATAAGTAATTGTAAGCAACATAAGTAATTGTAACTTAATCAGCCCACCTTTGATTTCATGGTGCATTGTACTCACTACTGGTAATAAAAAAAAAAAATTATTATTCCTGTCTAACGTGGCTCCTGAAAAGAGTCCTGGACATACAGAATATGTCCACGGACCTGATCTTTTCCAAATTATTATACGTGGTAAGGCATCGGTACAATGGCGAATTTTGAGCGGCATTAGTGTTTTTTTTTGTCTAAAAAGAACGTTGAGGTGTGTCTTGTTCGTCTGTTTGGTATGTTGAAGTTAATAATTTTCAGAAGGTCTGTACAGTCAATATTGAAGTTTATTATGTCATAAAGGTACATTAAGTCTGAGGTCCTTCGTCTTGTCTGTAAAGTCTGCAATTCATGTTTGTAGTTATTACCAAATTTGTACTTCATATGTTTCAAAAATATTTGTTGTATTCGTTCTATATCTAAAGTAATAAAGCAATCAATATGTTAGTGTATGTGTGTGTGTATGTGTGTGTTTGTCTCACGCCTTTTGAAAAACCAAGAGCATCTAAAAATCTAATTTATGTGCGAACATGTACCAGTATACCTGATGCAGTGTCACGCTAAAAATAATGCGATTAAAATGCTGAATTTTAAAGATATTTCAATAATTATTTTTTTCATACAAAATTTTCCAAGTCATATCTGTCAAAAAAGTGTACATTTTGCACGCAAATATCTGTTTGTTTAAAAGTTAGAAGTACGTATTTACACGAAAAAAATATATTTTCAAGTATAACTTAGCTTTTAAGTGAAAAACATGGTGAATATTTTGTCTAATTATAATGTTTAACTTATTTTTAAAGTAAGCGTTTTGTACAAATGTACATATAACCCCGCCATTTTAATATCTTTTCATACGATATTTAATTTTCCCACCGAATGAATATGTTCTTTAAAATAATATACCTTTGAAATAAATGTGATTATGAAATAATAAAATGAAACACAAGACTTTATAGCAAGTTTTAAGACATATATTGTTAAAGTCTGTTAATTATTAGTAAAGATATAGGCATAATAAAATTGCATAATTTGTATATAATATTTGATATTTCGGACAATTTTCGTTTTTGTGGCTTCGAACAAACCAATGTAGGTACCTACCTACATATCCAAAAAATGTATCGAGCCCATTTGATATTAATATTGGAATGGTTACTATGGTAACGGAAAGATTCTGATATTCAAATAAAATTTGTTATGAATTGAATTTATTTAGAACATTGTTGTAGGTAGGTACCTACCTATTACTATTTACTTACAAATCACACAACAATATACTGATTTCCTATCAGAAAATTGTATGCGATGTGCTCCTAAACCGTTTGTCCGATTATTATGAAACTTTGGTGAATTGTCGAGCGTTTGCCCGGAATGGTTTCTGGATTTAAACTTTTTTCTTATTCTTCTTCTTCTTCGTGTATTTGGTCATTTCACCTATGAAGGGGGAGTATTCTGGGAAAAGAAGGTCCGACTGTCCCTCCATCTCTTCGCAGGTCTTCCAGGACGGTTTGTGGATTTAAACTTTTTTCTTCTTCTTCTTGATCGTGTATTTGGTCATTTTACCTTAGAAGGGGGACTAACCTGGGAGAAGAAGCTACAATTGTCTTTCCATCTCTTCGCAGGTTTCTGGATTTGAACTTTTTTCTTCTTCTTCTTCTTCTTCGTGTATTTTTGGTCATTTTACCTATGAAGTTGGAGAATCCTGGGAGAAGAAGGTCCAACTGTCCTTCCAACTCTTCACAAGTCTTCCAAGACGGTTTTTGGATATAGACTTTTTTCTTCTTCTTCTTTTTCTTCTTCATCCAATTTTCCTTCCATATCTTCGCAGGTATCTGGATTTAAACTTTTTTCTTCTTCTTCTTCGTGTATTTAGTCATATTACCTTTGAAGGTGGAGTATCCTGGGAAAAGAAGGTCCTTTCATCTCTTCGCGGTTCTTCCAGGATGGTTTTTAGATTTAACTTTTCTTAACCGACTGAAGGGACGGGATGTAATGAAGGGAAGGGATGCACTAAAGGGCCTGAAGGGACGGGAGGTATAAAAGGTCCTGAAGGGACGGGAGGTACTGAAGGGCCTGATTGGTAGGGACGTAATGATGGATTGAAGGGACGGGAGGTACTGAAGGGCCTGAAGGGACGGGAGGTTCTGAAGGGTCTGAAGCGACGGTTCATGGAGTCTAATTATTTTTCTTCTTAATTTTATGTAGACCTTACAGTTTTTACACAAACTATTTCCTTTGGTCTTTTGCTTCGTTTTCTTATTTTATGTAGAACTTTGGTGAATTTTATATAAACTATTTCCTATAGATTAATCTTCTTCTTCTTTTGTGAAGACCTTTTAGTCTGTTTTTATACAATCTATTTCAAATAATTCTTCTATTTTATGTATTTTTTCTTATTTTATGTAGACCATTGGGATAGTTTTTTATACAAACTATTTCTTATAGTCTTATACTTATTCTTCTCTTTTTTATTTAGACTTTTGGGTTAGTTTTAAGTCTACTGGTCTTTTGTGCAGAAATATTATTAACAATATGCACACTTGATGAAAATACATATGTAAAAACGAATGGGATGTGACGGTGTAATCTGCACTAGAATCTTTTCAATACTTTTGTTTAATCAAATTTTAACCATTTATATCATCCTATTTTGAATAATTTTCAACGCTTTCATATTTTATTTCGTTGACGATATTTAAAGAATGGGGGTTTTGGCCATTACTGAACTCTTCACAACGTTTATATTTAAATTATAAACTATTTACTATTTATTTATTTATTTATTTCTTTTATTTATTTATTTATTTATTATAAACAATACAATACAATACAATGTTGATTACATACTAGAGTTAGAAGTTACATATGTTTGTGTGTGTGTGTGTGTGTGAGGGTGTGTGTGTGTGTGTGTGTGTGTGTGTGGGTGAGGGTGTGTTTGTATGTGTGTTTGTGTGTGTGAGGGTGTGTGTGTGTGTGTGTGTGTGTATGTGTGTGTGTGTGTGTGTGCGTGCGTGTGTTTGAGTGTGTGTGTGTGTGTGTGTGTGTGTGTGTGTGTGTGTGTGTGTGTGTGTGTACTATAGTTTAAGTCTTCTTCTTCGTTAATGTAGACTTTTGTGTCAATTTTAAGTCTATCAGTCTAATTGTGCAAAAATATAATACACACTTGATGAAAAAATATAAAAACGAATGGGATGTGACCAACACTAGATCTTTTCAGTACGCATTATTTAATCAAATTTTAACCACATTCCAACATCCAAAATTACTAATTTTTTTTTATATGTACATATTACAATTTGTTTTCGATGATAATATATAAAAATGGGGGTTGTGGCCAAACCAATCTCTTTACAACGTTGATAAACAGTCATATTTAAAACCATTACGCATAGTCCATGCCAGCAGAAATTATATATTATACTTCATTCACACTTTATAGCAATATATAAAAAAGCATGGGTTGTGGCCATCACGAACATTTTACAATGCTCAAACTCAATCAAATTTCAAACCACTTTTCATGGTCCGATTTTGCAAAATAATTGGGTGACAATATTATAAAAACGATTGCTTATTCCTTCACAATTTTACATTCTTGGCCAACGGCGGGACATAAAAGCTAGTCTAAAGTAATAAAGCAATCAAAATGTTAGTGTTTGTGTGTGTGTATGTGTGTGTGTGTGTGTTTGTCTCACGCCTTCTGAAAAACCAAGAGCATCTAAAAATCTAATTTATGTGCGAACGTGTACCTGTATACCTGATGCAGTGTCACGCTAAAAATAATGCGATAAAAATGCTGAATTTTAAAAATATTTCAATAATTATTTTTTTCATACAAAATTTTCCAAGTCGTATCTGTCAAAAAAGTATACATTTTGCACGCAAATATCTGTTAGTTTAAAAGTTAGAAGTACGTATTTACACGAAAAAAATATATTTTCAAGTATAACTTAGCGTTTGAGTGAAAAACATGGTGAATATTTTGTATAATTATAATGTTTAACTTATTTTTAATGTAACCTTTTTGTACATGAACGCCGCCATTTTAATATCTTTTCATACAATATTTCATTTTCCTACCGAATGAATATGTTCTTGAAAATAATAAACCTTTGAATTAAATGTAATTATGAAATAATAAAATGAAACACAAGACATTACAGCAAGTTTTAAGACATATATTGTAAAAATGTGTTTATTATTAGTAAAGATATAGGTATAATAAAATTGCATAATTTGTAAATAATATTTGATTTTTCTGACAATTTTCATTTTTATGGCATCGAACAAACCAATGTATGTAGGTACCTACATATTCAAAAGTCTCAAACCATTTGATATTTTTTACGTATTGGAATGGTTACTATGGTAACGGAAAGATTCTGATATTCAAATAAAATTTGTTATGAATCGAATTTATTTAGAACATTGTTGTAGGTAGGTACCTACCTATTATTATTTACTTACAAATCAACAATATACTGATTTCCTATCGGAAAATTATTTTATTTATTTATTTATGAATGTATGAATGTATGCAAGCGATGTGCTCCTAAACCGTATGTCCGATTACAATGAAACTTTGGCGAATTGTCGAGCGTGTGCCCGAGGTGGTTTCTGGATTTAAACTTTTTTCTTATTCTTCTTCTTCTTCGTGTATTTGGTCATTTTACCAATGAAAGCGGAATATCCTGGGAAAAGAAGGTCCGACTGTCCCTCCATCTCTTCGCAGGTCTTCCAGGACGGTTTCTGGATTTAAAATTTTTTCTTCTTCTTCTTCATCGTGTATTTGGTCATTTTACCTATAAAGGTGGAGTATCCTGGGAAAAGAAGACGGTGCTTACATCTCTTCGCGGTTCTTCCAGGATGGTTTCTGGATTTAAACTTTTCTTACCCGAATGAAGGGACGGGATGTAATTGAAGGGAAGGGAGGCACTAAAGGGCCTGAAGGGACGGGAGGTATTAAAGGGCCTGAAGGGACGGGAGGTACTGAAGGGCCTGATGGGAAGGGACGTGATGAGGGATTGAAGGGACGGGATGTACTGAAGGGCCTGATGGGACGGGAGGTACTGAAGGGTCTGAAGCGACGGCTCCTGGAGTCTAATTATTTTTCTTCTTAATTTTATGTAGACCTTTAAGGACAGTTTTAATACAAACTATTTCCTGTAGATTAATCTTCTTCTTCTTTTATGAAGACCTTTTGCTCAGTTTTTATACAATCTATTTCCAATAGTCTAATTCTTTTTTTTATGTATTTTTTCTTATTTTATGTAGACCATTGGGATTTTTTAAACAAACTATTTCTTATAGTCTTATACTTATTCTTCTCTTTTTTATTTAGACTTTTGGGTTCGTTTTAAGTCTAATAGTCTATTGAGCAGAAATATTATTAACGATATGCACACTTGATGAAAATACATATGTAAAAACGAATGGGATGTGGGATGTGAAGATGTAACCTGCACTAGAATCTTTTCAATACTTTTGTTTAATCAAATTTAAACCATTTATATCATCCTATTTTAAATAATTTTTAACACCTACATAATATATTTGATTTCGTTGACAATATTTAAAGAAAGGGAGCTGTGGCCATTACTGAATTCTTCACAACGTTTATATTCAAATTATTTGCCATAGTTTAAGTCTTCTTCTTCTTCGTTAATGTAGACTTTTGTGTCAATTTTAAGTTCATCAGTCTAATTGTGCAAAAATATAATGCACACTTGATGAAAAAATATAAAACGAATGGGATGTGACCAACACTGGATCTTTTCAGTACATTTGTTTAATCAAATTTTAACCACATCCCAACATCCAAAATTACTAAATATTCAATAGGTAAGTACATATTACAATTTGTTTTCGATGATAATATTTAAAAATGGGGGTTGTGGCCAAACCAATCTCTTTACAATGTTGATAAACAGTCATATTTAAAACCATTTCGAATAGTGAAGAAATTGTATATTATACTTCATTCACACTTTATAGCAATATATAAAAAATAATGGGTTGTGGCCATCACTTGAACATTTTACAATCAAATTCAATCATATTTCAAACCACTTTTCATAGTCCGATTTTGCAAAATAATTGGGTGACAATATTATAAAAACGATTGCTTTTTCCTTCACAATTTTACATTCTTGGCCAACGGCGGGACATAAAAGCTAGTTGTTAATATAAATATTATATTGTGGATTCCAGATGACTGATGCATGTTCCAATTGACTTCTAACAATTGTGTTATATAGTAAGATAAATGTTTTCACTTGTGTGAATGGTTTGCATACTCTCATCAGGAATCCCAACATTTTATAAGCTTTCAGTGTAATTGTGTCAATGTGTTTGTCAAATAAAAGTTTACTGTCCAGTTGTATACCTAAGTCTCTACAGTCTGATTTCTTATCAATCGCCTCCCTATTGATTGTGTATGTGTATTGTATTGTACTCTTTTTCCTAGAGAATGTAATGGAGTGACATTTTTTTACATTTAGTAACAGCTTATTCAAGACACAATAAGAAGTTAGTCTATCAAGGTCAAGTTGCAAGTCCTCACAGTCAGTAATGTCTATAACAGTTTTGTAGATTTTCATATCGTCAGCGTATAATATGTAATTACTGTTCCTGAAGCATAATCCAATGTCATGTATGTAAATATTAAATAAGAGAGGCCCCAAATGGGAACCTTGAGGTACACCCGATGGCACCTGTGTTGCAGACGATAGATGACCACCGTACTCTACTATTTGGCTTCTATTAATAAGGTATGATTTTAGCCACCTAAGAAGATCACCGTGAATACCCAAAAGTTTTAGTATCTTAGTCAGAATTAGATGGTCCACTTTATCAAAGGCTTTTGAGTAGTCTGTATATATTGCGTCAGTTTGTCTTGTGTTATCAAGGTTGTCATGAATTTCGTTTAGAAAGACATTTAAATTTGTATTAGTAGAACGTCCCCTAACAAAACCATGTTGTTTAGGATCTAAATGGAGTTTGACCGCAAAGTACATTTGATCGTACACGATCTTTTCCAAGAGTTTACTCAAAATGGGCAATTTGGAAACTGGTCGGTAATTTGAAACATCTTTCAGGTTCCCACTCTTAGGTATAGGAGTAACTAATGCCTGTTTCCATTTATCAGGAAATGTACCGTTGGATAGTGACTTTTTAAAAATATGATAAATTGGGATGGTTAAGGAGCTGGCACAGTACTTCAAGAATATGCCTGGTAAATCATCACTGCCCTGACTCTTTCTTATGTCGATTGAACTTAGGTGTTTAGATACTGTTGTTATGTCTAAGTGTATATTTGCTATAGTTTGACACCCTGCAACCTCCTCACTACAATATGGTGTAGAAGAATCGACTGTATTGAAAACAGAGGCAAAGTAATCTGACAAGAAATATGCAGATTCCTGTATACTTTGAGCAGTACGATCACCATTAATTAAACACTGAAATGAGTTAGCATTACGTTTCTTTGATTTAACATAAAACCAGAATTTTTTGACGTTTGATTGAATGGAGTTTTCAGTACTATTGAAATACTTTTCCCTAGCATTAATTGACATTCCTTTTTGTCTTTTACGGAGAAGAGCGAAAGTTTGATAATCTAGAGGATTGTGAGATTGCTTCCACCTCTTATGATATTTTAATTTCTCCTTTTCTAATTTTATTAGTGACGAATGGAACCATATTGGATATTTGTGTTGGTGTATAATTTTTGTTGGAATCATATTGTCAATCACTTTATGTACATTTGAGTAAAAGTTATCAGTGGCTAAATTCACATCATCACAGTCGATTACAGCTGACCAGTCAATGTTTTTAAGCTTGCTATTAATCAACTTATAGTCAGCCTGTTTAAAGAGTTTTATACATATGGAGGACCCTCCATTCATTTTTAAGTTAGACAATTGAAAATTTAACTGCAGAGGTTTATGAAAGGGATCATCACGTACAAGGAAGGTGTCTGACCCATTAACTTCTATAGGAATATTTGACAGTACCAAGTCTAATACATTATCACAGTGATTTTTTATTTTGTTATATTGATTAAGACCTGAGAATGTTACACAGTTTAACAATTCCTTAGAGCACATGTCATAAGTACTGTTACCTAGAGTATCCCATTGAATATTTGGCATATTGTAATCGCCAATAATAATAAATACATCATCAGGATATTGTGTTGTTCTGTCTCTGATGATTTCTGTTTGGGAAGTAATAAGAGCTAATCTTTGTGAAGTTGTGAGTTTAGCACTGACACCTGGAAGATATGAGCAGCAGATATGAATTGATTTATTTTTAAGTATATTATCTAATGTTATCCATGTATCCTCTACCCAAGAGGACCAGTTAACATTATTATAAGCCTTTAAATTCTTTCTTCACTCCTATAAGTACACCACCTCCTATTGATTTACCAGATGAAACACTATCTCTATCCATTCTAAATACTGCATACCGATCATCAAACAGTTCCCCATCGTATATACCGTCAGTTAACCATGTTTCTGTTATTAGAATTATGTCAAAATTATTTAGTGTTACGTTATGGTAAAATTCATTAGTTTTAGTCCGTAGACCTCGCACGTTCTGATAGAACATCGTAATCCGCTCAGCGCCCGCGCCAATAACCAAATAAAACCAGTTTAATAGACCACATAATTAAATGATAAGGTAAAGCAGGAATTGCCACTATAAACAGTAAGAGTAAAATAGAGTATATGCTCAAATGTACTTTTTCGCATAAACCAAATAAGCTGATAAAATAAAAGAACAGAGGAAAATAAAATATGTAATAAGCTATAGCAAAAAAAGTCATGAAATTAAAAAGGTAAACCTATAAAATTAATCTTGAGTCAATGTTTGCAGCTTCCTTATGCTTGTGATTTCTATGGGGCTGGAAAATTGATTCTTTCTCAGAAAGATTTTCCCATCTCTGACCCATAAAAAATCGTATCCACTTTCCTTTCTGAACACTTTTGTAGCATGAAGAATCTGTTTATTTTTCCAAGTTAAATGTTCGTTCACATAGACTCTTCCTCTGTTACCAGATACATCTTTTGGACTCGATGGAATTCCTTTGTGTTTTTTTACCGCTGCCAGAAATACGTCCCTCTTCCCTTTGTCCTTTAGTCTCAGAATAACACTGCCCGGTCTCTGTGGATTAGCCGATTTCTTGCGAGTAACAAACATTAAATCATCATTTACAAGTCCACATCCAACTGAGGCAGCTATATCAATGACCTCCTTATTAAGATTCAAATTTTTGTCATTTGGTATTCCAAAGATCTCCAAATTACAAGTCAAAAGAGATTGTTGTTGATTATTGTTATAAGTTTCCAGTTTATCAACATAAATTTTCAATTCAGCAAGTTCAGAATCCATCTTCGACTCCAAAGTCATAATTTTTTCACTCAATTCCTGATTTGAACCTTCCAATTGAGATATTTGGTTTTCCTGCTCAACAATCCTCTGCTTAGCGGCCAAGAGATCTGCATGAAAACTATTATATTTATCACTCATTTCTTGTAGAGTTCCTTTGATATCGTTAATTTCCATGATGATCTCTTTATTCCCTTCCTTCACTGCACTAGTTATCATGTTTCGCATATCCGTTATATTCATAGGAGAGTCGCTGCCTGATTGGGCTGCAATCCTTTCACTCATCTTTCAGATTATTTCAATTTGACAGCTAGTATTGAAAATGTACTTGTATTTGTGTAGTACTGTCAGTAGGTAGGAATAAATTAAAACAGATGTCAAAACAATAGGATATAAGAAACCTCCAGTTTTGATGAATTTACACAAAAACCATGAAGTATAGAACCAAAATTTATCACAGAACCAGGTCACAATCACTTATTAAAACTATTTTTGGTAATTATTTACAAGTGGTATAAGTCTTCAATTTTGCTGAATTTTTTTCTATAGATAGATAAAAATATACAGATTACGGGAAAAATAGTAATTTTCCCGGGAAACGCCTAGAAAAATTAAAAAAAAATTCCCAAGCAAATAGTTGCTTTTCTGACATCTATGGGCGAATATTCAAACTAATTGTTAGTATAGAAACACGCCGCGAAATTAGAAACATGCCGCGAAAATCTGAAGTAAATGAAAATTGTATGAAATATCGAAAATTAAAATACATACAAACCTAACCTAACCAATTTTTACCAAAAGTTTGCTTATAATAGGTTGGTTAGGTTTGTATTTAGTTATTATTGCGACTCGCGTGAGCGAGTTGCATTATACATTGCTTGACAGTATGTAATGCAACTCGCTCACGCGAGTCGCAATAATAAATACATACAAACCTAACCTAACCAATTTTTACCAAAAGTTTGCTTAGAATAGGTTGGTTAGGTTTGTATTTAGTTATTATTGCGACTCGCGTGAGCGAGTTGCATTATACATTGAGTGACAGTATGTAATGCAACTCGCTCACGCGAGTCGCAATAATAAATACATACAAACCTAACCTAACCAATTTTTACCAAAAGTTTGCTTAAAATAGGTTGGTTAGGTTTGTATTAACCAACCTATTATTATAATTTTGATGATGTATTCGCATTTGTTTATAATTTACAAATAAATTATATTTAATAACAAATTTAGGTAGTTGTATGGTACCTACCAGTTTTAATATTTTTATGTGATATTTTTTCGCAAATATTGTCTGTCATATATTTTGTAGTGTGCATTTATCTATGGTTTAGTTTTCAGTTTTATGTCGCAGTTGTCGTATTAGCTCGCGTATTTAATCGTATTTAATAAACGTTAAAAATAAGAAATTAGTAATGATTTTTCTGGTTTTTTATCGTGAAAATCGAATGTTTATAGATAATTTGCGTGTTAATAATGTGTACATTGTGATTTAATAAAAGTATTGTTGGTTATTTGACTTCAAATGAGAAAATAGTCACGTGCAATCTCGGCGATAGGTGTCGTTAAATCGTACAAGGTTTCATACATTGCAATTTTATTTTTTTTAATTTTTCTAGACGTTTCCCGGGAAAATTACTATTTTTCCCGTATTCTGTATATTTTTATCTATCTATAGAAAAAAATTCAGCAAAATTGAAGACTTATACCACTTGTAAATAATTACCGGTAAACTAAAAAAACTTTATTTGTCAAATAGTTCCTAAATTCCTTCTATATCTTTCCGTAACCTCCTTTTCCTCCTTGCTATGATCAGTGTTATTTTTATTATTCTTTTTTTTTTAAACTCTCTTTTCATTTTTTTTTCTCTTTGTAATTTTTTTATATTTCTTACTCTTTCATGTTATTTTTTATCAATTTATTTCTCACTAAATTAGTATTATTGTACCAATTTAACTAAAAGACTTCACGTTGCTCGGGTTGATTGGAAGAAATTGCCTTATGGCAATAAACCTGCCTTTGTACACATGTACATAAATTATATAAATAAATAAATAAATCCATAGTGAAAAACCATCTCCACTGGGAATAGAATGGTGGGCCAGGAGTCATATATTTTACTGATTGAGCCACTAAGGCCAATAATAACAGATACGGGGCCCCCGCTCCTGCGTCTCTATTTTCTATAATCACTTTTTCGTCATTCAATAGTTCTCCAATCATTCGTTCTCAATATTTTTCTCATTTCTTACCACAATATGTTCTTTTTTACAGGAAACTCATATTTTGCATAAATTTGAGGAAGACTTCTATGGTTCAGAATTGAAAGTGTGCGTTTTGGGATATTTGAGAGGAGAAATGAATTTTCCTTCTTTGGATGAATTGATAGCCGCAATTCAATCTGACATTCATAATGGAGACGTTAATTTAGATAAAGAAGAATATAGTAAATATCAATTGGATCCATATTTTAATTAATGTACTATGATAATACATTAGTTAAATTATGTCTAGATACAGCAAATTATTTTTATGAACAAAAATTTAAATGCCAGTATGTAAATTATATTATGTGACAATACCTTATATCTAAAAATTAACGTTAATTAAACAAGAAATAAAAAAGTCTATGTATCTTTTTGATACATAATTTAATTAACATGTGAATTGTTAATAGCATGTGGCTGAATTGCACAGTTGATTCAATAAATTCTGAATCATAATGTGTTGTTATTTGCTATATCAACTCTGCAATTCCATATGTATAATGTTCGTATATTGAATGAAAACCAATTGAATGTGAACTGTATCAATAGATCTATTATATAAAATCATTTATGTAAGTAATGTTATATTTCATAACATTTATTCCCATTTATTTTTGTTGTGAAAATGATGCTTTTATGAAATTAATATCATTTCTATTTGCTTGAACAATTTAAACGTCTTTTATTTTAATATGATTAAAGCTTCTCTCCAATTACGGCTGCATGATTGTAATTTTTATAAATACACACCTGAAAATTTAACCAGTCTAGAATATTTTGAGGTTATAAAATTTTACAGTGATGATTCAATAATACTTATAAACTTACTGAACACTTATTATTCATAGTGATTTTAATATATTTTTTATATACTAAAAAAAACTTCTACTAATATTTCTGATACAATTAAAATATTGAATTATACATACAATTTTACGAGAGTACAGATAAGCTTTATCATACAATAAAAATACAATGACTTGGTTATCAGACAGTTTTTAGGTTGGTAATACTGAGTAAAATCAAAATGAAACTTCAGAATCAACTTAACACAAATTTAATTATATTTTTTTATGACTATGTTTGAAAATATTATTTATTTTTACATTGTTGACTATTTATATTTACATTGTTGATTAATGATTCTTTTAAATGTTTTATATAAATTTTATTATAAAAAATTAACATTCTTTTGATTGTAAAGAAAATTTTATCCAAATAATTATACGATTGTTTTATAAATAGTTTGATCATGCATGTATGTACTTAATTGAGGCAAAAATGTATTGCAAGTATTCAATTAAAATATTAAATATTTCCAGTTTTTTTTTACTCTTGAATAAATAATCATGAGATTGAAATATTTGTATTTAAAACATTTTTATAATTCTAAGTTGACGTTATAATAAAATGATTATTAATATTATTTATGTGTGATTTATTTTGTGTAATAACCATATTATTGTTCATAATGCAGTGAATTTATCTCCGCCACCACAGTATTTTTTTTTTAAATAAAATTTTATCTATATCATGTTCTTCTAGGACATTTATAATATGAATAATCTTCATGTATTTTAACAGAACATGAATTTTTGAGATTTTTTATTGTTATTTATAGGTTTTTTTTGTTTAAGAACGGAGAATATCCGCCATACTAGTGTAAAAGGTAGAACATTGTGTTTATTTTATTGAATAATTACATTTATATATATATTATGACATAATAATAATGAACACTTCCTTGCACCCTGCGCAAGTGGCGAGTTTATTGCCGTATGGCAATTTCTTCCAACTAACCAGTGTTTCCAGCCCAGAGAAGCAATATTTGCGTGAGAAATAAATTTAAATAAATTTCTCCTCTGCTGGGAATCGAACCCAGGACGCCCGCACAGAAACCGAACGGCTTACCAACTGTGCCACGGCGGTCGGCGGATGACGTAGTATAAAAGCAGAACATTTCAGGCTAGGGTGATATAATTAACAAAAACAATTATATTCTAGCGGAGAATTTCCATGTGTAATATTATGTTAAAGAAAGAACATTTTCAAGTTATAATTGCAGTTTCTTAAAAAATAAAATACATACATACAAACCATTACACCATGTCCCTTGCGGGGTAAACAGAGAACCGAGTGCCATACTCTATTTTTGCACACATTCCTGGCTTCCTTTACATCCATGCATCATCTCATACATTCTCGTCAATTGTTTAAGCTTCTTATGTTTCCTTCTTTCAAAATATCACTTGCATGGTCATGTCATCCCTCTCTGGGGCGACCCCTGCTGTTCATCTCTTACACCCATGTATATTTTTTGGTCAGTTGTTCTTCATTCATTCTTTCAATATGTCCAAACCACCTCTAGGCATTCACTTTTATTTTACTTACAATATAATTCTTTATCATGTATCGTTCTATTACATACTCTTCTTAGTGATCTCATTTATTTACAGCATTTATTTTACTTTTTTGCGTCTTGCCACGTCCGTGTTTCACTGGCATACGTCAAAGTAGGCAATATAATTGCATTATATACGGCAATTTTGGCTTCCTTTGGGATGCTTGGTTGGATCGGACATTACTGGTCTGAGTGCTCCGTTTATAACTCTTATACCTGCCATAACTCTTCTTTCAATATCCTTATCAGGTCTTCCATTCCATTCAAACATACATACTCCCCAAGCACAAATATTCCTCTACCTGTTCTAGGCATTCGTTCTCTACTTTATCATACATGCAGTTTTTTGAATACCAATATCTAAGATTTACTCACATTCATTCTCAGTCCGTTCTGCAAGCATCCTTCATACACTTTATTCACTAAATACTGTAACTCATCCACACATTCAGCAATCACCATTTTTTCATATGCATACATCAAATCTCATACGTTTACAGCACTTTGTTTCAGGCCTATATTTTCATTCTTTATTGTTCTAATGCAGTGACTACTGATATAAATACTTATTATCGCAGTTGTAATCGAAAAATTATTTAGGACAGAAGTGAAGTACCTAGTTGTGAAACATTGCATTTTATAAAGCAACTATTGCAATTGCAAGGCATTAGATTTAGCTCCTTTACTAGTAAAAATAATTTGACATTATTTGGAACACCAATGACCTATTTCAAAATAGAACCAGTTTGAACAATACTTATAAGTCTATTTTGGTAAATAAAATTGATACTGCATTGTGGACTATGAATATATTTTTTTGTATACATTCCAAGGTTAAAATTATAATTTTGTTATTGTCATAATTATTGTACTTATTTATATACTAGTTGCATGTAACACATGAGATCCAACTGTCGATGGCGATAGTATGCATAATTGAAGAATATGTATCAAACTATAAACAATTAAACACAAATTAATAAATATTTTAAGATATTTTGTTTTCTATATAATATAACATGTAGGTATGTATGTCAGGATAGGATTGTATGGAGGTCAGTCTGCTTTTCCTACCCAGAATATGAAAACAGCATGATGTATGTTTGTAGATATTGTGTAGTATTTACTGCCTTACAAATTGTTAAAAAAAAATTTTTTTTTACAATTTGTAAGGCAGTAAATACTACACAATATCTCACTCAATAGTTTGATACCTACTTAACCTACAAACATACATCATGCTGTTTTCATATTCTGGGTAGGAAAAGCAGACTGACCTCCATAAATTTTGAGATGTTCATCTTTTTTATAGAAAATTAAATTATCTAGTTGGGGTGTTTCGGCTTTTTTCAATATTTTTTAAAACTTTGAAAATATAGGCAGTTAAACACGTGAATTTATCTTAAAAAAATGTTAATGAAATTCTGGAATTTTTTTTGAAAAAACAAGATTTTGTATTTGTCTATATTTACACCAATTTTCAGTGTTCTAGCTTTTAAGGTGTTTGAGATAAATGGAAAAATAAAGTAAAAATTCAAAAGTTGATAACCCCTGACTGAAACGAAAATTCAAAATTCTATGTATGAAAGTTTTGTAGGCCTATTACTATCTATATATTCTGCAAATTTGGGCTCTGTAAATAGAGGATCAAAAGTTATAAGGTGAGACGGACACACAGACTGAGTAAATCCATATACGGAACATATATGCTGCGAAGCCTTTAAGTTGGTGTTTTTTTACTTCAAAGTTGAAAAAACTGTGAAAAATATAGACCCTGCATACAAATGTTGCGTATCTTGGCTTGATACTTTGTCGATATGTTAAGAGAATAAAATTCTCTTGAACAAATAGACAGTTGCATAAATGAAAACTCATGAAAATATCAAGGTGAGATCAGCATTTAATAAATGGTAAATGTTATAGAATGTTATGTAATTTGGTATTGAATTTCAATAATATGTAATGGTGTAATCTTAATAAAATAAAAATTGAGATTTTTATTTTGATATTATGATCTTTAAATATTTTTTTAAGCTTTTGATTAGATTACCTATGAAATATACCAAAGAACTCAAAAATGTAATTTCATTAGTATACTTACAGAAAAATTACTAATTTCATGAGTGCTATCCTATAAAATTGCATATACCTAATTCAAACCAATCATAAAACTTATTCTTTGTGAAATTACCAATTAAAGAAGCATTCTCGAGATACTAATAGGCATCTAAAGACTTTCTTGGCAATACTCGGATCAAATCAACATAGGATACAGATTTGAATATTTCTGAACTAATGTGGTTGATCAGCAGATCCATCAACAAATAACAATAGACGAATTGTTGAGTAAATTACTGTAACTTTGTGATTTTACAGCGTAAAAATAGTTCTGAAATAGAGTAACCTTTAAGCAACTAAATATTTATATAATTCCTGTTTGTTTTCTTATAAATTTTGTTTACTTTAATTATATGATTATTTCAATTTGAGGGAAATTGTTATTAAAACAGCATCAACAGAATAGGTACATTAAAATGTAATAATTACATAATATCCTCTGTAACTTGTTACTCATTTATTTTTCTTATGTGCTTACATCAGCTAAATAAATTTATTGCCTTATTTACCAATACATTATAACATATTATGGAGTCATTAAATATTTTAATAAATAATTTATTTTTTAATTCCTGAACATTCTCCTTATCTAAATTTTTATAATTCAAAATTAACAAATACAAACCATCGCAAACAGTTTATTTTTTAAGCAGAACGAAGCAAGAAAACCTCACAGATAAGTAGACTTCTAGATTTCAGCATGCTGGAGAGCTGGTGCACACCGAAAAAAATAATTGCTATTTGTGTGGATGAAATGATTATAAAAATACAAAAACCACTAATATAATATGACATTCTAAGATTACATTTATTTGAATGTGATTTGTATGTAATTTAAAGGCATACTAAATCGTACATATTTAAAAACAATACGCTTAAATGATTATTTTACAAACTGATAAAGGTAATGTTTTTTTAAGCAGATTAGATTTATCTAAAAGACAAGATAAAATAAATTTTTTCGTTTAATTTTAAGATTAATCATATTTTTGTTCTATTATTGTTAAAGAAAACACTTAATAATTCCATTTAATATTTGTCAAAAGAATCATTCTCGAGATACTAATAGGCATCTAAAGACTTTCTTGGCAATATTCGGATCACAGGAGACAAATTAGTCACAGACCATGGCGACTGTTGACTAGCGATCAGGGGGGCAAGTCTGGTCCGATCGGCGAAATCAAAACCCTAGTGATTACCCATATCATGGATATAATTAATATATGGAGTTCTATAATATCTTTAGATGTCATAGAACTCCATATGATAATTATATCCATGATATGGGTAGTCACTAGGGTTTTGATTTCACCGATCGGACCAGACTTGCCCCCCAGATATGTAATTGAATTTGAGAAAATTGTATCGTATTTTACAGAATTTTTCGTACACACAATGTGTATTCCTGTAATAGTCGCCACTAACAATCATAATCTGAGGACACTGTGTTTTCTTCTGCAAATAAATTTAACTGTTCCCAGCTATAACTCTTCACCAACCATTGCAGTATAGTGGCAGGTTATTGACTTGTGCCAGCATCCAGGATTCAATCCCCACCAACGTACATTAAAAATTATTCATCACAGAGTTCATGTTTCTTTGTGCTTAAATTTCCATGTGGAAATGAAACTCATTACATGTAAGAGACAAAGAAGTGTTTAATATTATTGACTTCTTTTAATGTTAAGATCAAAAATTTTACGTTCTACAAATAAAAAATTAAACAATTTTACCACACTCATCATATATCTTCTTGTGCCACTCCAACAACTCGGCAACCATCACAATCTTGCGCCAACCTATTGTGCGAATTAATTTCATAACTTGTGATTTTCTATAACTTATAAAATTTTTGTTATATTTCTTAGTTATTTTGTATAGCTTCTTTAACTACAAACAGGTACTATTTGCTACATTCTGAAAATTTGTTTATCGTCTCACAGATCCAAAAAACTGAAAACACAATTAAAAATTTTCTCCATAGGGAATCAAACCCAGGACCTTTGGCTTATGAGTCGAGATATCTAACCAAATGAGCCACGAAGGCCAAATCAATTTATGTCTTGTCTTGCTTTGTCAGTTTCGGTTGAAAAGACCCTTACCAGATGAAACAATAGTTCTATAGAAAGGTATCAATATTCAAATTCAAAATGGTTTGATTTTTACCGATATGATGCCGAGTTCCAAAATCTACATGCTGTCTCAATCGCTTACATCAAAAATCCCTTTCTTTCATTGAAACATACAACTGTAAATAAAAAAATTAGGGTACATAAAAAATAAATCCTTTTTCTGTGGGTTAACCTTTATTTGTGTATTTATACATAAAATTGTAAAGTAAATCAAACATACAATGTAAAAACCATTACACCTGCCTCGTTCTTGAAGATGACATTTACTAGTGTTGCTTTTTCCTGAAGGAGCATCCTGAAACAAACAAAATATATTAATTTTTTTAAAGAGTTTATGGCGCATTTTAAAATCGGTCAAGGCTGGATGGGGTTCGAAATCACTTCCACTGGTTTAATAATCACTTCACACAACAGCTTCTTCTACTGAACAGATTTTTTGCCATTTGTCTCGACGAAAAAATAGTTGCTTCGAACTAGTTGAATAATGTAGCTCCACTAGTGGTTTAAGTGAATTAACTGTATGCAGTGGCGTGCAAGCCATACATGCCTATATGCCTGGCATGACTATCAAAATCCAAAAAAAAAAAACAAAAATAAAAAAAAAATTTAAAAAAAAAATTAAAAATCTTGTACGATATTTTTAATATATCAACGAGTTGTAGGGCGTATAACGAATCATAAAACAGTTTTTATTTTTTTTCTAGCGCAAATATTAACGGAGATATGAATTTCTTAAAATTTGAATAATTTTCCTTTGTAGGTTCAATATTTGCCTGTAATTATTTTCGTCTGTTGCAACACTGAATTTAAAACGTATGCAACATTGCTTCCAAGGAAGAAACATTGACAGTTTTGATAACAGTAGTTAAAATGTCAGAACACATATATGGTTCACGATTTATTTCGCGACAAATTATAAATCTCTTTATACTTTTGTCGTTAATATTCATTGCAGTATGCCCGATACATTTGAGCATACAATACACATGACTAAAGGAACAAAGGTTGTTTGTTTGTGTTAGTGTATCTGTGTATTTTTTAAGGTAAGATTTATGCTGGGCATGGTATGAAGCTTCTTCAACAGTTTGTATGTATGGGTGTAAGAATATTCAGATGGTTTGGTTCAACATGGTACATTTTTACATCAACGACCGTTAGATTATTGTATGTTACGCCAAGATTTTGGCGCTAATATAAATATATTGAATTGTTTTGATTCGAATCATACCGAATAGATCGTTTATCTTTTAAATGACTGGAAATAAAAAGGAGAGTGATAATAATTGTTTCTAATTAAATTTCAAAAAATAATTAAAATATTATTAGTATTATGCATTTGCCGCGTAATTCAAAGCAGTTTAAAAATTCGATTTCATTGTAAAAAACCAAGTAAAGATTATATTTTAAATAAACGTTTTGTAAAATATGTAAGAAATTTCAAAAAATAATTTACTGCTAGTAAATTGCTATACTGCTAGTAAATTTGTTGTGATAATGGTTGGAAAGATACTTCATAGATGTCTCTGAATATTTTAACTAACATTCATGATATGTTTTCGATATTTGATATGTTAAGTTTAGTTCATGATATGTATTTACAGTTAGTTATTAAAAAACTTTTAGTTATTTTTTTTTTTTTTTTTTTTTTTTTTTCTTTTTTTTTGTAACATAAGAAATAATATACAGGTACACATCAAAGTTTAACAATACAATATTTTTACAAAAAAAAAAAAGATCCTTAAGAACTAGATGCGGAATGTAAACTGCTTCACTAGGTTAAAAACCTGTTCTGAAGCAGCTTATAATTATATAGGTATATTGTTTAGGTGTGCGTGTGTGTCATTGTATGTTAACGTAGAGTTGTTTATTTATCACTGTCTTGTCTGTTTTTTTTATCCACTTCTTTAATCCACATTTAAAGCTGTTTATATTTGTATTTTTCTTCAATTCAATTGGAAGCAAATTGAAAATTTTTACTCCAAGGAAATGAAAATTTCTTTGTCCATAAGTCGATTTGGTTCTCGGTATCTGTATATTTGCTTGTCTAGTCTGTCTAGTCTGACGTGTAGTTTGGGTCGATTGGAAGTCGTTAAGGTGTGAATAGATATAAGTGCAAATGTTTTTAGCATATAACTGTGGTATGTCTAGGATGTCAAGTTTTTTTAATAGTTCGGCTGAGGGTGTGCGAATAGGTACATTAAATATTATTTTCAAAACGGATTTTTGGGCTTTAACTATTGAATCTATATTTGTTCTGTAAGTGCCACCCCACCCTATAATACCATATTCTACTATTGATTGGTAAAGTGAATAGTACATTAATTTAATGACATAATAAAGGGCTGCATTTAAAATATTTATCAATAGAATTGAAATATTCATAATATTATGCAATTTTGATTATTTGCTCCTACCTTTACGCAATGCATGTAATTGGTGCTATGTGCATAGTACAAAACAGGAGTTAAAGAAAAAATATAAGGTGAAAAGATATTATGGAGGTTGACTAAACAGAGGATGTAGTTTTTTTTTGGGCAGAACCAGCTGAAGGACCCCTCGCACGCCACTGACTGTATGTATATGAAAATTAAATGCTGTTTCTTAGAAATCGATTCACATAAAGACTGGACCAGTCTGGTATTTAATTTTTAAATACTCATTGTATGGTAAATTTAAATGAGTTAATTGTTGGTGTGCAATTGATCAAGGCACAAGTCGTAAAGTTATTCCTATCCCCCTGTCCATTCCTGGGGGGCAAGTCTGGTTCAATCGGCGAAATCAAAACCACCGTGATTACCCATATCATGGATATAATTATTATATGGAGTTCTATAATATCTTTAGATGTCATAGAACTCCATACGATAATTATATCCATGATATGGGTAATCACTGGGGTTTTGATTTCGCCGGTCGAACGAGACTTGCCCCCCAGTTCAATTGTGAGACTGTGGGTTTGAAGTTTAGGTATTTATGTATAAATATTAGTGTATGTATGTGAAAGTTTTTATTACCAAGATATTATTGTATAAATGCATTGGGGAACTTCACTAGCTATGTGTAGCCATGATCTAATTTGTCTGGTTTCCCTTTCTAAGGATTAAGAAGGTCAGATGGCAGTCGCTTCAATGTAATAACCTGGTCAAAGCGTTCCCCGATGGAAACGGGACAGTAGCACTAAGGCGAAAGAAGCATTGGGGAACTTCACTAGTTCTGTTTACATCATACGTTTTACATTTTCTTTTGTACATAACTAAAAATATAATAAATAAATACTCCAAATTAAATTTTAAGTAGAAAAGTTAAGTTGCTTGGATTTTTTTTAAATAAATAATATATTTTGATTGATATAAAAGTATGAAATTAAAGCCATATATTTGTTTACACTTTGAGACAGTTGACACATGTGTTTAAACAAACATTAAATGTTTACATATCAGATTGCAGACATCATGTGAAACGCACAAATTTATATAGCCTATTTTGAAGTAATAGGTTACATTCACAAAAAGAAATTTAAAGTGAGATCATTGGAATATGTTTAGATGGGTGGTAGCAGAGCGGTTAGCGCGCTGGGTTAGTAATCCAGTGGTCGCGGGTTCAAATCCTGCCATGAATGATTCAGTTATAGCACAAGCATTTATGCTTAATATAGGAAATGTATGTGGATGTATATGTACTTGATTCAAGTACATATTCATTCTATAAAAAAAATATTGGTAAAAAGCAGAGAAGAATGTCTAAACTTTGTAGCATTTTGGAAATATATTCTTTCTACTGAATGTTCACTATATAACTGTAGTTAATATTCGATGGATATTAAGGTATGAACCCATTTTACTTTAAAACTCTTCAGTCACATATAAACGCAATAATCTTTTCTAAACAGGATAGCAATGTATATATATATATATATATATATATATATATATATATATATATATATATATATATATATATATATATATATATATATATATATATATATATATAAAAAGCAGAAAAAATTTCAAGATGCATAATAGCTTTAAAAAATTATAACAAAATATTGTAATGTGTTTTAAGTAGCAAATTGCTTTATTTCATTCGATATTGAATTCATATTGCTTTTCAGAAAGATCGGTAGTTTTTTTGTGGAAACACTTGAGGCATTTTTAAATAAAAGAGCGATAGGCGCTTGTCATCTACTAATTCGGCCATTTCAAATTGATAACTCTATGAAACACAATATCAAATGCAGATTGTCTCTAGTATTTTAAGCATAAATATATGGACAATAAGCATAAAAATATGGTATTTTAAGTATACGGAAAGTGTTAAATAACAGTAATAAAGTAACAGAAAAAAACAATAATTAAGTAAAGCATAATGCTATTTTTAAAACACATTTAAATATTAATTTTTAGTATATACCAATTAAAAATTGGTAGCACAATTTATCGAATGCACTTAATACGACTCGCCGCTGCACCAGACCATACTATAAATAAGGCAATAAATATTAATCTTTCTAGTTTATCATACAGACAACAAAACAACACCTGTATAAACAATTGCTCCAAGATCCTACAAAGAAACAACGTGCATGAATGCTATATCCGGAACCGCCGAGTATTACAACATGGGGATGAGAAGAGCCAACCCCAATAGCAAAAATAGGCAGTAAGTTGAGACATTGCCAGGAAGAAAAGAATAAAAATAGGAAATTTGAACAGCACGAGTAGAATTCATTAAAAACTAATTGCATCTAAAATATAACCAGGTGCATTAGTTCGGTAGAAATAAATGGATTCGATATTCACAGGGAGGTGCGTTATCGTGCAGGCGAGTGTTTAGTTATCTAGGGTTAAATGTTGCACCATGTTGATGCAACAGCCATCTCTATTACATACACATTAACATCACATAAGGCTTTAATTATTTCACATGACGATGCAATAAACATTTTGGTATTAAATTTTAATAAAACCCAACACAATGTATGTAGTATGCTTCTTCAGAAGAGTAGAATGGACCCAATTTCTAATAAGTGGTTTCCCCTACATAGACATGTTCAAAAAAGTAACGACATTGGCCCTTGAGATATTCAACAATTACTGTAAATGATGCGTCTTTTTCAATATTATTGTGAAATGTGCAATTGTCTAAAATACATGCTATTGTTCTTTTTTAGATAAACAAAGCGTCAGATTAAAAAAACACTAGATAAGGCGAAAATTTGAGATAAAAAATGTCATTTTTTTTAAACAAAAAATGATAGTGGGTTAATTACCTTCAGTCAACCTCGCTCGTCCTCCTGTGGGTTGGCACAGAATGGTGGAGCATCCAGGGCATATAACTGCGTGCTGTGCATGACTAAAGACTGTCGTGATTTTGTAGCAACCAGGACATTTGACATCCATAAAATAAGAATTGGGATGCTGCACTAGCCTCTTCAACTTGTGTCGCCTCTTCTCCGCGGCGGGCGAAGGGTGCAAAAGATCAACGGCGAGCTAAAACACAAAACGAAATGTTTTAATCATTTTTTACATTTATCGACTAAAACTAAGGTTATATTGCGACTGATGTGTTACAGGATGATGACGGTTGTAAAACAACAAAAGAATACCGAAGTTACCGAAACTTATTCAAATATACACGAGATTTTAAACAATAAATATCAAATAATAATATATGAAAATTTCACATCATGAGGCACGTCAAAAACTGCCATGTGTGAGACTGGCAGTACGAGGACTTTCAATAAATTAAAGAATAACGACAAAGATACATTTTCAAGAGATTTTATCATTCACGCCTAAGGATGACATATAAATAACACTATAAACTGATTGAAAACGTCTTGTTAAGCGATATTTTTAATAAAACTAGAATAATCAACACCAACCGGCATGGTCTCAGTTCTGTAGCAGAAACGGAAAAGGAAACAGCTCACGTCCAAATTCACAGAATCCACAGACAATCATAGAAAACGAGGACTGTCAATTTTGCATTTATATATATTGTTTATTTTCAACCTCCGAGTAAAAAGAACTCATTTTTTTTCTAAAATAACGAATAAATGGTTAGACTCTTTTGAATTTTCGTGGTACATGGCAGCACTGAAACGAATCTGAAACCATGTCTGAAACTGGCATAAAACGCCATAGCCTACTCTAAAAATTGACATGTCCCACATAAAGAATTCTCTATTCAAATTGTTGCTCTTCAAATAATGAGTATTAACTTTTTCAATTTGTACTTATTCAACTTTTCCTATGTAGTTATTTGCGAGAAAAAGCAGAATCATTATTAAATCCAATTACACATTTTTGCATTATTCTTCATTCATTCATATCATCACGGCATATCCCACAATGTGGGGTAACCAGCGAAAGGTGTGCGGGTGTGCATTGCCTTATAAAAGGGAGAACAACACATCTATGTATACCCACACACCAGTCTCGTTTCACCAAAAAGGCACTACATTCAGAATGGGTGGTGAACCTCATTGCTGAACTATGTGAGATGTTATTGTTGCCTGTTGTTTTTTCGATTACCCGGCTCTTACGGGACACTCGAAAACAATGATTTTAAAGAATGGAAGCACTATTCTAAGCCGGTTTTACATTATTCTTAATAATATAAATTGCAAAAGCTTGGATGTGAGTAATGAAATGATATTTTAAACTAGCCGAGCCGACCTGGACAGAATATTTCTTTATTATGCGTATGAGTGCATCTCATTTTGACTACGCGTGAAACAATTCCACCTGATCGCCGTTTATATTCATTATTTACTATGCGTACAGGAGTCAGAATTGATATAAATGCATTCCTTTCTAACAGCTGGTCAAACAGGTCTTTAAAATTCCTTCCGTGAACGAAGTAATCACCGACTAATAATTTATAGACATGTCATATGCAAAATTTCTTGGTACAATCCGCATGACTATGCCACCAAAATTTTAACTTATAACATAGTGATAGTGATACCCTCCTCCCAGTAAGTTGGAGGGAAGAACTCACTTTTAAATGTTATAATTGTCCAAAATTTTAAATCGTGGTCTGACTATAAATAAATTTCAAATGTCAATGAACAAACGTCAGACGGCACAATTATGTCGCAAAAATAAATCACTCTTCAATAAATCAAAATAAGGATGTCACAATTAAGATGAAAATAATAATAATTTAGGACGTCGTGAATTGAATGTACAATTGAAACACAATAATTATCCCTTCCAAAATGCTCCATCCTTTCCTAGACAGCAACAGATGCTGGTTGAACCGCAACGGCTGGACAGGTGTCCTCAGGGCGGCAGGGCTCAAGAGTGACACTGCAGGCTACGGCTCCAAGACAAGTGCGACTCAACGACACCGGAGCTCTTTCCGATATAGGAACCGCTACTCTCCAGGACCGCGACAATATTCCAGCTGGAATTTTGCTGCGACGTCTATCTCTGATATGGTCCTTGTGCAAGGAACGCGACACGTCGTGTCTATTTCCGACTCTCAAAATTGTCACATGTCTGTTGTCAAAATAATATTTTTTTCCTGACGTTTAACGTTGTCTTTTTTATGTTGCTGTCTGTGATTTGGCGGTGAATTTAAAACTCCAAGCGAACAGTAGAGGTCGCGTCAATAGTACTTTTCGATATTAGGGTTGCGTGCTGACATTGTTTCAATGTTCATTTCATCCAACAGTGGACATATGGCTGAGAAGAAGAATAGATCTCATATGAGTCAATAATTGTTATTTTTTGTCACTGGGAAGATTTGCGTAGTATTCACACCAATTTTTAAGATGTTATTTTGCCTCTTTTATTTTCGATTACCTGTCTCACACGAGACATCCGAAAACAATAACTATAGAAAAGTGTGGAAGCACTATTCAAAGCTGGTACCTCACCGCATATGATTTTTATTCGCATATTATATAGTTCGTGCATATTGTATAGTATATTAACCATGAATAGATTCAGCCATTTGATTTAGATGGCGTTTTATGAACGTAAATTAAAATTATATTAAAAATTAATTTTATTTGAGATATCCCAAGGGTCCTCAAAGGCAAGCTACATAGATCATTGTGATCAAAAGAAAAATAAACGATTAATCGTTAACGAGCTTAATACAAATAAAGCCTATGTAATAAAAAAAACATATTTATAAGCTTCTTGCAAAGAAAATCAGTTTGGGGAAAATAAACTGTCTGAAGTAGCTGAAATCAAAAATATGTATGTTGAGCAATTATTTTTATTAATTGTAGATAATTCTATGTAGGGGAAAAGAATATGAATCTCAAATAGATGGATTTATAAACAATGAGTAGGATATGAATCATATAGATAATGCCAAAAAATATACAGTTAACATTTAATATTAACTTGAAAATTTCAAAATCAATTTTAATTTATTCAGTTCGAGCACAAAATAACCGGTAATTTAAATTATAAAATTAGTGTTTTTGTATGAAAATTTCCCTTGCCGCCATTAGTAGACTGCAGTCACGTTCCATACAAATCATGTTTGTCGAAAATCAGCCAACCAAAACGCCTTTGTGCGTAGTCATATACTATTAAGTCTATCTTACGAATCTTGGGCATAAACAATGCTAAAGCTATGGCTTTTTATCTTCATGGTTATGACATTGATAAATATTTGTCTGCCACAATCATTTGAAAAAAAATGACTTTTGTTAAGTTGCATTACTGTATTCGCATTTTTCAGTTTTGTGCAAGCTTCAAGCCAGTAGTTTTTTGATGTTGGAAATTGGGTGTTGTGTTGTGTGTATCGCCTTGTAAAATTATTTATTTTAAAATTAGAATTTAATGCGATCATGAAGGAAATATTATAATGTAGTAATGTTGATAACAGTGGCGGGTGTTGATCTGGAACATAAACAATGAACTATTTTATCAAGTTTTAAAGAGTGTCATTGTTTTTTTCTTTGTAATATACACTTGGGTATTACTGTGATTGTCCGTTAAATCAGTCGTATACGAGTATTTATTGTATTGTAGAGTTCTATTTTTATACGACGGTAAAATCTTGAAATCTAACAAGTCGCAAACACAAACAAATACATGTTGTCAACATAATCAGATGGCATCCAGGAAACAAATCATAGGTAAGTGTGATTCACTCATTTATGATATCCTGCTTCCTTTATCACCTTCGTAATGTTTTAATGTTATCTACTTCCTAATATATTCTCATATCTTGTTTTATTAAACTCCCTCGATTGATTTACGTCTTATTTTTTGTTTGTGACAGTTAATTTGTGAAGTGCACCTTTTGTACTTGTACATCCGTTGGTTTATTATTTTTTTATACTAATCGTTATTAGTGATTCATATCGTATTAGATTCAGTTTAATATTTAACTGTCGCATTATCATCACCGAAGGAGCAAATTTCCCTATAATATATTAGCACTGCAGACTAGATTAATTTCCCCCTCCAAGGCCGTGCTGTCTGGTGCCTGGCACTATAACACTTATGACATATAGGTAGGTACTGGTGGGTGGTTACATATGAAATTACTATGGGTCACTCTGCAGGTCTATAATAATATTTTCAAGCCTTGTACATACATGGACGTCACTGATTAGTAATAATTGTTAGATATATTTAAAACGAAATGGGTGGCTTTGATCTCAAATGTGTTAGACAGCTGTTGAGTGTGGTACATTATATTGTTTTAGCTGTAGGTAATTTTTCTAGTCAAATACAACTTGTTCATCCAGTCTTGTGTCACTTGTTTAAATTAATTTTGATAGCTGAAGCAATTTGAAATCAATTTGATTTGCTGCAATTAAACGGAATATATTTAAGTACTCTACAACAGGGAAGTTGCTGCTGAAACAAGTAATAAAAATAATTTTATTAAATTTAAAAACTTTTCAGTTCTTGATATAGATTTGTTAATACTTATTAAAAGCAATTTGTATTGTTTTAATTGAATGTCGTTTAGATAAAAATACATTATACAGGAAATGATAGCTAAAAAATGTTAGTATGATATCTTAGGGAGGCGGAGAAAAATATATTGGTCCCACGTTGGGACGCGAAATTGATAACTGAAGAGGCTAAAAAAAATTACTTATCCCACGTTGGGCCGCGAAATCGATATATAAAAAAATGCTGAAAAGAATACTTCTATTAAAACAAACATTATCGGCTCTCATGTGTCTGAAAACAAAAATACATAACATACAGGCATGGTAAAAATAATATATACATAACTGGAAAGATCATACCAACCACTGCTCTTGTAACGGGGCTGTAGAGGAAACACTTCACTACATATCACTTTTTATTAATTAAAAATAACTTAAAACTGTCTTAAATTCACCCCCGAAAAGTATATGGACCTGAAACACACTTAGTCACTACCATGCAATTAAGATATCATTATACACAAAAAAAAACTAGAGCCGTCTGAAAGCCCTAGCATGTGGCGCTACACTTTACACCTTTATAAGATAGACCGCTCGACATGTGTTAGACTCGATATACTACTCGCTGACCACTCACACTGACTCTACCGAATAACAACTGACTGGACACAGCAGCGCGACCCAGCGCCCTTGAAACACGGAGTAGGGGGGGGTTAAACTGAGAACCAATCCGTACTGCCGGGTGACAACCAAGATTCCAGGAATCTGCCTAATGCATTTTACATTTCAAATTTATTTTCAATACAAAGATGTCAAAATATATGAACATGGCCTGGGGGGGCCGCTATAATCCGTTTCTAGAATTAATAGAAGAAATACATTAGACCAAAGTAAAATAATGGTTATTGGGTTTCTTTGATATCATAATGCATGGAAATATATCGCTCACCATTTTTATAGAAATATCAAGTATGACTACCAAAATTTTCATTAATTTCTATGTAATTTAGTGTTGTTACGTTCACTGAGTGGTGGTTCACAGTGAATATTATTAGAACTGTAATGAAATCAAACATCTTGGTTATGATCGACATTATGATTATCATCCATGAAAGCAACATTTCAAAGGGACAAAGAAAATGTATATGTAACTAGGGGCTCCGCCCCTGACACACGTCTACACACGTCTACTCACACTGAAAGCTCACCGTCTTGACGGTGAGCTTTCAGTGTGAGTAGACGTGTGTCGCGCGCGTGCTTTTCGTTAAGTCCTTGAAAATGCCTGGTGATATTCAGGCGAAACGTCGGAAGACAAATGGTCTTAGTCAAGACCTACTGACACGGGAAAACCGAGATAAAAATATTATAACATATATATATATATATATATATATATATATATATATATATATATATATATATATATATATATATATATATATATATATATATATATATATATATATATATATATATATATATATATATATATATATATATATATATATATATATATATATATGTTATAATATTTTTATCTCGGTTTTCCCGTGTCAGTAGGTCTTGACTAAGACCATTTGTCTTCCGACGTTTCGCCTGAATATCAACAGGCATTTTCAAGGACTTAACGAAAAGCACGCGCGCGACACACGTCTACTCACACTGAAAGCTCACCGTCAAGTGACTGGTAGCGTACAAGATGGCCGCTTATGTCAAATATTGTTAGCGCGACGTGATTGGCTCCTTGTGACACGCCTACCTGCTGTCGTGTTCGTTGGTAATAATATTTTATCATTATTTTTGTGTTGTGATTTATTGTTAATTTTAGTTGTGACATTAATATTATTATTGTTGTGTTTTGGGGTTATTTTCGCTATGGTATTATTAATATTATTATTGTATTGTTTGTCATATAAAATGTTCTTCCAGGTACTAGGCAAACGAACTCCGTCGTCCCGATTGTTCATTATATCCCTTCTCTTATATATTTCTATAGCTTCCCTGTAAATTCTGAGAGGTTCACTGTTTAAACTTGCTATTATTTTTGAATGGTCAAAATCTATTGTATGTCCTTCTGTGAGCGAGTGTTGTACAAGTGAGGATGTAAGTTTTTTGTTTCTCATGTCGACTCTGTGCTCCGCTATTCGTGCTTCAACTTTTCGATTGGTTCTTCCTACATAAGTCTTATTGCACGATCCGCACGGTATTTCATATACTCCATGAGCTTCAAGTGGAATGATGTCTTTCGGGTTTCTTAGAAAGGTTGATATTTTATTTGTTGTGCTGAAAACGGTACGTATGTTATTTTTGTTTAATAGACGGCTGATTTTATCGGTGACGCCTTTGATATATGGTAGTCGGGCTGTTGATAATGGTGTTTCATTGGATTTTTCTTTCACTGTTTTTGGACTCTTTAATGCTTTGTTTATTATATAGTCTGAGAAACCATTACAACGTAGAGCATTTTTCGTGTATTCTAATTCTTGTTTTTTATGCTCGTGGTCTGCAATTCTTTTTGATCTTGTTATTAGTGTTTTTGCGACTGAGCATATTTGTGCGGGGTGATGATTGGACGTTGCGTGTAGGTATCTATCGGTGTGTGTGGGCTTTCTATATACTGTGTGCCCCAGTTTACCGTTTGCTTTTTTTAACACTAAAACGTCTAAGAAAGGTATTTGTCTGTTATTTTCCTTCTCCATTGTAAACTTTATATCTTTATGAATGCTGTTAATAGTGTTCAAAAAATTATTTAATTCTTCTTCTCCGTGAGACCATACTACGAATGTGTCATCCACATATCTTAGCCATTTCTTTGGTTTGAGTATTACTTTTTTTAAGACTTCTTCTTCAAACCTCGTCATAAATAAGTTGGCGACTGCTGGTGACAATGACAAACCCATAGGTGCTCCTTTTATTTGTTTGTATGTCTTATTGTTGTAATAAAAAAATGTGTTATTTAAACAGTGATAAAATAAATTTAAAATATCGTCTGTAGTATTGAGTGTTTCTTTGATTATGTCTAGTGTCTCGTTAATTGGAATATTTGTAAATAAAGAAACAACGTCAAAACTCACAAGAATATGTGTCGCGCGCGTGCTTTTCGTTAAGTCCTTGAAAATGCCTGGTGATATTCAGGCGAAACGTCGGAAGACAAATGGTCTTAGTCAAGACCTACTGACACGGGAAAACCGAGATAAAAATATTATAACATATATATATATATATATATATATATATATATATATATATATATATATATATATATATATATATATATATATATATATATATATATATATATATATATATATATATATATATATATATATATATATATATATATATATATATATATATATATATATATATATATATATATATATATATATATATATATATATATATATATATATATATATATATATATATATATATATATATATATATATATATATATATATATATATATATATATATATATATATATACCCGACTTCAGGAATTTTACAAATATTACTTAAGTTTGTACATAGATGATGTGTTATGTTCTTTACAAGTTTCGAATTAACGTAATTAAAACCATTAATAAAATACCAAACTATACATTGATAAAAATCTAGAACCAACATAACAACATAGAAGATGTTGACAGAATTAAATATAACAATAATTTTATGTTTCTGTCTTTTTGTGCTACATTTTTTTTGTAAATTTTAGTAACTTCTGTATGACACTATTTTATGCTTTGTGATAAATTATAAAGTAAACAGTTTTATTAAAAATTAGATGGAACGGTGACAGTAATTTAGAAGTGACGATTTTGATTCTCTAATTTAAAGAATGTGTAAGGATGTATATGTACTTGAATGTGTAAGGATGTAGGATAGTGCTTCCATTTTTTTCTATTATTGTTTTCGAGTGTCCCGTAAGAGCCGGGTAATTGAAAATACAACAGGCATCAATAACATCTCACATAGTTCAGCAATAAGGTTCATCACCCATTCTGAATATAGTGCCTTTTGAGGTGAGACGAGACTGGTGTGTGGGTATACACAGATATGTTGTGCTCCCTTTTATAAGGCAATGCACACCCGCACACCTTTCGCTGGTTACCCCACATTGTGGGATATGCCGTGATGGTATGAATGAATGAATGTAAGGATGTATATGTACTTGAATGTGTAAGGATGTATATGTACTTGAATGTAGTGTGAATGACAACGTGATGTCAGTCGCTGCTTATTGGAGTGGTAGAGCTTAGCCAGACACGAAAAAGATAAAGAATGTAGTGTAGAGCCAAGTCATTCAGAGCCTTAAATACCATCAGGCATACCTTATAGTCCACTCATTCTGGGCATTTCAACCTGTGTAGTTTGTTAAGAAGAGGTGTTATGTAACATCTTTTGTCAGCTCCATATATCAACCTTGCAGCCACTTTGAAAACTATTTATGATCTATCGATCTATGTATCTAATAGCATGTATTCATTCTTTTAAAATAAATTATAAAATTTACATTGCCATAAAGTAAATTGAATATTCATTTATTGAACACATACAATAGATGAATTAGCATTGTATATAATTGAGAAGATTAGTTTGACATTTTGGAAGCCCTATAAGTTTCGTATACCTTTTGAAACATGAATTGCGAACTCATTACGTCTTAAACAATCAAACTATTTTTACTCTCCACTACTATGGAATAATCAATTTTTTGACAGCTACTATTTAGAGAATGTACTGAAAGGGGCAATTGGTTGCTGCCACTTGGGTGCGGGACACTTGGATGCAACATAATTTAATGGAAATTGGTCGCAGGAAAAATGTCAACACCTTTGTCTTCTGAGGCGGCTAGGAATAAGTTTATTTTGTATTCAAATTTGATCAGATTTTTCAAATAAATTATATATCTCAACATATGTAGTTGTATGATATAAATATTGTCAAATATCTTGAACCAGGCTTCTAGGTATGCAGATTTGTGTCTGCTTCATTGGTATACGTGCAAATCTCCCCCCTTGGCGAAATGGTTCAAAATTTTTAACGACAATTATGCCTATTTATAATACTACTTACTATTTTTTATGTTAAAAATTTTGTGTTTGACAGCTCATTCAACCCTAGGAATGACAAAGGTGTTGTTAACATTTTTTCTGCAACCAATTTTCATTCAATTTATAAACCAAGTGTCCCGCACCCAAGTGTACAAGACCGAAAAATTTATATTACGACTTTCGCCATAATGTTTTTGCTTATATGGTGTAATTTTGAGAGAGATACAAATAAGTATCTTGTCGAAAATCATTTATCACAACTGATGAAATGCTAAATAAAAGAAATTTCCATTTGCATGTTTTTTTTTTGTTTTCATTATTTATTTTGTTTTTTGTCTGTTTTTTAATTAATATGTGACAACTCCGAGTGCATACTATGGATGGAAACCGATGAATGATTAGCAAATAAAATTAAAAAATGCATACCATGAAATTCTGTCCTGTTTACAGCTCAAACTTTAAGTTTAATTGAGTCCGTATTGATATCTTCTGTGTAATGTGCAATAAATAAGAGTCCATAGGCATCCATCCATTTCTTCTCTAAGACTTTATCTTTCAAAACTTTCAAAATGTTCCGATGTTCTGAAAAATTAATCTTTTCAATTTTTGTTTAGAGATTTTATACAATAAAAGTGTACTACTTCATAAAAGTGCATACACAGATTATCAAACATTCTAAGAAGAAAAAAGTGTAGTGTTGTGGAGGTACATTAACTATGTAGCGGATAGTTTAGTGTTGTCCACAACCCTCTCATTTTTCAGTAAACCTTTTAATTTTCTTTCTCCGCCACAAAATTACAACATTGCATTTCTGAAGAGACAAAGGATGTTATTATGTGAATTGTTTGAAGCAGCTACTTAAATATGTAAATCGTAATTGTCAGTCATTCAGAGCAACTCCAATGATAAACAAATTAATGCAGAAAATACACCGAGCTATCTTTGCCCCTCATTGAACCTCTCTTGTATGTACTTTAAGGGGCAGGGTAAGGCAATGTAGACAGGTCAAATGCAAACTTTGTTAACTATTGTATGAGAATGAACGCCCTTAAAGATTACAATTGTGTGCGCCCAAGTTAGTGTATTTGAATCGAGCGTTACATAAAATACTATGGTTTATTTGATTTTACAAAAAATTGAGAACATTGTGTGAAAACTTATCGAACCAATGTTTAGATTTATAAAATACCTATCATTTAAAAAAACATTCACGTTTCTAAGCCTTATAAGTTTTGAGTTATGGTTAAAAAATCTGATAAAACAGGTATTATTAAAAAAAATATTACGAAAAAAGTACACAAGATGAAAGAAAGTGTATCGGGCCAATGTATAGACAAATAACGAGAGAATAATATATGTCGTAGAGTGGTGTGTGAGTGGGATGGATCTAAGTGCGAAAGAGATGAATGTATGCGTTGCTATGGGGAGAGTTGCCAGGTCATTTTGTTACTGGCTGTCACAAGGAACATTGGATATAATAAAAGAGATATTTATATTAAGATATTATTGGATTTCTTCCTTCTTAATTAATCAATATTATACTCAGAAAGTGAGTATATTACAATATATATTTTTGTTGAAGACATAACTTTTAAGAGTGCGGCGTAATGAGCATCCAAAAAGTACCTTGGAGCCTATCCTGTCACCTTAAGTCAAAATGCTCTCTCATTTTGTGTCAATGAATTATGATCATAGAATTATTTTTTTTTTTTTATTAAAGTTTTATTTATTTACATTTTTTTAAACAATAAGTATTCTTGCACTAAACTGCAAAAGCAGTTTAACAGTGCTAGCTCTCTCGTACACTTATATAAATTTGATAATGTAACAAAAAATGTACAGAAGCCGCGTGTAGTACAAATTTCAAATTCAAATGTATGCCAAGTTTTTTTTACATGTGTGTGTGAGGCGGTAGATCGGTTGGTCTACGTATTATGTAGGTGTGCGTATCGTTTGGTGTACGTATACTAGAAATTCGTCTGTTTCAGCGTAGTTTTAGTTGGCATACATTCATTGCGCTGACTAGGTATCTGTATCATATATAATCTAAGATTATGATTGATATTTAGGTTAACTAATTTTCTTTCCAATTATGCTAGATTTTATGGCTAAGTTAGTTAAGTATTTGACTCCTGAGATTAAAGGTCTTGGTTTTGATTTCCGTTGGAGACACGGAGTCCGGATTTGTGAGACAATTAATATCATAAGTATATGGGATATTGTTTTTGGATGCATGTAATTGGTATTTGACATAGTACCTGTTAGTTGCCCGAGAAGCAATAAATTACATATTTTACATTATAGACATGGATGGGTTAGTGGAAGACTGGTAGGGAGCTGGACTAACACTCCGTGTTCAAATGCTGCCTCATCATTTTTCATTCATTAAAGCAAAGCCCGTTCAATAATGCAATATAAGGTATTGTTGCTTGGGGGGGGGGCATATAAAACATCCATTTTACCTCTAGAAATTACACAAAGATTGATAATAAAAATTGTAATGAAAAAACCATCTGCTACTCAAATTTGCAACTGTTTCATAATTTTCAAATGCCGTCTTTAAAAAAAATGTGCTATTACAAATACATAAAGACATAGAAAAGTCCTTGTTAAACAAGTACATATACATCTTCCTACGTTCCCTAAAATAAGCAAATAAATGCTTTGCTATAGGTGAACGAAATCGTCGAGGCAGGATTCGAACTCGCGACCACTGGATTACTAACCCAGCGCGCTAACCGTTCTGCCAGCGACCCATCTAATATAATATAGTATATCCTACTTATATAATATTGACTGATTTGTAAATTGTATTCATTTAATTTATGTATAGCAATAATTCTGTAGATATGAGTGCTTGCACTCTGGTAACGGGAACCATGTTTTTACTGTGTATCTTTTTCTGTATTTTATGATTGTACTTTATGTTTTGTATTATTTAAAAAAAATGTTAATTGGGTTGTAAAAAGTGTATGAAAAAAAGTTGCTCTTTGGTTATGAGCTGTGATGATTTTTCAGGTATTTTTGTTTGGTCAAGGGTTTGTTTGTTTAAATATGTTCTCAACACATGTCCGCAATAGATATGATAAATAGATAGGGAAAGAAAAGATAAATAAAATAAGGAAAAATTTATAAAAATAATAGAAAATATGATAAAAAAAACGGATTTCTAAAGTACAAATATTATGAAATCTGCAAGGTCAAAAATATGTAGTGTATAGAGATTACCACTGTATCCATTCCTTGCTATGTTTAAATATGTAGTATAGAGATTACCACTGTATCCATTCCTTGCTATGTTTAAATATGTAGTATAGAGATTACCACTGTATCCATTCCTTGCTATGTTTAAATATGTAGTATAGAGATTACCACTGTATCCATTCCTTGCTATGTTTAAATAAATATGTTGAGGAATGAAATATCTCCAGTACTTTTATTTTCTATTATTGTTTAGTACTTACCTATAATAAATTTATATATTATGTGTGTTGACCATAACCACATAAAAGGAAAGTTTGCTTAACTATCGTTATGTTCCTTTAGGGTCATAGAAAAGATCAAATGCCACATTCTCCTATCATGAAAATGTAATTGTTACAGGTAGTGTAGTAAGTCCTTGTAGTTTTTTTATTGGTGATGTCTGACCTTGTTCAATTATAGTTGTCAATTGATGCTCTGCGTCAAAATGTACAAACTGTTTATATATCTATATGTTGGCTATCTATTGTGTCTAATTCACTGGTTTACACTCTGTGTTGTTCTCTCTGTCTTGTTGTTGACCTCTAACTGGTATTTGGGTGAAATGTAATATAATTACATTTTAATTAACACATAACTTGCACAAGTATACAATCTCAATTTGTTTCTTTAAATTATGGTGATGATGAAAAGGAAAAAAATAAAGTAATTTAATAGGGATATATTTTATCATTAACTGAGTTGATAATACTTGAATGCAATCAGTCAAGATTTGAATAGAAGTCCGTTAGATCATGGGTGCAACACTTTACATAGTATTATAATAATATATAATGCACGGCCGACCGCCGTGGCACAGTTGGTAAGCCGTTTGGTTTCTGTGCGGGTGTCCTGGGTTCGATCCCCAGCAGAGAAATTTATTTAAAAATTAATTTCTCATGCTAATATTGCTTCTCTGGGCTGGAAACACTGGTTAGTTGGAAGAAATTGCCATATGGTAATAAACTCACCACTTGCGCAGGGTGCAAGGAAGTTTTTATATATTTATTTTTCATAAAAATAATTTAACTGAATAAAATGCATAATTGTTTAGATAAATAAACAATGTTGCGCAAGTGCATTAAATGGTGGAATAAACCATATGTGAGCCGAATCTGCCCGTGTAGAGTCTCGTTCATACCTAATGAAATTCATCAGCCTCGATACATCGAACATGTGTTTGATTTATTGCGATTGGCATCACTACTGAGAAGGCATCTCTATCAGCCACCGTCCGGAACAATTCGCCAACGTCTCTGATGGATAATATTATGACTTGGTTCCAACAAGGTTCCAACCCCTGGCATAAATCATAAATTTTAATTTTCCCTATGGAAAAAAATGTTTTAATTTTGCTCTTTTGAAATGTATAAAAATTATCTGTCATATGCATTTTATTTATCCATATTGCTTGTAAAAAAGTTCTTCTTCTTTCTTCTTTTTCTTTGCCTTATCCCACTTTAGGTAGGGTCGGCTCTCCTAATCCTTTGGCGCCACGATGATCTGTCCTGTATTGTCGGGATTGGGATGTGGGCTTTATCCATGAGCTTCCTCATATTGCCCCACCACGTGGATATTGGACGTCCCTTTCCTTTTCTACTTTCTGGGAGTGCTAGAGCAGTTTGCACCACATGATCGTTTTGCCTCCTCATTACATGTCCATACCATCTGAGTCGGCTTTCTGTAAGTTTTTCTGGTATGGGGGCTACTCCAAAGCTTCCTCTTATTAATTCATTACGAATTTTATCTAGCTTCGTCACCCCGCCTGCCCACCTCAGCATTTTCATTTCATTGACATGTAGTTTTTGTTCATGTGTGCCTTTAACTGTCCAGCACTCCGCACCATATGTCATTGCAGGTCTCACCGCTGTTTTGTAGACCTTGCCCTTAGTTTTGATTGGCATACGTGGATCGCACAGCACGCCCGTGAGAGTTCTCCATTTACTCCAAGCCACGTTTACCCTATGGGAGACGTCAGCATCCACACTGGCATCCGCTGAGAGAACCGACCCTAAGTATTTGAAGATTGACACCTTGGGTACAACAGTGCCATCCGGGAAGCACACCGTCGCTGCGCCTGACGTTCCACCGTAGTTGCATTCCATGAAATCCGTCTTTGTCCTGCTAATGCGCAATCCAAATCTCTCGAGTGCTTCAGTCCATTTCGATAGGGCCACTTGCAGTTGGCATGCGCTATTTGCTATCAGGACGATGTCATCAGCATATAACAGACTCCAGGGCAGGGGTGACTGTACATCTTTTGTGAGATAATCCATTACCATGTTGAATAAAAGCGGGCTAAGTGCCGATCCCTGATGTACGCCAACATTGACCTCAAACCAACTGCTTAGGCCTGCCAAACTTTTGACTCTAGTGCGGATATTGTTGTACATGTCTTGCACAAGGTGTATGTACTGCTCCGGTATGTTCCGGTTATTGCTTGTAAAAAAGTTAAATGTGAATAATGATCTTTGTATTTTTGTAGATATGAAGATTCCAATAAGGACAGCCCCTCCACCCCCCGTCGCAGCCAAGAAACCTTCGGAGACATCCTGGAGAGATGAACTATTCGCCAACGATCCGTTTGCCTCTTCAAATGATATAATGCAAAAGAAAAAACCGCCTCCCAGACCACCGCCGCCAAAAGTTATTTACGAAAATAAAACAAGCATTGCCCTCGTGTCAAAGCCCAATGTGCCTCAGAGACCAGCGCACTTCAACAGAAAACCAACCATACTGTCGTCACTCATGAGCAGAAAACCCAAGCAAGTACCGCCTACTAATGACTTTCAAGCGCACGTCGTATTGCCCGCTCCGAGATCAGCCAGTACCAACAACGTTCAGTCCCTGATTGATTTTTCATCGCCTCCCAGTTCCCCTACGTTGACAACTCGATCCAGCAGTGATGGGCTCAGCGTCGACAGTTTCGGCTCTGATATAACCTCATCTACGGCAAACGGAAACACCCACATCAATGGAGGAAACACTTCTCAAGCCGAGAGCGGATTTGAGGACGATTTTGACCTTTTCAACAACAGACCCGACTCGGAGACTCCGCAGGACTCGTCATGGGTCACTTTCGACCCATTCTCCCCCCCCAAGAGCGCGCAGAAGCCCAGGGTCAACAGGCCGATGTACGATTCGGACTTTCTGGATCCGCTGTGCAATGGCAAAACTGTCAAGTCCAATGTGCAGACCCACAAAATACCGACCATAATAAGAGCCAAGCCGGCGAGGCCGAAGGCGCCGAAAAATTCTGCCCTCCTGTCAAATTCACTCATGAATGCAAAATTTACAAACGGCAACGCTTTTTGTAAAAAAACACCTGTACAAATTGAGGTAAGCAACTTAAATACTTATTCAGTTTTCAATGGATTGTATCTAAGACAGTGAATTAACAAAGATAATGAGTCATTTTTTATGATTAACAAAAATTTATACTTTATGTCATTAGGTTTTTATCTATAGGAATATAGGCAGTCATCAAAGAACAACAATATTTTAATGTTTCGTGAGTGAACCAGTTAAAACTCAATGAATTAAATGTACTTAATTTTCAATTTCAAATTATAGAATAATAATTTTTTCGAAAAAATAAAATTTTTCGAATAATAATTTTTCGGAAAAATGGGAAAAACTGTGTTACCAGTAACAGAAGGGGATGAGATTAGGAACCCCGTTATAAGACAAATCAAAGATTTCCATATAATATACTAGATTAGATGGAGTACTCCGTGCAATGAGTGAGTCATGGTATATCGCACGTTTGATTTCTTGGTTGGCAACATATTGCAGTTTTCCATACGTTTCAACACATCCTAGATAACTGTTCTCTAAATCTTAATGAACAAATCTTTTTTTTTCGATAAATAAATCTGAAAACAATTCACATTACTCGTTATTCTCTATAAAAAAAAACATGTTTTCTGCCCATCCTGTTGTCAAAATTCCCGGGTAAAAAATCCTCACTTCGATTCATACAAAATTTTCTAACTGCAACATCTAGTATATTATATGAAAATCTATGGTTCAAATAAACAATTTATGGTTATTACCATCGCAACTATAATATTTTTTTAATAAGTTGTAGTTTAAGTCATGATTAATTAGTTTATGATTGTTTTTATTGTTTCTTTATGAAATATCTTATAGTTATCGTGATTGTGACTTCAATAAGTAACTCTACATTGTGCAGATACATACAAATAATAATTGTTTTTATTGTACATATTGTATGAGTACAGTAATGTTTATAAATCTACATGATAATGACATTCAAAGATGTTTTGTAAAAAGGATTTTTTTATTAGCAGACATATTTCCTTTCTTGTAACAAAAAATAATAACACAATTAGGGATCGCAGATACCTCATCCAGCAATTCTGCTGGATCCAGCACCAAGTGCTGGATCCCGCGTTGCATATCCGCAAGTATTCATTTTTAAAATAATGGCGTAAAAGTCTGTTTCCTAGGTTTTGATAAACTGCCACTCGATGGTGAGTGCGAAGCGACATTGCTATTCGTTGCGGCACGGTGCTATACCCTCTACACTGTTTGTTTGCAAATTGCCGACTCCCAATACAATTAAGCTGATGGTTACCAATTATGTGAAAAATAATAAAAATATTTCTTGAAAGAATTCGCAAATTTTAAAGAAAAGGGATAAAGATCTTCCTTAAACTTTGATAAGTGGACATCTTAAGAAATGACAGATACATAAATCGTAACATGCACCATAAAGAGACTCATTTTTATCCTGGCTTAATCAGAATTCACGGATCGTGCACTGCCGAATATTGCATTGAATTGGTGTCGGAACTCTTGTTACTTCCAAAGTTTTATTGAGTTATACCAGTCTAAATAATAAAGGTTTTTTGTAAAAAAAAAATGATTTATTTCTTTGAAAATACATGAATACAGCTGAATCCGCGCTAGATCCAGCTGTATTCATGTTAACCCAGCAATAATCTTGGTGTATTGAAAAGGCTGCTGAATTGCAATCCGTAAACACAATTGACACTGACATATTATGTATGCTTGTGTTATTTCGGGTATTTAGAAAGAATCTACAGTTAATGTCTAACAAAGCAAGTAAGGTAAGGCTGAAAAGATCGGAATGAGTACATTTCATTCCACTCTTTTTTTCAGTCATACTATATTCAACTAAAACTTAGATTTTTGTTGGTATTATTTATATTTTGTATGGTGGCCCGGAGCACTAAACTATTTTTTTAGTGAACATTATTCACGCGTTTCAATTGAATCTATTGTTGGAATACAACTTATTGTCGTATATTGTGTAATCAATGATTTATTATGTTATTTGATCAAGTGTTTAGATGTGACTTGTCCATATGGCGATAAAAAAATATGAAACATTTGCACTGTATTGAAGTAACATTATAAGATTTATATGTACAAGTAAGTACATGTTTTCTTCATATAAGATTTATATGTACAAGTAAGTACATGTTTTCTTCATATCGTGTGCCAAATGTACAAAAGTAATTTTAGTTGGCAAGTCTATTAGTTATTATATAAACCTATATTAACAATGAACTGAAGTCATGACCTTCAATGAAGGATCTTCCTAAAAATAATAAAAAGTAGTCGGATCTGTGTAATTTTTGTAATAATAATAATAATAATCCAAGGGCGCTATAGTATATTTGTTGGCTCTACGAAACAAGGCAGTCTTTAAGAAGTCTACCGAAGAAGCCAATGCTCTGAGCTCCACGTATGTCAGGGGGCTATTATTCCATTTTAAAGGCCCATTTTCACTGAAACCGCAGTCATAGTAAGCCGCCTTATTGACTCTGTCTAATTCTATTAAAGAGTTGGTACTCTGTGATCCAGATGATCTCAATGTAAGCTGTCTTCCTGATGGAACATTTTTTGGCACAGTTCTTGAATGTAGTGTGGAGCCAAGTCGTTCAGAGCCTTAAACACCATCAGGCATACCTTATAGTCCACTAATTCTGGACATTTCAAATTTATAGATTTAATTATCTGTTTGAATTATAATGGGAAGTATATTTTTCCTAGTTAAAAGTTATATATTATTTTATTACATGGTTTATAATTGCTAAATAACAGACAGTTTTGTAAAAACATAATAAAATTATCATAAATAGTGAAATATGTCATAGTATATATATATGGTGTGGCATTGTGGTAAGTCGTCTAGCCTTTGTACAGGTTTTATGGATTGGATTCCGAGTCCAGAAAAAACCTTTTCTTAGCTGGAAACTCTGAAGAATTATTAAAAAAGGCATTTGGGATAAATATGCCTCTTGCACAGACGAAACGTGAGTCATTATTATCGACTGTACCTATTTACCATAAAATTGAGATTAGTTGATATTGCTTTATATCTATAAAATTGATTAAAATTTACCAACAACAAAATAATGGTCTTACTAATAAAAATCTACTGCACACCCGTTGACCAGTGCTTTAGTTACACACCGTGTAAAGCCCGTGCAGCGATTATTTGCCGCCAACCTCCATCTGCCATTATAATTTTGACATTTGTCGTAGTTAATATTTTCGTAGTTAATATATGTAACTTTTACAACACGTTTATTAGTAAGACTGTAATAGTTTTTATCCATATTATTTTTATGAAAAAATAAGAAGAATTTCAGGTGAAATAGTATTGTTTATGGAAAGGTTTAATATAGATAGTACAACATATGATACATCTTTATCTTCACTGGGTATCAATTTAAATAATCTTTGTTCGTAGCATAATAAAACAATGTAATTACTTTACTTATACCAATGTTTAGCGATATATTATTTCACTCTAGATTTTTACTCCCCACTACCCCAAGGGAATTTAGTGGGGAGTTATAAATTCGCAATTTTCAAGGTTTTTTTTTATTGCAGATTATCAACTAGTAACATGCTGAGATTGTATTCTGAAAGTTTCGTCACAATGTATCTATTATGTGTGTACTATTTATGGCGTGTTTTATTCTACTTTATCGATTATTGACCAATTATTCCTTCGATTATTTTCAAATTTTGCAAATTTACTTAAATAATACTCGCTTTGAGCAGTGGTTCTCATTTTTTTTACTGTCAAATATTTTAAAGTGACCACAACTTCAGGGAACTTAAATTTTATTTTTTATTTTCAAATTGCTAAAAAGACACATAACTTAAAAAAAAATGGCATTGAAGAATTATCAAGTTTTCATAATAAAATATTTAAATCAAATTCATTTCATGAAAATTGTGTAAATTTTCCATACAAAATTTGAATACTTGTGGAGTGACTAGGCAGTGAGGAGTATCTATTTTCTATTATCTGTGTAGTATTCTCATATTAGTGCTAATTTAAATGATAATTTTTAAAACCTGGTAATGAACTAATTTTTGTGTTATAAAAAGTATGCTGTCTGTAATAAATTAGTTTTAAGAGAGGCCCCTGCCATTAGCAGTAGGTACTTTTTTCAGGCAAATACACGAAGGAAATATTTAAAACTAGTGAGTTGTGGGCAACGCTAAACTCCTCACAAACTATAAAGTATTCTAATTTTGTATGGAAAATATTCAGAATTTTCGTGAAATGAGTTTGTTAAAATTATTTTTTAATTAAATATATTATTAAGAAAACTTGATAACTTTTCAATGCCATTTTATGTAAGTGATGTGCCTTTTTACCAATTTGAAAATAAAAATTTCAAATTTTATGTTTCCTGACCTTGGGGTCACTTTCAAATATTTAAAATTGAGAAGCACTATTCAGTTATCCTTCAAAATCTAATGGGGTCTAAGCGAGTATTAGATATACATATTTGCAAAATTTGAAAAGAAAAAAAAAATATATAAAGTAAAATAGTCTAAGCATGATACTAGTTTACAATCTGCAATAAAAAAATACCCTTAAAAATTTCAAAATCATAGCTCCCCACTATATCCCCTTGGGTTAGTGAGGAGTAAAAATACAAAATAGAAATTCATGAATTGTGGTTTTAGCATAAGGGGTATACAAGTACATAGATATACATATATTTTGGTGAATGCAATGACAAGCATTAATAATAATAAATATTTTATTTTCTTAAAAAAAAAACATTTTTGTGATAACTTTGATGAAAACGTAACAAGTTTGATTAATAAAATTATGTACATGAGACAATGTATGTATGTAAAAATGAGGCAAGAAGTCAAGTCGTGAAAAGAAAATATAAATAAAGTAAAGAAAGTCGACCTCCGTGGAATAGTGGTTAAGTCGTTTTCGGTGCCAGTGTCCTGGGTTCAATTCCAGAGGAGAACCATTCGGCAATTAAACTCGCCACTTGCCCAGGGTTTAAAAAGTGTTAAAAATATATCATTGAGTTTTCTTTACCTGACCCGAATAATTAAATAGGTAGTGTGATAGTATGTATAAAGATCATTAGTATTGATTATGTAGTATACGGAACGCCAATTTTGTTTTTGTTGCATTGTTTTAGATTTCAGTATTGAAAGTCATTGACAAAAATTGTGTTTTGACGAAATTTGTTTGTAAATATTATGAAAAACCAAAGTCTTTATCAATGCTTATGTTTAATGTACCGAATTATATCATTTAGTTGTAAAAAACCGCCCATTCATGAGAATCTCTTATCTCTAGTATTATAATATGCGTCTAATTTTTATCAGTGTATGTATGCATGGAGTTTTTAATTTAGTCTGTGTTTTATTTAAATAAATGTTATACTTACAAGAAAACGAGAACAAAGTGAAAGCTGATGGGGCTAATAAAGAACATATAAAAACACTACAACATTAAAAAAGAATAAATATTTTATCTGAACAGTTAAAAAACTCGAAAAGTTAAGTATTTGAGAGTTAAAATATTATTGTAGGTATTATTACAATGTCTTTTCTATCTTAGAAGAATGAATTGGATGGAGACCTTCATAAGCAAAGATTTTGTGACTAAGCGGACTTATTAGATTTTGTTAAATGTATTACTAAATATGCAATTTGATAATAACGACTAAAATAGATCGGTATTAAAAACTCTTACTTATATATGTGTACTTAGTTGTGACTATTTCGTTGCGCCGGGAGTATCAATCGGAGGTTGGTAGGTGAGTGGTGAGCGTGACTCGAGTCGTAAAGGGGCCCCTTAAGCCCGCATACATTGTCACAAGCCCGTGTGGCTCGTCTATTCTGGCTGGTACTCTGGTCGCCTGTGCTCGTGGGCCTGGATTCGTGAATCCAGACGAATGCCTTTCACTTTTGTATCTTATTAGTTAGGAGTGGGACTTGCATGCCCCCGCACCGCGACCATGTATGATCTATTGTGCTCCTCCCTTTAGGGCTGTCATTTCAATAACAGTTTGGTTTCTTGGATAAAGTCCCAGATTCCATTAAAGTTAGGCACTCGCAGATCACATATGAAGCTGTTTTTTCTTGTTGTTGACACTTTTTACAGTTTGGTTCATTAGCGAAGATGTGACTAACTAGTTCACCGCTTTATAGATGTCAATAAAAAGATAAATGCCTATAATGTTTGGATAACTAACATCGAGTGATGAAAGCGTTGAGTTAATTTGAGTACGATTGCGATGAAGAAAAACAAGGGAAAACGTTACTTAAATTGCGTATTGTTACAGAAATGCACCAAGGAAAAAATACGCACAATTAAATACAAGTTATTGTTGATACTAACACTAACAAAAATGTAAGCAACTTGAAAGGGATGAAAATACAGATAGACAACATTTAAATGTGATTATTCTTGTGTGGCAATCCTACCAGATTTTTCTAAATCTTAGATATTATTAGATACTCGTCATAATTAGGTATTTGTATTAGATATTATAGGTATGGATATTTAGCGAAGGGCCGTTATCATTTTGGGTCTGTATGGTTTCTTGAATTATTCAACTTTTCCACCGTGGATACACAAAGCGTAGGGTTTTGAAATGTTTTATCAAATCTGTTTTATTATATTGATATCTACAACAGTAAAAAAATGTGATATTGAACAATAAATAATTTGCATACATAATCATATTTCATTCAACACTATCAGACCTTGTATGTTTGGTTGAATATTGTCCGATATCATTGCATAATTCCCAGAATGCAAAGATATCAATTGAAACGCTAACTATATTGAAAATGTTGATTACACATGCTTAAAATAAAATATCTACATTAAAACATACAATTTTAATATAAAAATTTACTGTATGAAATTAAAAAAATATATTCATTAGATGGCGATTGTGTTTTCAGCTATCGCATATATTGTATGCCGACTGCCGTGGCACAGTTGGTAAGCCGTTTGGTTTCTGTGCGGGCGTCCTGGGTTTGATTCCCAGCAGAGGAGAAGTTTATATAAATTTATTTCTCACGCCATACCGCAATAAACTCGCCACTTGCGCAGGGTGCAAGAAAGTGTTTCTCATTATTATTATAAAATTCTCAATTTAAAAAAAATATACAAAATAATTGACACCTGAAGTAGAAAACATACAAACTAATGGAACAGGAGGTCGGGGTCATCTGAGAAAAGGATGACATCATGACCATGACTATGTGATCAACGAGACAATGCATGTAGATGAGGCGATGGATGCCTGTTGAGATAGAAAAATGTAGTATTAATTTATCTCTGCCTGCCTCATGAGGGACATGTTGTGATGGTATTAATGTATTATGTAAGATTGGTGACACATGTAAAGTTAAAACTTCTCTGATATATACATATACGTGTATACATATATGAATTTTTACTGTTGTCAGTTTCCGATTTATAAATTATTTCCTGGTATGAAATGATAACGCTTGGCGTAATCTAATATTTTTGCTCACAATAATATTATTATTTTTATGCACAAAACATTCACTGTAAACAGTATTGATAAATGAAACATACGCACGCACGCACATATAACATAACACACACGACACAGTATTTTGTCTGTATATTACATTTTGTTTTATAATAAACTTTTGCTTACTATATTTTTTTAATTTCTTTTCTTAACTTACAATATTGTGTTTTTTTTAAACAATCATAATACCTATATTAATATGCAGTGTATAAATTGTTTCACAGTAAAAAGAGTTTTACAAAAAAAAGTGGTATTGAAGTATCTGAATGAATCAGAAAGAAAAATGGTAAAGAATATATTTATTTACTCTTATGTCTTGTCTTTTTTCTATAGATGCCTTTGGTTCTTAAATGTTAACCCAAATATTCATATTAATCATTGTTATTTAGCGCATAAATATTTGAATATACCAGATGTTTCCATCAAATAATTCAATACCATATACTTGGATGAATCTTGGCCTCCTCAAGCAATCGATGCCAATCCAATTATTTACTCCCATTTAGTTTTCCACCAGAGAGTTTCTTCAGCGTAGACTGTTCGCAATGTCATATAACAATTCAAAAACATTAAGGTTAGAGCCGTTTTGTGTAGATTAAGACAGGACCTCTTGATTCTAGTAAATTGTTTAGTATTAACAAAACACAATATTATGTGACTTAACAAAATAAAAATAGATTTCTAATTACTTACAAAAGAAAAGAAGAACATTAAATATAATAAGAGACTACAAAAACACTTAACATATCATTCTATGTATCCAAACAAAAAAAAAATATCAAATACATAATGGATAAGCATTATGTATTTATGTCTTGTCCTACCCATTTTTAATTCAACTATTTGCTTTAGTTTAAAATAAATGTTTTTTTTTTTCAGGATAAATATGCACAGAGCAGTGAAATATTCGAAGAAGGTAATTATTCACCCCCGATGCCCAGTGTCCCTCCCCCTCCTCCCCCGCCACTTTTAGAAGCCTGTTCTGACGCTGTGGATATGCCATACTCGAGAGAATGGACTCCAGACAATGACATTCCCATTCCGGTGCAGCCCTCTGTGGATAGTGTCTCGCTCGGCTTAGAACCATACGGAGTGGCTTTGTACGATTTCCCTGGGACACATCAAGATGATCTTCCGTTTAGGGTTGGTATAATCATTTCATTTTATACTTAGATGTGTGCTTTTTAGTACTATGTTTAATTATCATTAATATTTTCTGAAAACACAGAAAAAAGATTATAAATTTATTTAATAGAGCACATAAAGTGAATAAGTTATTTTATTCAACCAATTTAATTATTTTTTTCACAATTAGTTTTATACCTATGTGATTAATTAATGCAAAATTTTCCCGGTTTATAGCTATATATCTGTTCTATCCTATAATTGTATATCTGTAACATAGTAAACTTTAAATTTATCCTCCAATTATATTATTTAAACAATTGCACCCATAATCTGCATATCGTTTTTTTTTTTGCTTTAAGGATTTTAGTATCAATTTTTTAAATTTTCCAGGTTAATGACAAAATAAGACTTCTGAGGAAACTCGACAATGAATGGATGTATGGTAAATTGAGATGCGGCATGGAGGGAATGTTCCCAATCAACTACATTGATATTCAAATTCCTATACCGGAAGAGAAAGCGCAAGAAGTTTTGCCCGTTCCAGTCAAACCGGTACCAGAGGTGACTGCGATGTACGACTTTGTGCCTCAGGAACAAGGAGATTTGGGCTTCAGTGTCGGGTGTAAGATACGGGTGTTGTCAAAAGTCAACGAAGAATGGTTGTTTGGAGAAATCGGTAATATCAGGGGACAGTTTCCTTCCAATTATGTAGATCATATTCCTGCTGATTTACCGATAAAGCAGTAAAGATTATTAACTGCATTATGCTAGAAAAAAATTGTGCGCTTATTTGTATGCTTTGACATGTAAAAGGGTAAAAGTCTACAGCTGAAATTGTCAGTATATTATGTATTTAGACTAAAATTACTCGCATGGACTGTATTATATTTATAAATATTGTTATAATTGCACTATGATTGAGTGCACATGGTATGGATCTTAATATCGAATTATGAGTTCAAATTTTGTAAAAAAAAATCATTAGGAATCATGTGGAAAATATTTTCTTACAAAAATAATGTAACCCTTCTTAGTATTTCAATACAAAATGACACATTGCAGTAGTAATTTCTACTTTGATTTTTCTCTTCTGTTAGGTATACCATTGTGAGTATGGCCAGCATTATGATAATTTTCATTTTATACGATTTTTGAATCTCGATCACTTAAAATCATTATTGAAGTATGAAGTTGTGGTTTAAAGCGTTTGAAGTACATAATAATATCTTTATTACATACTTCAATCGAAACAGAAATTGATAATTTTAACTTGAAAATTTATCATTTAAATGCTGGAAACCATGTTGATAATTCTATATCAATCAACTGGTCGAATTAAACAGCCCATGTTCACTCGATATTTTTAACTTTTACATTATATGAAACCATATATTTTGCCAAGTTTCTCTGTCCATGATATCTTTCTTCCAGTTTAGGTATTTTCTACTTCACTGACTATCCATCTAAGTATTTTTGTCTGTTCTCCTCCAGTCCAACTGGATCATTACAAAATGTGTGTATCATTTTCTTTACTTGTTCTTGGTTTGTCAAACCATAGTTTTGTAAATTGAAATAATACAGTGGGTCCTTCACCAAAAGAAAATTATTTTTGTATCATATTTATATACATATTTTTAAATTGTTTTTATCCATACTTGTATCCTGTGATTATATCTATTGTTTAGAAGTGCTCATGTTACGACAAAGAAAACAATTTTGTAAATAATATATATTATGTTTGTGTATACAATTAGATTTATGTTTATTTATAAAAAAATATGATTTATTTATATGATTCGTTGTAGTTAATTTTATTTATTTTCCTTTTTTTAAATCTCTCGTTTTGTTACTCTTCTTATTGTAGTAAGTATTTGTTTCTTAACAGCAATATTATTTTCACATTCCATTTCGACTCTAATATGCAAAGTAATATTTTAATGTTAAAATTTTATTATGTAACGACTACTTATATATTTTTTTCCAATTTAATTTTACGGTGGATACATGCAACATTTTTAAAACATATATATTTTAGTTTACTTTAGATTATAATGAACCAAGTGTTTAAAATCATCAACTTTTAAGATTGGCTCGAAGGGACCAAAAATGTTTTTTTTTTAACAAAAATATGTACAGCGCAGAAAATATATGAACATAATTTGTATTTTTCAAAATTCAATTGATATAAACCACAGAAAAAAATATAAACAGGATATAAACTTTATAAAATAATAAGTTTTGTATATTTTTATAAAACGAATAAAGATATACATATTTGTAAAAAGCAATTTATGCTATTTATTTAAATACCTAAAAATATAATTAGTTAAAATCTTGTTTGCCATGAACCATATTTTTTATTTGTTTTATTTAACAATTTATGTGTTTTTATGTCTAGAAATGTTTCTTTATTACTCATGCTAATTCTGATAAATATTCCACATTATTATGTGCTTCAAAATAGTATTAATGGCATTCAGTAAATAAAGTCGCTGTTAAGTATTGTGTATTATATGAAATTGTGCACAAAATAAATTATCTAAAAAAAATGTAAAAGGTTTATTATGCTCCTATTTTAAAAGATGTATTTATTGCAAAATAACAAAGACAAGTTATTTCCTGGACTATCTATCTTAAAAACTGGTAGTGTTATTATAAGCCTTTTTGCAGTTATAATATGTTTTTTCCATATGATTTATTTTAGTATCCAATACAACTGTTTTTATAAGTTTAGTTTAAAAGTACAAACATAATTTAACCATTCATCTTTATTTAGTTATTTTCTTTTAGAAAATTACATGTTTGGGTGATGAGGATACTAAGTTGAATAAATTAAGTATAAGATCTTTTTCTTCTTTTAAAATAACAAGTGTATTGAGATTAAAAACTCGGAGATTAAATAGGAAAATGTGTATGGAAATGTAATATTCTGAAAACGCGACAATTAAAATACATTCTCGTCTTGGCATGTACTGATCTGTATACGCAACGAAGATAATTTTCTCAAAATTATGTCTTCCTTATGCTATTTGCTATAGAAATTCAATTATTTGATTTATTTGTAAAAAAATATATCAAAATTTAATGTGTGGTAAAATCGATATTCTTGCAAATGATATAAAACTATTTACAATTATTGTTAATATCGACGCAATTTCTCTATTTACCAACTTAGGGTGTTCAGCTAATTACTCCAATGAAATATTATTATTTTTATTTAAAAAAATTCTACTTAATTTACTTGTGAAATGAAAAAAATATTGGAGCTAATAGCCATTCAAATATTATTGCTAAAATTTCCACAAGCAAGCAATACCAAAAATAAATTATTTTTTCATATATTTTGATAAAATGGTTTTTAATACAAGTTGCTATCAAATTTTAATATGGATAGTTTCATTGTAGATTTTATCCAATCCTTGCATTTTTTAACCAAAAAATGAGATTATCAATTCGTCATAAAATTTTAGACAAAAAAAAATTGAGTTTGTAAAATGTACACACCAATAAAATTGTGCCTTGAATATTATGTAACCTGTATATTCTCATAAATACAATTTCATAGTCATGTAATTAATCATTATGTGTGTTTTTTTCTGTGGTATACTTTGAAATTTAAGAAGAAACGCATCTTGATACATGCTTTCTTCCTGATAGCTTTATAGTGAATGGTCTGATATGATAATACATGTATAGCTACTTGCAAATAAAATTAAAGTTTATTTTTTATAAAATACAGTGGAACATCAGTTCACATAATGTGTTTCTGATTGATAAGTGAATTTGTCAAGAATCAACACAATTTTTCTCATTGAATTTGAGAAAATACAAGTGAGATTCTAAAGAAATCAGTGGCAGAGGCTGTTTGATTTGTTATGCAATTTCACTGGGTTTGAACCTGCCTCATAAAAGATTTAATTCACAACCATTTGCTTATTTTAGAGGCTTTAGGATGTACATTATGTTCTTATTTCAAGTACATTATTCATCATTCTTAAAAAAAATTGTTCCAGACTGTGAGAGACTTGAATTTATGATCAGAATGCGTAAATTAGAAATATTATGATTCAACAATTCAGTTATTAAATGCTTATTGTGTCAAAATTTGTTGTGAACTGAAGTTCCACTCTATATCATATGTATATAAGGGAAGTTTTTGAAAAACTATATGAATTTTAGAGTAAATTGCTCTTGTCAATCGTGAATAAAATTTACATTAAGGAAAAATAACAATTACTTTTTGAAAAATTATAAGGTTAAAAAAAAGTTTCGAACTGAATAGCCCCCTATGTTATTTTTGTACATCACTATTGCCATGATTTTAGGTACGGTAAGTTTATTATATTTGTTTAGTAATAAAACAATATTATAAATATTTTTTATTACGCTAGTTAAAAATTTTGTACATATCAATCAACCAATATGAAAATAAAAGGTTTCATATAAAATTAATTTGTTTTATTTTATATGTATTATACTCTTCTTCTTTTTCCTCTGGTTTTAGGCCGAAGGCCTGTTTTTTCAGTGAGAGACTGCTTCTTGTGATTCTCTGGATGTCCAGCTGTCACTCCATCTTTTTGCTGATCTCCAATTTGCTCTACGACCCTCATGGACTTCCATGGAGACAATTTTGGGTAGTCGATTGTCTCCCATTCTCTCGACATGGTCTCTCCATTGACGCTTTCCCCCTCTACCCCAGTATTATACTCAATTTGTGTCATTCTACTCTGTACATGTGGTTATTTAATTCTAACCATCTCATGTTTCCCACCCAGAGTAAATATATTAGCTATCGAAAAACATCTTGAAAGATTATGTGAGCTGCACCGAGCTTTGGTTTTTTGCTCGGTTGGTAGTTGCACAAATTGTCCCCTCTTCTGAAATATGTCAAGATATTCACCGACTATTAACAGTTTTGAAAATTTATTGGTGTCTACTTCTTTTGAATTGAAATAAATACAATTGTTTTATTGGTTATATGAGATTGCCAGCCATTTGTGTATTTAAAAAATCCATTTTGTGTGTGTATTGCAATAAAATTCCAAATTAGCAAAATATGGTTTATTTGTGTAATCTTATTCTATTCATTTACATAAAAGTGATAATAGTTTACCATATTTGACAATTTTATTACGACAGAGTGAATCTATGAGAAAAAGTTTCCAAGTTTGATTCTTCCGGCGGTCTCACAGACCGTATTTCCGAAATGTAAATAATGACAAGCTTAAAAATTCAAGAACTTTTATTTGAATGGAGAAGTCACCAAATTATGAAATATCTAAACTTATAAATTAGGATTGATAAGGGAACTCAATAAATACATAATTGGTAAACAAACGTCACTTAAGCTCATGATTGTTGGTTAGTCTAGTAATCCAATGGACCTGGTTTTGAGTTGCCTCAATGAATTTCATTCACATATTTATTGTATTATATTTGATTCCATATTAAACACCCCTCCCCAATGCACTATGGTAAAAGTATAAACGTGATGTAACAGTGTCAGCGGGTGCCTTCTGCTTACGATTCCCTTATGGTTAGTTAGGTATCCATAGATAGGTACTTTGTCGGCCAATATTTGGAATAAAGCGTAAATCATTAAAGCTTCAATTAGTACCCACTATTAAAATATATAATACTTATTTTTGGGAATGTTTATGTACTTCTAAAGACAAATTCTTTGTTCTTAGAACTTTGGTAGATTAGAAGAAATTACATGCATACCATCACGCCATGTCCCTCGCAGGGTAGGCAGAGAGAACCGAACGTCACTTATTTCTATCTTGACACACATTCATCGCCTCGTCGACATTCATAAATCGTCTTATACATGTTCGTCTGTTGTTCACGCTTCTGACTTTCCGTCTTTCATAATACCGTTCACATGGACGTGCCATCCCTTCCTTGGGCGGCCCCGATTTCATTCCATTCCTGTTCGTAATGTATATTTTCTTCGTCAGGCGTTCCTCATTAATTATACCCATGTGGCCAAACCATCTCAATGTGTTCACTTTCATTCTATTAATGACATCTTGACATCTTTCTTTATCTTACATTCTTTCCTTATGTCCTCATTTCTGACCCTGTCATACATCGTCCTATTACAACTTCTTCTCTGTAATAGAAGAAATTGCCTGTATTAAATAAATAAAGAATATTAAATAAATAAAGATGGCCACCTGATCCTCTGATTATCAGGATGTAGCAATACAGGCCTGAATAATAATATAAGATGCTCCAAGAAAACAGATTAATAGTAGTACAGACATGTTAGTAGATAAAACTCAAATCTGGTAAAAGATCCAGATGAAAAGAAGTGGTGCGCAGAACTAAGGACAGTGGAAGCGCGTAGTATTGGTTAAATTATTATTAATTGGTATAAATAACCAATTAAACTTAACCATCAGTTCACTATTAAAAATGTTTCCTATCTCTCCTAGTCCTTCTACCAATCAAAGCCACTGCACAGGACCTAACCCTAATTACCTCGCCCCAACCATTAATTCCATTTAAGTACACCGTCACATTCTGCAAATCTGCGTCACATTTGTTGAAAATTTGCCTGAAGAGCGAACGGCTAGTTCGGAAACCAGTCACAAGTTCAATATACATGTGGTTTACACAAATTTAAAAATATTAAGAATATTATTTATCTTTGATAATAGTAAATATTTCCTTACACCCTGACAAGTGGCGATTTTATTGCCATATATGGCAATTTCTTCGAACTAACAGAACAGTTTCCAGCCCAGAGAAGCAATATTTGCATTTGAGAAATGATTTTAAATAAATTTCTCCTCTGCTGAAGAAGATTGAACCAAGGACCCCTGCACAGAAATCCATGACATAATATTTGTAAGTTGTCTGTGGTATTCTGGTTATAGTGTCTAATCGGGTCTATATATTGGTATTTTAGGTATATATTCTACTAGGACATATTCTCAGTGCTGTCAAAGTGCTGTTTGGTGAGTCTCCATTGCAGATCCAACTTGTACAGATGGCTGTTCTCCCATTCTAGTAGCTTCTCCACGTAATTCTTCGTCTGAAAGTTAAATTCATTGTTTTTACTCTGTTTTTTGACTCATTATGAAATGTTTTTATAGATACCAAGTTTATTATTACCTTATCGCAAAAACGATGCTATATCTTGAAGAATAGTCTCGAAGGGATCGCGTCCATTCAGTTTGGTTCGCCAGATAAACTCTGCCAGATATGAGTCCATAAAATTCCTATCTGTTCCTCTTCTGCGTTTATTTCCCCATTTCAAATAACCCCACATTTTTTCTATCTGTTGAGTATAAGCAAGCGTTACAGGATCGACAAAATTATATCGATGTTCACTACTTTCATTTTCAAAATTGTTTGAGATATCTTTAAATGCTTGCCAACAGTCTGATACAATTATAGAACCTGGCCTCACTCGTTCCCTTATAATCGGCATGAGAGTCTCAGCCGAACGGTCTGGAACTTTAAAGATGAAGCACTCCTTGGTTTCTCTACAAATACCGCCAAAAATCCACTGCTGAGGAAGATCCCCGCCCGAAGTATTTTTCCGACGAACGAAGAGACTCTCGTCAATTTCGACAATCATCCCTTCTCCCCCAATCATGGTGCCTTCTTGTTCGATTCGCCAAACGCAGACTTCACGTAAGCAGTTGTTCCATTCGACGACTGTCGGCTGTGACATGTTTAATTCTTTTGCACAAAATTTTATGCTCGTCAGTTCATTGGCCCAGTAATATATAAAATACACCACTGTTTCCAGAGATATTTTTGAATTTTGAAGCCACGAATTTTTTCTAATACCTTGTTTGCTCCCGCATTTGAGTTTATAGCATCGCCAAATGTGTTTATCGGCACTAAAACACAATTTCATCTGATGTCCGTTTCTGCAGATTTGTTCCTTCGGTATTATGTCTTTCATCTGTAAGAAAGTAACGGCTGTTTCTTCATCATGGACCAAACGAAATAAAGATTTTACATCAACAACAGTCAGTGTGTCCGCCGGATCATGAGTCGATACATGTTTTTTCAAGAGGCTCACATCTGCAAAACTTTGACCACACAATTTACAAACACACTGTTTACTATTCAAATGTTTTTTAAGGTGTCTCTCTAAAACTTTCAAGGATCCAAATGATCTGCAGCATATGTGACAGAAATCCTTATCATCTATCAAATTATTTTGTTTGGTAGCTATTGATGAACTGTGTCCATTTTCATTTTCCTCTATATCACTATTTTGGTCGATAGCTATTGAAGAATTATGACCACATTGATCTATTTTATTGTTTTGGTCTTTAGCTTTTGATGAATTACGATCAAATTCATCTGCTTCACTGTTTGGGTCATAATTTATTGACAAATTACTCTCACATTCATTTTGATCTATTTTACTGTTTTGGTCGCTAGCTATTGATGAAATATGACCACTGACATTAACATTATTTTTTGCAGTTTTTATTTTCATAGTTTCTAGTATACCCTTTAACCGTATTTTTTTTGCCAAGATATCTTTCTTTGATAGTCTTCCTCTTTTTTTCGGTGCACATTTTTCATTATGCCTCAGGGCAGAATGTGTTACTAATTGATCTTCTCTTTTAAATGAACTATTGCAAATCTTGCATGTAAATCCATTATTTAAAGTGGTAGAGTTGGATATATTTTTAGTAGGAGCATTTAAATGAGCAGTAATCTTGTGTGGTTCTGAAGTAAATACTCTGTCACATTTTGCATGGCCAGCATGGTCTTTACTTTTATGTATTTCTAAACTCACGGAATTCACAAATGTCATATTGCAATATTCACAATTCACTTCCTGTATTTCCCATCTCTTCTGGTTTTCTATATTTGATTGGGTTTTGTTTTCTATTTCTATCTCGATTTCTATTAGTGGAAAGAAAACATAACTGAAATCTTCATTTTCAAACAGTGTTGCGCATACACCATCATGTTATCACCCTAATAGAGTAGGCATAGAGAATTAAACTCTTACATTCCTATTTATCTATCGCTTTGTGTACATTCGTATTTACATTTTTCTGTTCTTGTATTGAATGGGATAGGATTAGAAAACCAAATGCCATATTGTTTTCACATATTTGACTTTTATCACCTCATACAAAGTTATTATTTTGATTTATCGTGAGCTAACATTTTAGATTTATAAATATATACATGGTATATATTTGTAAATCCGTATTCTTGCCATGAGAAAACACGGGTAACATCACCCGCCCTAAAATCAATTTGGTAGAAGTATATTATACTTTGATTTGACTGAAGTCATATAAAATTCATTTATTTATTAAATCTTGTACAATATGAATATTAAAAAGAAAATACAAAATATAAGAAAAAAATAAAATACAAAAGTTATAATTGATTAAGTATGGATGTTTCCACTAGTGATTTCTGGATACAAAACTCCACTAGAACAATGCCTGTGTCGGAGTGCCATTATACTTTTAGTTATTTACAGTTAATTGCCAGTCAGTTTGGATAAGTGTATTTTTTAAACTATTGCTGCTAGAAAGTAGTATTATAGTAAAAGGCATTTTTTCAGTTCATTATATGTAATAGTTTTCCGATCTCTTTTATGCCTTTGTTAAATAACCAATTGAATTTTTTTTTTGCATTAGTTGGTGAAAGAGTAAAGATTTTTGGTGTGTCTTGTTTTAACTTTTGTAGTTTAGGTGCTAGGAATGTATAGTTTTTTGACCTTGTGTGGTTTTCATTCTAGGTACTACTTCAAGATTTTGTACAGTTTGTTTAGTATTATGTAAATTGCATAGGGATATGTGGCTGATATTTTTTGTATAGAATTGGGTGCTACTTTTTATGTAAAGATGTCTGATATCAAGGACGTCAAATTCTTTCAATAGCTATTCTGATGGATATAAATATGTTATTTTTATTAATTACTCTTACGATACGCAGTAAAAAACTCTCACCCGCATTCTCTAAATTGTTGAGCTCTATAATTTAGATTTTTAATTCTTGTCTAATATCATTTCATATTATTTTACCACACATAAGTAAAAAGGCTTCATTTCCACTGGGTTTATTCTACTTCCATGCATCTTCTACCAATTCCATGTCTCACTATCATACATGAAGATTGGGACGATTCCATTTCTTACAAAAAAAATACTGGCTGTGATAAAATCAGGTCAATTATCTACTTTATTTCCTATCATAGTCCTGTTTTAATATCCTTTTCGAGTCTCGTGAAACATATTTCCTATTAAATATTAATATTCATCTCAGTACTTCATTATTCATTTGAATTGCATACATGTTTTGTTATCTTCAAACATCATCACTTTCAATTTAGATGTAAATTCTCAATACATTATTATTGCATTCTTTGAACATTCTAACCAATATTGGCATTTTGTCATCTGGATATATTCATATTTTTCATTTTAGGATCAATATTTGTGTTCTAAAGAGCCAAGGTGATAGCATGCAACTTTTCCATGATCCAATATTGATGGAAAACCATAACTATGGTGTAAACACAATAGTGTGTTTAAATTCTTACACAGATATGGCTGCTCTCATTAAGAAATGCTATTGCTTGTATCAGCTTGACATTAAGTTCGTACTCTGATAACACACTCCCTCAGGCATTTCCAGCTCATTGAAGGTACAGTGATTTTTTGTTTTTTTCTCGCCTTTTTTAACTTTCAATTTAAATTTGAAGCTTACAGTGTTTCAAGTGAACTTAGCTCAAAATTTTCAATTTAATTTTAGCCTCTTCTTATCAAAGACACAATCAATGCATTTCTTCAATCAGATGAAAGATGTCTTTTTCGTCTCAACGTTGAAAATACTGATTTTGATACTTGATATTTGCATTTTCGAAGTCGTGCCATATCTTTCTTGGTCGGCCTGTTTTTCTATAAATCTGTTTTTTTAATCACTAAGTAAACAAAGAATCGTCAAAACTTTCATCACAAATAAACACTGATTTTATATAATTCCATTTTCTTAAACAAATTCCAATACCAGATGAGTCGTCCACATTAGCCATTCTAACGATTATTTTTTTAACGTATTAGGGATTTAAGTAAATTTGTTGTAATTCAGGTTTTTTTTTAATTAATGATTAAAACACATAATAAAGCTACGAAAACGACACAATTGACAAGAATATGACATTGACATTTAGAAGCATCATAGAATTTATCATAGTTAGTGTGTTCTATGGAATTTATGTACTTTATTGTGTATGTTCATAAAAGGAACAAGTTATTCCAATGACAATATTTTTATAACCATCTACAGCATCAGGACCCCTTCCGATGAAAGATGGCGACTAAGCTAGTAATCTATAATGCAAGATCTTGGCTTCTTTCTTTTAAAATCATATAAAACTAATGTAGGCTACTTTCCCCCCTCTAGACTTACACGCGATTTAAATAGCATATCGTTGACGACCTCTACTCAATTTTGTAATTACAAAAAATATATTTTCTGGTCTTGATTTACGGAGCTTGTGCAATGTATATTCACCAGATATTCAATACGTGTATAGATGCAGTATATTATATCCTATTCTGATTTGTCTAAATTTATCCGTCTGAATTTTAGTATATGAGAAGACTCAAAAAGTTGACTGAATTTATATCGGAGTCATTACGTCACACCGCGCGGATAAAATCCTTTTATGGTCGCCCGTTGGTTATAGACGTTTTCGTACTCTGAAACGAATCAGAATTATATTCTGCTTGCTGATATTTCGATTACTACCCACATGAATTTTGCAAGCAAGCGAAGGACAGTTAATATTTTCGATTTGTATCTACTATGGATATCTTTCATGCTATTTTAACTTATTTTTAATTATTGTACTTACCCAGTTATATTTATACTTTTTTGCTTTTTACCCTGTTTATTTTACCAATAAAAAAAACTATTTGAGATTTGAAATCACAGGAAATAGACTGGCTGTTTTCTGCAGAGCTAATATTCAAATGTGTAGTAAGTTAGGACCATGAAGGTATGATTAGAACACTTTCTGCTGAATACATTTTGATACAAGTGGCAATCTCACAGAACACATAATATATACAAGGGGCAATCTGCTTTTTTAAACGCCTTTTTAAGGAACTTTTTGTATGAAAAGTTATTTAGTTGTTTTTTTAGACAATTTTCTATTTGTTGCATATCATGATTAATTTTATACCTACTTGTGGGTTGGCTGCTTTCTGCATAACTACACTCCATTATAATATGGGCAAATAATAATTCTTCCCCTTGTCAACTAAATTAGATTTTTATCTTTGGAAAGGAGTTACTTCATCCTCTTCTTCATTGAATTCATGACTGAGGTCAGTAACTACACTCATCACCCAACAAATGATCCACTTCCATGTAGGGCGGTCTTAAGCAGATATTTGATTTAATTGCTATGAATATTTTCAGTGTTTTCGTGGTAGTTTTGAAGTTATAGGTATCTGATAAGGAGCGTCAGAGATTTGTTCTCGGTAAATTCACATTCTCGAGAGCTCTATTACACAATATTTGAAAATCATCAGTTACTTAAGTAGGTACCACTGTCAAATATACCTTCATCCAACATCACCGAAAGGGGAAATATAAGCGATTTTAAAAAGCTGACTCCGAATACAGTTAAAATGAAAACATAAAAAATGCTCTAAAAGAACAAAATAATTGCCTAATATAAATAAAAATCACATTAATTTTACATCAAACAATACATATGACTGAAAAACACATAAGGTTGCAAAATATTTATTAACATCAAGACTTTATGAAATTGGCGCCAAATACAAACATACCCACGATCCATAAAATGTTTTGTTTGGCACCGACTTGGTTAAGATGTAAAATTAACGTGCTTTTTAATTAAATTGGACAATTATTTTACGCTTTTTAGTGAATTTAAACCGGTTTTGTTTTCATCATAAGTTTTTTGACATAAAATTTAGGTTGTTTGGTTTGTAGATGCGCAAACCGTCCCTTACCACATGGTAAATTGTCAAAATATTTGCAGATACCTATTTATATTGATTCAAAAGTAGATATAGAAATGACTTAGAAAATAGGTGTAGGAATGAGGTAAAAATTGCAGTCATCTATTGAAAAGACATTATATTTTTTAATTCGCATTTTTTATTCATTTTACAGCATTATATAAACATATAACATTCCGAGATAATTAAAATATTTTTCTATGGCGTCACCAGACCAACTGCTTTTATCACTATTTTACATGTAAAACTTCTTCCAATCCTATATTCAAAAATTATGAATCGGCCGGATATTCATCAACAAGCTCAGGTACTTCTAATTATTGATATGCAAATGCTAAGATAACTATTGTTATTTAATTTTATCAGTGAGAAACTAATTTATCAGTATTTCTTATTCCAGAAATACATGTTATCTGAGAGAGATCCATAGTCATATAAATATAAACTGCGGTTTTTGAAAATAATTACATACTAATGTAAGCCTCATGTAGCATACTATAGTAAAAATAATAATATTAATGCTGGAAAGGTAAAACAACTGAATCATAATTTTCTTAATTGTGTGGAGAACTGATTTAAATCTTTAATCTAAAAAAGTGGGAGAAGATGTATACATATAGATTTATAATCTATTTCATGGAAATATATTCAAGTCTTTTAACACTTGAAAGTTAAAATAAAAAGGAATTTAGGAGAAAATAAAATTATTTTCATTTGACAAAAAAAAAACTAGGTATGAAGGTTTCAATTCGTAAGAAGACATATAAATGACTAAAGGTTTGTTTGTTATATACATAACTAATTTTTGACTGATTCAGTCATTTCAACTTCCTAAATACGTAGACATAAATTGGATGAAAAAAAAAATACTGGTATTATTTCAAATAAAAACTATTGTCTATTCTTCTTCTGGGTTACAATACTGAGATTGGTTTGGATCAAAAAAATATTTGCATCGTTTTTTAAGGTATCCCCGTGTCAATATATTGATATTTATCAAAAATAAAAAATGATTTATAACTAGTTATTGATATTTTGAAAATATATTGTGCCCCAACAATGTAGAAATAGAAGAATAATGGAGGATTTTTTAATACACCAACAAGTGACAAATTGCATATTTAATAATAAAATTAATCACATCTGAAGAAAAATAATTTCTATTTATTTAGTAGTTATGCCAGATATCTAAAGAGCATAGATCAAAGCATTTGTTTGAATTTTAAAACTTGTATTTGTAATTAAAACATATAATGTAAGTTTTAAATAATTACAATTGCTTGATTTTTCTGGATAGCTTAGTTTGAACACCAGATTTTGTTATTGACACATCATGTACAGACGGTTTGTCTACCAATTTAGTTATTTTTATAAATATTTTAGTTACTTTTTTTAATAATGCGACTGACTCATGCCAGTCGCAATCATAACTACAAACAAAGCTAACCAACCTATTTTCACCAAACGTTTGTAGGTTAGGTTTAAAAAATCTGGTGTACATCCTAGGATATCCGATTTTTCTGTCCTGTGGCCTTACTTTTGACTCGCTAAGAACCTACCTATGTAATGAGCATAAGGCGGTAGGTACGTTTGTTTAAACCGTACTAGTACATAATTTGAATGTACGCAGGCGCAGGTAGGTAAGTTCTAAGCCAAAATTCAAAATTGGGAACGGATTTAAACGTCAAAAGTAAGCCAGCTGGACAACTAGATAACATTATTAGTAACAATAGTAGTGTGAAATTTGATTACGAAAAGTGTGTTCATAAGAATCAATTTAGTTCAATTTCCCAAATTTTAAAATGTTTGCAAATGATCTGTTATCAGCACGGAGATTGTAATTTTCTATCTTTTCTTAGAAATACTGTAAGTAAACATGTGACATTGCAATGTTTATTTTATGTATAAATTTAGAGGTGAATTGTTCCTTTACACTTTCAGGTGAAATTGCTATTCTTGTAGAGGAAACAATCATTTTAGTAAAGCAGAAATCTATCTACAACAGGATATCTTTCATAGATTTCAAACAGTTTATTTATCTGAAAATATCAGTGAGATCTGTTAATTTTTCTTATGATTCAAGCGCTAAAAAGATTTGGTATTATTCATCAAGTTATACAAATCAATTGTTTGAGACGACTCTTGAAACCACCAAAGACATATATTTATAATGTATAAAATTCTGTAACTTTTAGTATCTTATCAATAAGTAAATATGAAAAAATTAACTTAGATGTGAAATAAAAAGTCAAAATATTTATTAGTGTCTGCGGGGTGTAACATTTCCAGTGGGAATGCAATTGACACATGAAAAAGAATTGTTGCACAAAAAGTATGGCGTACAGTTTTTTTGTCATTCGTAGATTGAAAAACAAAAGGATTTTGTAGAGGAAAAAATAATGTCTTATAATCACATCCGTAATTAAAGCACCAATGAATTAAATTCAACTTTCAATTATGCGGCATTTTATATCTTAACTGCCTATCATGAATATTTGTTAGAAACATAATTTATTTAATAAGCCGATTTTTGACCACAGTTCCATCTATGCTAACTTACATATTTATTAAAAACTTAAATTAAGCCTATTTACAAGTCACTTCATTAGATAATGCATACAAATAAATATAAATGTAGTTTATTTAAAACTAATTTACTATATTACAATTAAAATCATAAAATTAATGAAATTAAACTAGAGAAGTATGTACAACTTAACATCGTTTGATTAAAAGAGTGAGAAAAAGATATTACGATTCAATATGAAAAAGGATGAAATTGAAGCAAAATATTATTTGCCATTTGATAAATTGAATAAGAAAATAACAAATATTTCAAGAATTTACAAAACAATAACAATATTCTAAGTATTTGTTATTTTCTTACTAGTTACATTTAAAAACATATTTTTTAATGTTAATAATGGAAATTATCGTTCATATTCTGAAAGCTGTATATTGTCAAAAATTTTCTATTGAAATCATTAAAAAATACATTAGTAAGTTATGGAAAAAATAGTATTAGTCATTATGGGGCAACAGATTTTAAAAAATCTATTTTAAATATCCCATTTTTAAGGTATTGTTGACTTTAATTAATATTTGATTTAACTATTATTTTACCGGGTTCAATTCCTGGTGAAGAAACAGTTTTTAATTGTGTTTTCTGTGAGAAGACAAATAATCGTAAGTCTCCAGAATGTGGCAACTTGTTATTGGGTATGTTTTAAATTAATATTTACACGAAAAGCAACACAATATAAAATAAAATTTATTTTTTAACAGATTTTTAATTATCTCAATAGAGACGAAGTTGGAATATTTATTGTAGGAGAACCGGGAAATCAAGGCACCTACAGGGCTTACGACCTGTCATCGGCTGGTTTACGTGATCACTTTATGCGCTTGCGCAACGTTCACCAATTATGCCTTTTAATGAGATCCCTATCAATTCAATTTTGAAAGTTCTATATATTGTAATACTGAAATTCTTTTCGCTTGAAAATAAGGAATTTTTACTACAGCCATCTATGGGTGAAATTATGAACAACAATCTTATTATTTTTATTTATTTTGTTGGAACGCCATCTATTGAGATAATTAAAAATCTGTTAAAAAATATCTTTGACTCCCGACAGGGAAAAAAATCCAATGTTTGCGCATATGCAATAATAAAAATATTCGAAATAAAATTTGATTCTTCAAATTGAAAGAGATTAAAAAGATTGAAATTTAATTTCACGTTTCCATTTGTTAATAGATAACACAGAAAGAAGTATAAAAACATAATTTTGATATTATCAAATTGTCTATGATAAATATAAATCGATGTGTCAAGTATTTGGCACCAGTCAAAAATAATTATATATTGGTTATGTTACAACACTAATTAAAATTAAGATATTGTTATGAAAAAACAAACAAAAATTTAAAAAAAAAATTTAATGTGTGATGATTATTTAAAAAATGATGATTTGTTAAACAAATGATGACACAAACCCATGTTTCATGATTTTTAATTGTGCATAAAATTCTTACTAAAACTTTAAATAATTATAATATATGAGTATTTAAAAATGGCATGAGCACACATAGCACTCAGCTACGTATTAAATAGACAGTTTCATTTTATTTATCTTTCCACTGTAATTAAATGAAGATGGTCACTGGATGACCGATCTAGTCAGAGACATAAAATTACAGTGGAAATTAAAAGTACTCGTCTCATTTCACCATAACATTTTTTTTATAAATTATTTATGTCGGTCTTAGTGGCTCAGTTGGTTAGGTATCTGACTGTTGATCCTAAGGTCCTGGGTTCGATTCCCAGTGGAGACACAGTTTTTGATTGTTTTCAGTCTGGAGACGATCTGTGAGACGATTAATACTGTAAGTCTTCAGAATGCGACAATTTGTTATTGGGTGCATGCTAAATTAATATTTGACATAGTGCCTGTTAGTTGCCCGAGAAGTTATATAAAATAAATAGATAAATGTTTCTTGGGAAAATTGTATTAATATTGTTAAGTAACAATTTAAAAATGACCTATAATCAATCATCAATATTAAAATATATACATAAAAGTATCATAATTGTTCAATATAAATATTTTTATGAAAAACAGCACATAAAATTCACTCAGATTGATCATGTAATATAAAAAAGCACAATTTGATTACAAAGATTCAATTAAAACAAAAATACATTCTTCATGAAGTTTAAAGAATAAAATTGATTTCTAAAAAAAACCGTCAATGTTTATCAAATGAAACATAGATTTGTGTTATACATACAGATCAATAATTTTAATGTGATATTTTAATAGAAACAAAGTTGATAATTCATCTTGACTGGCTTCTCTCCAAACATACACTATAATAGAGTAAGTGAATATTCAAAGTGAAATCAGTCTTGGGTGTATAAAAAATATTTACAAATCTGCAGCACATCTAAATGGGCACTAAAATAAAAAAGAACCTTACATATCTATGGTAATTGTTAAGAAAAAAAACAAAAGATCCCTGTAGTTTATGAATAGAAGATTAAGTATGCAAGCCGTGTCTTTTTACAATAAAATCAAGGGTCGCATTGTTAACAAAATAAAAATACATTACTACGTCTTTGCTTAAAATAAATTTAAAAAATCTCAACGGTGTAAAATGTAATTATTAGCTGGGTCCATACAGAATTATCCATCGTGAACAATGAACGGATCGGCCACAGCAAGGAGCGAACGCTCCAACACAAACGTTTGGATCAGCGCTGCACGACCACACTAAATGCACCTTGCCGCTCACGATTGGAGTGTGGTGGACCTTCTACTGTGGACCCAGCTATTGACACTGTATATACATAAAAAAATATCGAAATTTCTTTTTACGGAAATTTCCAATGTATAAATCAAGACAATTTGTTCTTGGTACATTATTATTATAATAAATAAGAATATTGGCTTGTATGCAATACGAGCAAGAATTGAAAGAAAATTGTTCAACTCGATCACAGCTTGAGCTATGAGAGAAACATTATTGATAGAATTTTTTCTGTACAAGCAAACATCATATTATATCACAGGAAGAGGAAGAAAAAATAAATGTTTGTTTATATTTCAGCAATTATAGGAGTGCGACACTGAATTATTTAGCACTACGATGGTTTATGATCTGGCTACACTGTGCAGGAATCACTTTTTAAATGTAAGTTGATAAGCAATAAGAGCCTAAAACTGTAAATCAAGGCGATAATAGCTAGATGAAATACAAAATAGGTTTATAAATAAAATACCTATATCACACCAAAGAAAATATTTTTTTACAAACATTGAAATGATAAAAAAAATCTCTTTATCTAGTTTTCAGTTAACAAAGCATTTTTTTGTGCATTTTACAATGGGATACATTCACAATTTCAGTATTGTGATGTTGCAGCTTTTATATTAAAAAATAAAGATAAATAAATGATATTTGTGTTAATTCGTGTAATGGTAACATCAAAAAAATCTTTTTGTTCGGCTGAGTGATCTCACAATCTTGATCTCTCATTGGTTTTATTTAATTTTATGAATACTAAGAGGATTTCAATAAATTATAATTTTCATATTAAAAATAATTCAATCCAATTTGTTGTAATGGTAATATCAAATTTAAATCAAAATTATGAAAACGGATAATTTGATATATTTTTAGAAGCGATGATAATCTAAATATAATAATGTAACTAAACTTAATTTTGACATGATACTTTGCTAGTGTGTCTCTGGATTTGAGTTAATTTTATCCATTAACATTACAATCATGTACCTCAATTGTGGAAATAACCCATTGAAAATAATTATCAAACAAAAAATGACTAGTAAAATACCAACACGTCCTAATAATGTCCACTAGTCATAGAAACATCAAACATTGTTTAAAATATTATATAATTTTTCCCTGTAATAGCTATTATGATATAAAATCGATATTACATGTCACTCCTTTTACACAGCTAAAACATGTTCATCGGACAACATTAAGGAATTATTTTCTACCCGATTGTGGGACTTCTATACGCAATTTACATTTTTATTATACAACCCACAATGATGTTGGCACCAAAACGAGCAAATTATGACACTTTAAAAATAGCAGCCTTCAATATTGTCTATAATTAGAAATGATATTGTAAAATAAATTATGTGCCCTTTTTACAAACGAAACGATTAATAATCCAATAAATTCATTATTTAAAATACAATGATGTTATCATAAATAAATAATTGCTATAGATTAATAAAAAAAAAATACATAAATTTGTATTTCAACCATAGATATTCTTGAATACATTTACACCTAGACAGTGCATTTTCCAACTATTTAAAGTATTTATGTGAAGTATATTGATGATACTAAAATAACAGCATATTTTGAGCTGTTTTCACATTGCTCATTGAAAAGAATGTTATTATTCATTAATGTATGAATGCATATTCTGGCAAATCAGACAATTGAACATTTATTTATTTATTTATTAAGAAGTGTATTCATTGTCTAGATCATGAAAGAGATGGGATGCGTAAGTGTGACTATTGAAGTGTGACTGTCTGCCACCAGTTTAAAATTGCGAATATTTACCTATGGAGGGATTCTTGTTTCTGGTTAGTTTTTACTATTTCGACTCTTACACATTGGTATTGAACAATTCACCATTTTAAATTCAATTAAACAACAAATATAAATTATTTAAAACTCTCAACATACACAATGTTACCACCATTGCCACCTCAGTTATTTGAATATTTTGGTCACAGTAGCTTACTAATAGTGTCCATCCCAAGATCAGACTATGGACAAAGCCAAATGTTCGGCCATAGCTGCAACTACTAAGAAATCTCATAAAAATACTGTTTATTATTTTTAGTATTTCAATATAGGCAATACGGCCATTCAAGCATGATGATTTGTGCCATTTGACGACATATTTTATTTAGAAACAATTTTAAAAAAATCAAAAAATGCCTACATTTAAAATTTTTCCTTTAAAGTATCGGGGAGACAATTGCAAGATGGTTTTGAATCTTTAGTGGAAACTGCACTATGTCAATCTTACCAAAGATATTGTTATAAATTATATTGAATATGTGATTCAGTTCTTCTAGATCTAAGCCATACTTGCAATGTGGAGAATCAACAAGATTCAATCTAAACTAATGAGCATCGAGTCTATAGTGACCGAACCGCATTCAGGATATACTTGTTATCTGGGGTCTATTTAAATTAATGAATACTGTTAATAAACCATACTAAATACCGATACAAATTGTGGAGTTATTTTTATACCTATTACTACGACCAGGTTTAACTATTTAAACAATTCAATTTAGTCAAATTTGTGCATGTTCATACAAGCTATTCAGTTTTTACTGATTGTAGCAGGTCGGACGCTACTTACTACGCGGGTGTAAGGCTTCCCCTCTCATTCATGTTCCAAGGTTTAGGCATATATTTGCTATATAATCGTTGATATCTATGGTTTGAAAAAATCATAGATGAACATTTAGATTTAATACTAGCATAGACAATATAAATCTTTGAACAGAAACGAAACTTCCAGCAGACCCGCTGCTTATGTATGTAAGTTAAAAAAAAATAAACAAACATTTTCAAATTTCATTACAAATGGACACAGAGAATCAATTAATGTAATTATCTTATTGTCAACAGAGTTTTTTATATTAAAATCTAAATAAATCTTGAAACTCTATGATTAACTACATTACTACACCATCAAACGATACGTAGCTATATAATGAAATAAAATAATAATCATTATAAAACTACATATTATAACAATGCACCAATATTTTATACAATTATTTTTTCATATATGTTACAGTAGGCACTGGTTATTATTTTTCACAAAAATGTATATTTTTTACCGCACACAATATCTCACTAAAATAAAACAGTAAAAAAATCCCTTTTCTTAATAGGGTTTGTATTTTGACACATTTAATATTCATGAGATTATTTTATTGACAACAGCAGACTTATGAGCAACTGTACCCATGTTTGATTATCCCTGATATCAAATTGAATTGTGAAATGATCAAAATAACGAGTCACATTTAGCAATATATACAAAAACATTAAAACATAAGTTGTTTTATACATTCCTCACCCGTAATGAAAACATCTTCAAAATAGGGGAATGATAAAGAAAAAATATATAAAAAACTAATATTGAAACAACTATTACAGATTGTCATAATAATTTAAATATAAATTCATTAGAATTCTTTAAAAATATGAGTTTCAAAAGAAAACCAAATTTATTATTTCATATAAAATGTATAAGTAACATTAACATAAGCGAAATTCAATAAGTTTCCTTGGAGTAATTTTCTGAATTACGGTGGTACATATTATGTATGAAATAATAAAAAAGTAAATTTTTATCATTTGAAGCTTTGTTTTCCATATATATCAGGAATATATTTGCACTCTAAATCTAATTTTTAAGGTATTATTTCAGACTTACAATAATTATTGCGGCTAACAAACAACCAGCGCATACTGCAAATGATATACAACATCTAAGAGTAAACATATAGAGATCTTGCTTGACATACCTTATTTTATAGAATAACATTACTTGGGACTGCAATATGTTTTTGCATGCACTTTAATAAATGGTATATTATAGTTATAATAAAGATAACATTCACAGCTTCAATGTTGTAACTAATGTGTTATTACATATAAATGTTATAAAAGTATATTGTTAATAATATTATTTATCTTTCATACTCTTCAAAGGATCGGTCATTAGGGCAATACCAAACAAGATAACCCATGACATAATATATTTAGGTTGTCTGTTATATTCTGGTTATAGTGTCTAATCGGGCCTATATATTGGTATTTTAGGTATAAATTCTATTAGGAGGACATATTCCATCATGGAAGATGAGTCACAGTGCTGTTTGGTGAGTCTCCATTGCAGACCCAACTTGTTGTATAGATGGCTGTTCTCCCATTCCAGTAGCTTCTCCAGGGAATTCTTCGCCTGAAAGTAACAATTTCAAACAGTCAGTATTACATAATACTAAATCATACTTTAAATTTGGTATGTAGATCGACAATACTTGATAGAACTTAAAGAATAAGACAATGTGTCTTGTATGAAACAAAACGATAATCAAATTGAATTTATGGAACTACATAAAACCACAAATTTTTATTTATATTGAATTTTGCAATCTCAAATCATAAAATTATGAATTTAGTCTTTTTTTAATATTAGTTGATCATTGCCTGCTACAATCTGGTTATTTGTTCACTGAGTATTATTTATTGGCAAAACTGCCTGGATTCAATCAGCCACGTAAATAAAGTTGAAGTATTAAGTAAATAATTGTCAGAAATTAATGTTAGTTCATATTTTCACATTCTTTAGTATGAAATAGATATGAATTAGTGCTTTTATTTCTTCTTCTTATTTTGAATTATAATTTAAGCTCTAAACCAGTGATTCCCAAAGTGGTCCAGGTGGACCTCGGGGGTCCACGGGAGACTCGACGGAGGTCTACATTGGTGTGAAATAAAAATGAGGGTTCACAAGTTGTAAGTGAGGGTCCACGAAAGTTTATCTGGTTTCGATAGTAAAGAATAATTTTTATTTGTCTTTTTTTTAGACAGACACTACTTAAAAAAATAAAGGGAACAAAAAAAAAATATTTTGGTGATTTTTGACAAGCTGTATTTCGGTGAAGAATGGTCGTATCGAGACTTAAAAAAAAAGAATTTTGAAGTTTTAAGAATCGAATTTTCAGATTTTTGGCTAATTCTTTTTAGGAGCTACGGTTCTCACGCAATTTTAACATAGCTCGAAAAAATAACATTGCAAATTTTTTGCTTTTATTTTTGCTCCACATCCTTGAAATTTTTTTTTCAGTTAGGCCAGCATATGTTTATTTGGCATTAATTTCCTTTTTTTCAAACCTCCCTCAATTTTCTTTTTATTTTTACCACTCCGAATTTAGGGTTGGAACTCAGCCGGGATGCAAATTTCCATCGTTTGATCTAATCTTAAATAATTTGACGAGTTTTAGGAATATGGTATAAACGCTGGCATTAACCCATTTTTCGCTGACGGTGCGCTACCGCACCAGTCATTTAAGAGACGTTTATCAGAACCTTTTGTTTAATAGACACAGTTATTCTAAGGATTATATTCAGGTAAACTACAAACTTTTTTTACATACACAAATATTTGGGATACCTCTTGTCATTTGTCATCCAGCTGTAGTTGAAGTCTGGCATATTTCTAATATCAGGTAAGCATATTTTCAAATATTTTTATTTTTTATGTATGATGATTTAAATACCAATTTAACTTTTTAATTTTAGAATAAAATGTATCTTTTATCAATATTTTACATAAGAAATCGAAAACTGAATTATAAATGTGTTTTTTATATACAAGTATATCAATGGTGCGCTAACGAACCGTCAGCGTAAAGGCGTACTATGAGATTACGAATTTGTCATTTATATGCGTTTTTTGTATTTGTTGCAGAATGGCTCAAAGAGGTTTTTTTAACCGCTGAAAAAGCTGCTGACTATATAATTGAACATTTAGATAGTGACAATGATCTAGATGATGAACCACAGGTGGTCATTTTTCCACCGGAGGCTTCAGAACTGACGGATGAAGAGGATATCGACGAAAATAAGTCGGAAGAAAATTTTCAAGGCCAGAAATTTCAAGTCTCTGTTGGTACTCTCGAAATGCATTCTGCAAATTGTCAATAATTCTCATATTGATCAGAGTGAAACTTTATAAAGTACACTCATTTGTATCATTACTGAATAAAAATTTTCAGCTGTTTGAGATATTTGCTCATGCATTGTCAATTGACGAGCAAATGATACCATATCGCGGAATGCACAGTTCCAAAATGTATATTCATGGAAAACCAATAATGTTTGGATTAAAAGCATGGACATTTGCGTCCTACGATGGATTTGCTAGCGATATTTATGCCGGAAAATCTTCGGGAAATGTTAACGATAGTTATTATTTAGGTTTAGGTGATAGGGTAGTGACATCGTTTTATGAAATCTTACATGCAAAACAGCAAATCATGTATACTATTCGTAAGATAGACAGTGCAGTTGTCACAGTCGCAACAAATTTTGATCTGATCGAACCAACTCAAAATATAACGAGATATTCGCGAGAGAAAAAGTCCCGTAACCCCGCTAACTCAACCGAGAGTTCTTCATAACTTACAAGTTTATGGGAGGTGTGAACCTAGCTGACAATTTTATATTGAATTATCGAATAAAAATTGTGATACGATAATTTAAATACGATAATTTTATTATGGAATGGTGGTGGAGCATATTTTCAAATAATTGGGAAGTCGCTTTATGTAATGCTTGGCGCCTCTATCAGATTATACATCCAGAGCAAAAATTCCACTTCTAAATTTTAAGAGAACAGTTACTATAAATCTAATGAGTCTTCAAAAAAATCTAATACAATAATAATCATTGACAGGTCGACCAAGTCGATTAGCTTAAACAATAGTTAAAGAAATAACAATCACTTAAAAAAAACAGATTTTCGGAGACGATGCCGGATATGCAAATCGCATACTATTTTTCTTGTCGTGCATGTAATGAATTTTTACACCGTGGATTTTCTGAATCATATCATATTAAAAATTAATTATTGAATTACTCAAATTGGTCAATATTTTAAAATATATTCATAATTTATGAATGCAGATGGTTATTTTTTATTTTATTTCTTGTACATTTATTAAATAATAAATATGTATTATAATTTTGTACATATTTGTAATAAATAATGTATTTTTAAGTTAAATTTATTATCAATATTTACTTCTCAATATAATGTATAAAATTGTACATAGAATAATGTTTTTATTTTAATAAATGCTGTATTTTTAAAAATCACATTGTATTTAGCTTGAATTAGTTGGTAGCACCCCTTTCCGCTGACGGTGCGGTAGCGCACCACCTCATATTTCAAAAACTAATTTTTTTTTATCATTTTTTTTTTCAAATTTATCTAAATCAAAGTATTTTAGGCTAGTGTTTTGATTTTCAAACATATATGACGGTTTTTCGAAGAGCGGCGAAAAATGGGTTAATAATTACATTAAAAGACTTTGACATTTTTCATTACAAATATGTGAATGAATATTTTTAATAGCAAACTAATAAAATTATATTTATGTAATTTGTATTTGCGAGTCAAAATTACAAAATAAATATTCAATTTCAGAAGTTTTGTGATTTCGGAATTAAATTGATTGATAAATAATTTCAGAAGTTTTGTGATTTCGGAAGTAAAATGATTGATAAATAATTTCAGAAGTTTTGTGATTTCGGAAGTAAAATGATTGATAAATAATTTCAGAAGTAAAATATTTGATAAATAATTTCAGAAGTTTTGTGATTTCGGAAGTAAAATGATTGATAAATAATTTCAGAAGTTTTGTGATTTCGGAAGTAAAATGATTGATAAATAATTTCAGAAGTAAAATATTTGATAAATAATTTCAGAAGTTTTGTGATTTCGGAAGTAAAATGATTGATAAATAATTTCAGAAGTTTTGTGATTTCGGAAGTAAAATGATTGATAAATAATTTCAGAAGTTTTGTGATTTCGGAAGTAAAATGATTGATAAATAATTTCAGAAGTAAAATGATTGATAAATAATTTCAGAAGTAAAATATTTGATAAATAATTTCAGAAGTTTTGTGATTTCGGAAGTAAAATGATTGATAAATAATTTCAGAAGTTTTGTGATTTCGGAAGTAAAATGATTGATAAATAATTTCAGAAGTAAAATATTTGATAAATAATTTCAGAAGTTTTGTGATTTCGGAAGTAAAATGATTGATAAATAATTTCAGAAGTTTTGTGATTTCGGAAGTAAAATGATTGATAAATAATTTCAGAAGTAAAATATTTGATAAATAATTTCAGAAGTTTTGTGATTTCGGAAGTAAAATGATTGATAAATAATTTCAGAAGTTTTGTGATTTCGGAAGTAAAATGATTGATAAATAATTTCAGAAGTAAAATGATTGATAAATAATTTCAGAAGTAAAATGATTGATAAATAATTTCAGAAGTTTTGTGATTTCGGAAGTAAAATGATTGATAAATAATTTCAGAAGTAAAATGATTGATAAATAATTTCAGAAGTTTTGCGTAAAACAATTTATTGATCTGGCAGGTTGGAAGAAATTGCCTAATGGCAATAAGCTTGCTGGTGTGCAATACATTTGTTTATATTGTAAATTGTGATGAAAACTTTAATGGACATCAATATTTCACATTATATTTTCAATTTCCTTAGTAAGTTTAATTTAATATTTTTACGTAAATTTTTTGTTTATGAAAAATACACCTGGGGGGCAAACCTGGTCTCACCGGCGAAATCAAAACCCTAGTGATTACCCATATCATGGATATAATTATCATATGGAGTTCTATGACATCTAAAGATATTATAGAACTCCATATTATAATTATATCCATGATATGGGTAATCATGAGGGTTTTGATTTCGCCGATTGGACCAGACTTGCCCCCCAGAGTTTCTACATTTTTTCAATTATTTCTACATTGTTTCATTCTATCCAAGGATTCCAGATTATAAAATGAGTTGGAATAAAACAAAATGTAATTCTATGTTATATTGGGATCAAAACCTTTGAATGTAAACAAAATTAACATATTTTGGGTGATAATAAAAGTAATTTAACTATGAGAAAGTTCAACATTCAAACCATTGACATAAATTTAACAATCAAATTTGTTAAAGGTAACATTTGCATAATGATTCATTGACCTCACTGATATTTGGGATTCTCATATTATGAATTTAAATACAATGACTTCAATTTATGATAGAGAATCATGTTTAAATACAAGTGAATTACTTGATATGATTGGTATTGAAGCAACCACATTTATGTTAGAACGTTTGGTCTCTCACACATTTATGTTAGAACGTTTGGTCTCTCACACATTTATGTTAGAACGTTTGGTCTCTCACACATTTATGTTAGAACGTTTGGTCTCTCACACATTTATGTTAGAACGTTTGGTCTCTCACACATTTATGTTAGAACGTTTGGTCTCTCACACATTTATGTTAGAACGTTTGGTCTCTCACACATTTATGTTAGAACGTTTGGTCTCTCACACATTTATGTTAGAACGTTTGGTCTCTCACACATTTATGTTAGAACGTTTGGTCTCTCACACATTTATGTTAGAACGTTTGGTCTCTCACACATTTATGCGGCGTGAACATATTTAGAAGTGAACTACTTATTGAAATTTTATTATTTTTTCTACACCACCTTTCCGTCGCACACTGCTATAGATTCAGTTGTACTCCATCCCGATGAAGAAGAGGTGTCATTGAAACTGTTTAACAATTTATAAAAGTTAATATGAATAGTGAATTTCATGTTGTCATACTTTGTTTTTATTGATAAGAATACATAAAAATTTTCTCGAATAATATCTTGAATAATAATAATATCCCCCTACACAAGCTTTGTCAGCTATAAGACGGAGGCGATGTTGTGTAAGATTATGTTTTGTATATATTATATTGTTTTAATTGGCATATTTTTGTAAAAAGAAAAAATAATAATTTCTATAGCGCCGTTTAAAGATTCAGGATCATTCCAAGAAATATTGGTTTAAAGATGTGATTCAGAAGGGAATGACTAGTAAAGCTATATGTTTAAGTGTCTGTCGAAAACTCATAAAGTAATAATACATAATATAAAACCATATAATATGTAAATGGAATGTCTGAAGTACTAAAAATAATATAAACACAATGTAAACAGAAGTTCATTCACATTCACCGGGTCATTCAATTCTAAAGTAATGTTAATACAATCTCTCTAATGATAATTATAAAGTCTTTGTTAGTCATAACATTTTTATTACAGATCAGTGATATCCACTAATCATTCAAATTTAAAATTTAAATCAAATGTTAAGTATGTGAGTAACAAGTCCAGAATATTATTCAATTCGACTTTATTTACACATACAAAATACAATATATAAAATAAACAGTTCTCAAAATATGCACGCAAACATATCACAAATAATAATACACGATGTACGGTGTTTACACGATCGGTCTAGGCAGAAGAATGCCGCACTGTTCGTTCAATATATCAAATGCATCCGACTACGCATTCGGGAATCTCCGTCGACATGAAGATATATCACATCAAACATCCAAATGCTGACTAGCAATTAAGTAGATCCAGGTTCAAATCCTGCCTAATATAATTATAACATTCATATAATGTCAAATTATGTCTCTTTATTATGAGCATAAGACTACTGTGCTGGCGTTCTGGGTTGTAGTTCAGTAGAAGAGAAATTGACATAAAAAATGTAATTTGGTAACTCGTTTATTGTGGAGGATACAAGGAAGCATTTATAATTATTAATATGTATTACTTAATAAGGAATGGGGATACAAGAAAAGACTGTAAGATGGATTTCAACACCATAATGAATGGTTCGGACAAATTGAAGAATTAATGATCGATAACAGAGACTAGACTATAATAATAATTAATAACGGACTGAAAGAGAAATTTAAATAGTTGTATACTTAATATTTATTTTTGAAATTATCACTGCTTTTTTGATTGACATTAGGGATTGCGATCCGTCACCAATTTCAATCCGGTAGATCCGGCTGGATTTCCATTGATCCGGCCAGATTGGTCACACCAAAACTATTGTTTCTTTTCATTCCAGAATCAAGAATATAATAAATGGTAGAATGAGTGTATTAAAAAAATTATAAAACAAAGGAACACCAAAGAGTCTCATTCTTATAATCATAACAGTTATTGTTAATCAGTTTAATCAATGACACAATAATCACAATAACGATTTAAAAACTTTTAAATATACATTACCTTTAATTATTATTTGAAGTCAAACAATCATAAAAATCACTTTTGATTTTGAGAAAATAAGGATCCTAGGAAACAAATAGTACCCCCAATTCAGTAACTATTGGAACTAAAATAGGAACGTTCTAAAATTGCAGATTTTAGATTTACGGTCTTATTTCAGCTTTATAAAATATCAACTTGGACTGAATGGAATAGGAACGTACCTATACTGGCCGGAACGTTCTTAAAAAGTTACTGAATCAGACATATTATGAATAATTATGAAATTTTCATAATTATCGTAATTATTCAAAATATGTCTAATTCAGGAACTTTTTAAGAACGTTCCGGCCAGTATAGTTACTTTCCTATTCCATTTAGTTCAAGTTGATATTTTATAACGCTGAAATAAGACCGTAAATCTAAAATCTACAATTTTAGAATGTTCCTATTTTAGTTACAATATTTACTGAATAGGGGGTAGTGTTAATTATTTCTTCTACCAAGTGACTTCTTACAGAGCTGCAGATATAACCAACGGTTTCGTGTATATTATTAATTTAACGGATAAGTAGACGTATAATGAAGCCGGATCTGGTTTTCCGGATCGCAATCCCTAATTGACATTTAATATTTTAATCCAGAATGAATACTAAATATATATATATGATCATAAATGTTGCTCACTTTTTTCAAATTCAAAACATCCTGTCTTATCAATTTAAATTGCAGTAAAGCAACTCCATATTGGATAAATGTGTTTTATTTATATTTGAAAATAGTAATATGCTGATACAAGCATTCAATGTTTTTTGTTGGTATTCTCATACAAACAAAAGCTATTTAAACATAACACTGTTGTTAATTTGTGAATGTTTAAATTCTCTGTTGAATGTTATTTATATAATTTATATACATGTGTACAAAGGCAGGTTTATTGCCATAAGGCAATTTCTTCCAACCAAACCGAGCAACGTGAAGTCTCTTAGTTAAATTGGTACAGTACTAATTAAGTGAGAAATAAATTGATAAAAAATAACATAAAAGAGTAAGAAATATAAAAAAAATTACAAAGAGAAAAAAATGAAAAGAGAGTTTAAAAATAAAATAATAATAAAAATAACACTGCTCACATAGCAATGAGGAAAAGGAGGTTACGGAAGGATATAGAAGGAATTTAGGAACTATTTGACAAATAAAGTTTTTTTAATTTACCTTTAAATATTTGAATGGATTGAGATGACGTTACTTCATCACTTAGGCCATTCCATAGTCTAGCTGATTGTACTTGAAAAGAGGAGCTGAAAACTTCTGTATTGTGAATGGGGATAGCTAGTGTGGTACGTTCAGCAGATCGAAGGGATAGGCCGTGACTTGACAAGAAAACGACGTTATTTTTTAAATATTGTGGTGAATAGGGATCATAAATAGTCTTATAAAGTAATGACAGAATGTGAATGTTACGACGATCTCGTATCTTTGGCCAACGAAGTATATTTCTACAAGTCGAAACATGATCATATTTTTTAAGATTGTAAATGAACCGTATACAGACATTCTGTAATCGTTCCAGTTTATTTAATAATTCTTGATTGGCATCCAGATAACACACATCACCGTAATCAAGCAATGGAAGAAGTAATGATTGAGCTAATGTAATTTTACAATGTATTGGAAGAAAGTTCTTCAATTTATTGAGAGAATGGATATTATAAAACAGAGTTTTACTGACATGAGAAATCTGTCCATGCCACGAAAGATCTTCATCAAAAAGAATACCAAGATTTTTCACCATTTTTGAGAAGGGTATGTGTTGATTGTTAATTTGAAGAGATGGGAGAGGTGAATTTTTAAGTTTAGACAGCAATCGGGGACTACCAATGATAATAGCCTGAGATTTAGACGGGTTGACAAGAAGACCGTTCTGGGAGGACCATGATGAGATAAAGCTGAGATCTTCGTTCATAATATTAATAGCATCAACATACTCATTCACATTAAATTGAATATACTGCAAAGAGATGGTACTGACACTTTAATTTAATTTACTGGTTACATTTGGGTTACCCGTTGCTAGTAAAATGGGAACAATACTATTGTTGAATGCCATTTTGATTTTGTTCATCTATACTTAGTTTATATAGTTTAGGGAGTATATTAGGCAGAATAATGTGTTTTTGGGATATATTAATCCTTACAAAAGGGATCAATACAAGATAGACTTACTCTTTTGCTGAGACATATGACCGGCCAAAGGGAGCAGCCAAGTGTGCAACAGCAGCAGACACAACCACAAAACAACCACTTGACATTGACAAGGAGGGTCTTCTTCAACACTGAATTGACTCTCATCACCGTGGCTTGAAATTCTTCCGGTGCAACGCGACTCTGCAGACCGGGGGGAAATTCGGCACTGAAACGATTGCTGAGTCCAAACCTGAAACAGTACATCATCTTAAATTAACTCAAAGAAGTATCTCAATTGGTTATACTTTGGCCAACGGGTCAAATAAACTTTCAATTAAGCATTCAGATTGTATTAAATCAATTTAGATGTATCTAGGAATATACAATTTCAGTTAAGAGGTTTGTGGCTAACAACACACTCATTCCCATACTTTTTTTAATTTATGAAGTCCATTTCTATTGTATTATCCCATTCTTTGATAAATATTAAAAAAAAAATGAGTGGGTTGTGGCCAACGCTACACTTTTCACTACCAAGTCACTACACAAAGTATTCAAATTTTGTACGGAAAATTTTCATGAAATGAGTTCGTTAAATTATTTTTGATTTAAATATTTTGTTATGAAAACTAGATTAATTCTTCAATGCCAGTTTTTGAAAGTGATGTGCCTTTTTATCAATTTGAAAGTAAAAAATATCAAATTTTATGTTTCCCGAGCTTGGGGTCACTATGAAATATTTGAAAGTGAAAATTTTAAATATTAAGAAGCACTGATTCTTCAAAATCTAAATGGTGTAATCGAGTAATAGATATACAAACTTTTAAAAATTTAAAAAGAATCGAATGAGTACTTTATAATTGATAAAGTAGAATAAACACGCCGTACATAGCATATAGTACACACACATACACAGATAAATTGTGATGAAACTTTCAGAATACAATCTCAGAATGATACTAGTCGATAATCTGCAATAAAAAAACCCTATAAATTGAGAATTCATAGCTCCCCACTAAATTCCCTTGTAGTGAGGAGTTTTCCAAAATATAAGAGCATTATAACAGATGAAATTAAACAGAAGCAATGAACAGTTGTCTATAAAAAAATAATCAGCTTTGATTAAGTAAATGCACTTTACACATAATATAAAATCGATTGAAATCATAGTAAAGAGGACACAAAATTTCTATACACAATACACACAAAAACATCATGGCATAATTCATAGAACGCACTTTCTACATGATATCAAATAAAAATCATTTCATGGTAGTAGAGAAAAAGTCCTTTTCTCTACTATGTCAATTTGTAGTATCAAAATCATAATTTATGTAAACTCAACATATTTTTTTCATACCAACTGCGATTCAACTGTCGATAGCGATTGTATGTATAGTTGAAGAATAAGTACCAAACTATAAACCCTTATTATTGAATATTTTAAGATATTTTGTTTTCTATACACACATGTAGGTATGTGTGTCAAGATAGGACAGCATGGAGGTCAATCCTTTTTTCCTACCCGGAATATGAAAACGGCATGATGGAATATAAGTATCAAACTATTAAGTCTTCTTATATAATATTGTGTACAGGCGACTGCCATACAAATTGTATGAAGCAATGTCGTCACTAAATTCAATTTTTATAAAAAATTGTAAAAAAAAATTTAGGATGTACTACTACAATGTTAATATTTTTTATAGAAACTTAATTATTTAGCTGGAGTGTGTTGTTTGACTTCAAATTTGGAAAAGCCGTGAAAAATGTAAACCGTGCATACAAATCTCGCGTATCCTGGCTTGTAACTTTGTCGATATGTTAAGAGAACAAAGTTCTCGACAGTTGGAATACGTATTTATTAAATAAATTAATTGTAATGTAATATTATTTTAAAACACATGATAGGGACATTTTTGTATATCCTGTTTGAAAAAAATATATCATTGAATATGACAAAAATGAGATAACAGAAAAATGTGGTAACTGCTTTTATGTGGTGGGACAATGCTACATATAAATGATTGACCTTTTCTTGATATTAAACCATATATGATCAATGTTATTCTGTACCAGCATGTTGCTAAACCACATTGAGTCAGTTGATTTTTAAATAAAAATTAATTGAAGATTGAAGCAAATTTTTATCTTAATGTAAGACAGAATTATAAATCTGGAAATAATAAGTATGTAGAAAATAGATTGAGAGTAAGCTATAAAATAATTCAGCCACGTTGAAAAAATAATCAAGTCTTAAAAAAGCTCAAAAGTGCATAATCAGAGATATCAATAAGAAGCCATTCAGGCATAGCTCTGAAGACCTTTTAAAATCTTTTAAAATCAATCAATAGGGAGGCGATTGATAAGAAATCAGACTGTAGAGACTTAGGTATACAACTGGACAGTAAACTTTTATTTGACAAACACATTGACACAATTACACTGAAAGCTTATAAAATGTTGGGATTCCTGATGAGAGTATGCAAACCATTCACACAAGTGAAAACATTTATCTTACTATATAACACAATTGTTAGAAGTCAATTGGAGCATGCATCAGTCATCTGGAATCCACAATATAATATTTATATTAACAATATAGAACGAATACAACAAATATTTTTGAAACATATGAAGTACAAATTTGGTAATAACTACAAACATGAATTGCAGACTTTACAGACAAGACGAAGGACCTCAGACTTAATGTACCTTTATGACATAATAAACTTCAATATTGACTGTACAGACCTTCTGAAAATTATTAACTTCAACATACCAAACAGACGAACAAGACACACCTCAACATTCTTTTTAGACAAAAAAAACACTAATGCCGCTCAAAATTCGCCATTGTACCGATGCCTTACCACGTATAATAATTTAGAAAAGATCAGGTCTGTGGACATATTCTGTATGTCCAGGACTCTTTTCAGGAGCCACGTTAGACAGGAATAATATTTTTTTTTATTACCAGTAGTGAGTACAATGCACCATGAAATCAAAGGTGGGCTGATTAAGTTACAATTACTTATGTTGCTATTCTTATTTATTATATTTGTTTAAAAAAATATTATTGTACGTTGCCCATTTTTTCAAATAAAATAAAAAAAAAAAAATCTTCCAAAGTTCTGGATATATACGACAACTGCACACTAGATCAATAATATATTTATTTTTCATAAAATAGTCAAAAATCATGAAACTAAACACAGAGGACACAAGGAGCAAAACATCAGGTAGCTATTGAGTTCTGAAAATGAATACCAAATTTGGGCAAAGATTTTTTTCATATATTGTATGCACCACACATGTATAATAAACTGCCATGGGCACTTAAAATGTTTAAAAACATCAAAATATCAGTAGGTAGACTTCAAAACGAAATAGATGTGTCAACAATAATAATTTAACTTATGTCATTCATCTGCATATAATTTTGGTTGTCAGTTTTTATTGTTATGGTAGATTTATATTATTTTTTCTTATAATTGTCATTTTTATTATTGTGAAATATCTTTTTTGGTGTTATACTTTGTTGTTTTATAAAATTTTATTTAGTTTACAAACTTTACACATAATTGCTTCGAAACAGACTCTCGTTTAGTGAAGCAGTAATCTTTAATACATTCTATTTATAATATTATTGTTAAATAAATAATAATAACCTAATCCAACTGTTAATTTGTTCAAGATAATTCATTTCTCTTAACAGATCTACAAAGTTTCAAGACAAGATCTGCGACATTTTGTATAGCTAGGTCTGTATTTTTCATGGTTTTTCAACTTTGAAGTCAAAAAACACCAACTAGGCTCAGAATTCAGAGTAGAACATTTAGTGTGTTTGTGTGTGTGTCAGCCCCCATACATAATAGCAATACATTACAAAAATTTTTGTAAAAATTGAATTTAGTGTTTCATACAATTTGTATGGCAGTATACACAAATATCTACGGGGACTCTCAATAGTTTGATACAATCTCCATACATACTATAGAGCTGTTTATATATTCAGGGTAGGAAAAAAGGACTGACCTCCACACTATCCTATATTGACATACATGTTTTGTATAGAAAACAAAATATCTTAATATTAAATAATTTGTATTTAAAGGTTTATAGTTTGGTATGTATTCTTCAACTATACCATCACCATTGATAGTTAGATTTTATATATTACATGCAACTAGTGTATGTCAAAATAGTAATCTGTTGAGTTCAGTTACAGCTTAACAGTATATGTATGTCATACAAGTTAAGGTTGTTATATTTCAGTTTTGCTCTGTAACTTGATCTTTGTCAAGCACATAAACTTAGAGCTGATTAGTTTTTCAAAGATGACTTTCAATTTCTTCTGTATGATTTATGCCACCATTTTCTCGTGCTTGCATCTTCTTTGTCTCAATCAAAATTTAATAAATAATAGCACTAAAAGTAATTAGAATGTATTAAATATTAGGACAACAGCTCAATCTACATCCTTTGGCCTTCCAATAGAATTCCCGCATTAAAATGTTTACAATTCTCAGTAGACACTTGCAAGCCGTACCAAAAATGTGTGTAGTGTATCATTCTTCAAGTATTTCTAACAAAAATAAATAATGTACAAACATACATACTAAGTGTGTACCCGCTCTTAGTCATGAGCATAAACGAAAATAAAACAAGAAGCTGGCGTTGGAACATTGACTTTAACTCATAAATCTGTTTAACGGACTTGTTATTCAACATAACACATTTGCACAGGGAAGGACTCGTCAGGGACGGATCCGTGATGGGTTTAAAAGGTGCAATTGTACCACACTTGATGGTTTAAGAGATGTGTTCAAGAAGCTACTGAAGTCACACTTCGTATCCACATACCTAAATTCCATTATCCTTCATATCTCATTCTTTGTTTTTTTTTTTAATTAACTTATTTGGAAAACAAAAATGATACAACGTTATAAGAAAGAATAAATATGATAATATAAAAAGTATGATTAGTTCATTGCATCCCAATAATGTTTTTATACAAAAGAATAAAAAATATAAATTTCAAATGACAAATATAGTACTCTATGCAACATATATTATGTAAATGCATGTATCAACTCTTAATGATTTTGTTTTATTTTTCTTTTTTTCATTATTTATTGCTTTTCCGCCATGTTATGTAAAATTACTTTTTTTGCATAGTAAAAGGATATTACTATTATTTCAATGCCAACCATCTCAATGTGTTAATTCTATTAAAGATATCTTTATTCATCTTACATTCTTTCCTTGTGTCTTTACCTGCCTGCCATACATTACAAATTCTTAATAATAATAATGAAAACTTCCTTGCATCCTGCGCAAGTGGCGAGTTTATTGCCGTATGGCAATTTCTTCCAATTAACCAGTGTTTCCAGCCCAGAGAAGCAATATTTGCATGAGAAATGAATTTAAATAAATTTCTCCTCTGCTGGGAATCGAACCCAGGACGTCCGCACAGAAACCGAATGGCTTACCAATTATTCTTCACAATCACATTTTAACGAGATTTATTCTGCTTTCATACGACTTATGTCATATCCATGTCTCTCTTGCATCAGGTCAAGGTTTATTGCATTATGAATGTTTTTTTTATATTTAATAATAAAATAATAATTATTAAGTCAATTTTACCAGACTTAAATACAACTGCTGACAAATATACAATTGTTTAAGTATTGATGATTGATTGGACCAAAGTTTTTTGAGTATGTATAGTGTACGAGTCGTTGAAAATAGTACATTGGTCTGGCCCTGGAACTCGTGACAAAATGATGACACAAATTGTCATACACTTGGTTGACATATAATTTATCAACTTGATATAATATACATTATATATTCTGTATATAATAAGTATATATTGATTAATACAGATAATTGTCATAGAAATAAATTGACATATCATAAGTTCTTTGATGTACGGATGTCTAATGTTATATTTACATATGATAAATATGACGTTTAGGATTGTAAACTCTGCGTGTGCCAAATTAATCAAATCTCCAACTTAATATATTATCCATTACAGTTGAAAACATTGCAAGTAAAATGTCAGAGATAAGACAATTATTTTTAAGCTAGTTGTGTTCTTCTATTTTACAAACCATCACGCCATTTTCCTTGCGGAGTAAGCAGAGAGAGAGAACTGAATGCTCATTTTTATTAATACTCTCCAATACAAGTCTCGATCCACCAAAAAAGGCAACCAGCGACCAGAGTGTGGGGTAACCAGCGAAAGGTGTGCGGGTGTGCATTGCCTTATAAAAGGTAGCACAACATATCTGTGTATACTCACACACCAGTCTCGTCTCACCTAAAAAGGCACTATATTCAGAATGGGTGGTGAACCTCATTGCTGAACTATGTGATGTTATTGTTGCCTGTTGTATTTTCGATTACCCGGCTCTTACGGGACACTCAAAAACAATGATTTAAAAGAATGGAAGCACTATTCTAAGCCGGTGCCTCACATTTATAGATCTTTAAATGCACATATTTTTTTACTCCTCCTTTCTGTCTTATTCCATTATCAGTCTCTTTGAGAGCAGCAGTATCAAATTGCTCACTTGTGGTTTAACAATGTGAATAATAATAAAATAAAATTATAAATTTCTTTTCAACCGGAATTGAATGCAGGACACTGGCATATAAATCAAACATGCCTTGGTGTTCAACAAAGAAAATATAAATAAATTTGGGACAGATTCATGTTAGTAATTCATGTGTTTGTTCCTTGATAAGAAATCTACATCAATTGTGGTTAGTAAAAATGTCAACATAATATAAATATTATTGGATGACCATCACAGGCCAATATCTATCATGTACTATAAAATCATAATGTCTTAGAAAATAATATTTGATTTAAAGACCAGGAAAAGAAAGGCAATCGAACTACTTCTTAATGTTTACATGACAAATATACGAGGCAGTGCAGATATCACGCGCAATATAGCATAATTCATAAACAAAAAAGAAAATTGAGAAAATAAGTAACAAAATCTAAACCACATAGCGTTTTGTAGACATTGGCATGAATAACAAAAAAGGATAAAAGAATATTATTGAACAAAGAATACAAAAATGTCATACACTGTCATGTTCCCAGCACCTCTAACAACAATCGGATCAGGCACCATTGTGACATGGTTATCTTCAATATTCTCTTCATTTTCAGTTTCTTCTTCGTAAATCGCGTCAAAATCCGCAGACATTACTAGAAATAATATAAAATCAAAATAATTACAACAAACTATCGCGTTACGAACGACTCATCACTCATGGCCAAATTGCAGTCGACAAAAACTGATGTGAAATTGCATACATCCATTTCAGTTCTGCCACAACAATAACAATAACATTTAGCAGAGACTCACACCTCAATGTGTCTTTGGTTTTGTGACATTGTCAAATAGGAAACATACGCATGTTTTACTTATACAGTATTTTAAAAGATGGCCTACATTTAATTCCGTGCTCTTTTCTATGATTCCGTGCATTTCGACAGTCTGAAAAGAAATTCGATTCCTAGCCATGGAAACGATTTTTTATTTGAATTTTTTCAACTTGTTTTTTTTTTGTAAATTTAGGTATATTTTGATTGGAAACAGAGCTAACATTAGAAGACATCAACATTTATATGTGAGTGAAAGAATTCATGTTTTTATTTGAGAATGATAATGCTCTCACTCGGAAATTGAGTACCGACAGAAGGCTTATAACATATTATGCTATATAATAAAGACATATTGTTCTGCTTATAAGCTTGCAAAAGTGACGTCACACGCTTTACCGTGTGTTATTTTATCATTTAAATTCCTTTTAAAAGTTTGAAGACAAGAAACAAACGATATTTAATAATTTCTGCACATCATTATATAATATTGTGTTAAATATACTATTATTTGCATGAATGTAAAGGAAGCCATGAATGTTTGCTAGGATAGAGGCGTATGACGCTCGGTTGTCTCTACCTACACCGATAGAGACATGGCGTAATGAAAAGTATAATAAAAATTCTGAATGAATGGTACGTATGGGGCGCTATCACTATGGCGTTTAGAACAGTAGATTCGGCCCTGTGTCCAATAATGTTTATTCATTTGTTTTAGAGTTAAGACCTCGCCTGTGGCGGGTCGCGCGGGTGTGGATATCATTGTAGAAGGACCATATCGTAAAACAACACATTACTTGATTTATCTATTATTTGAAAGCTGAACAAGGCATACCTTTAAGAAATTTTTCGACTGTGATTCAAATTTTAAAATTCTGCTACTACTTTTATTCTCAAAATAATCTTTCCTTATTGTCCGAGAGATGTATATAAAGGTGATGCGCACTGGTAAATTACTGCAACCATTCCCAGGTGCCAGATTTACTTTTTTCTTACAATAAGAAAGATATAATATTTTTTTTTTCAATAAGGAAGGAAATATATAAAAAAAACAGCCATTAAATATGTTATCTCTTAGATTATTAATTTTAATTTAGTTGAGAGTTAAAACATTTTTAGAAAATATATTATGATTTTAACCATTTAACTGTTTTTCCCATGAAGGTATTAATTAATTTATTTATATTTTACATTACATTAATTGTATAAAAGTTGAGCCAAAAGTGCTTTCTTCAATTTAAATTAATGATTGTACAGTAATTGATTACATAGTTGAAAAATTCATAAGAAAATACAAGATAAAAGAAAAAATAAAATTTAAAAAGATAGATAAAAAAAAACAAAGATATGCACATATACAATTAACGAGTATGTTTCAGGATGAGGAGGAGTGATCTTTAGTGAATGAGGAGGGGATTGTTTGATTGTGTATTAGAGTTTAAGAACATCTTTATCTATTTTTGGTAATGTTGTAAAGTGTCATGAAAAATATCTGTATGTTTGAAATGTCTGTATGTTTGAAAATATCTGAAAATTTGATATTTTGAAGATTTGAAAATATCTGAAATTTGAAAATATCTCTATGTTTGAAATGTCATGAAAAATATCTGTACTTATGTTTGAAATGGTATACTGGTATGTTAATATGAGTTTTTCCACTGAAAACATGTAAAACAGTCAAATATTATTGTTGCATCAAAACGAATGAAATTCAAAAAATTTTATTAACGTTCAGCCGGAAACGCATAGCTTTGTTTATTTTGTATGCATGAAATACAAAATTGTCCAATTTTATCAAAATATCAAACGAATCAATCTCGTTTTAACATGCATTGTCATCGGGAACACACAAATTCTGAAAGTTTTAAAGCTCTAACTAGTCAGGAAACTAGTTAATAATCGATTGCAAAATTCCAGTACTGACAGACGAGTGAAGTTAAAAGAAAAGGGTGTATAAATACAAGAGTCAAGAACCTAACACATTGTAAAGAAAATGCTGGGAAAAGGAAAGGAAGAAATGGGAATAAGTGTATGAGATGGTTCTGTGGAATGTGCGGTTTTATGTTCATTCTGCCTGCCTTAAAGATGAACACAGCAAGCATGATGTTATGCGAGTATGCCTGATAACTTCTGAACATTTCAACTTCAACATCATCATCATTGGCTCTATAGCCCTGTGTGGGCCCTGGACTCCTCCATAATTCTTCTCCAGCCGTACCTGTCCTCCACCGCTCTCCTCCAGTTTACGATTCCGATCGCTCTTAATTATGTCATCTTCTGTGTCGTCCAGCATCTTAGCTTGGGCCTCCCTCTACTTCTTCTGCTCTTTTTGAGGAAGCGGTCACCATTCATCCTGATGACATGTCCCAACCACTGCAGTCTGTGTACTTTTATGACTTGTAAAATGTTGGTTTCGTCAAATAATGCCCGTAGTTCATGATTATATAGCATCCTCTAATTTCCTTTCAAATACCCCCTATTCAGTAACTATTGTAACTAAAATAGTACTAAAATTGTAGATTTTAGATGTACGGTCTTATTTCAGCGTTATAAAATATCAACTTGGACTAAATGGAATAGGAACGTACCTATATTGGCCGGAATGTTTTTAAAAAGTTACTGAATTAGACGTATTTTGAATAGTTATGAAAACGATAAAAAATTCATAATTTTCATAATTATTCAAAAAATAATTAATTAATTAATTATTAATAATTAATTAATAATTAGGTCTAATTCAGTAACTTTTTAAGAACGTTCAGTACAATAGTTACTGAATACGGGGTAATATCAAGCGACTATTTTTGTTTCTTTTTGTTATCCTTCAACAGCTTGTCGATTTTTGAAACTCGCGTTTTACAGACAGAAAACAGAGTTTTTATAATATCATGTCTCCACCGGGATTCGAATATAGGAAATATGCCCTGGAGTCAAATATCTATCTTACTGAACCACGAAGGCCGATAATACTTGTTTATAAGATATGACTTCCTAATATAGAGGTTATTGAGTTCAAACATTTGCTATCTATCGCTTATAAAGAGTGACCTTTGCAAAAAAAAAATGTACAACAAATTAAGATAATATATGAATCAAGAATGAATTATCAATATAGGTACCTACCTATATAAAATGAGAAGGTTGTGACCAATACTATACTCCACTACATATAGAAAGTGTACCTATATTTTTTAATCTTAAAAGGTTGATAATCTCTAAATGCATTTTTATTTTTATATATTAAGTATTTCTAAGGCTAATAAAATATACTTAGTCAAATTTAACACGTATCCAATAACAAGTTGCCACATTCTGGAGACGATATACCTATATCGTCTCACAGATCCAGACTGAAAACACAATTTACTAAGTATATTTATTTTACTAAGTATATTTTACTTTTGTTATATACATTTTTCAAACAAATATGCAATTTCACACTCAATATATTTTAGATTTATAAATATAGATTTTTTTCTTTAGACCTTTAGAGTATGACAATCTCTCAATGTTTTTTTGAAGAGTATATTTTTAATGTATCAAAAGAACAAACAAAATAAAAAAATCACGTTTTTTCAGGTTGTGAGAGTATTTTGAAAAATTTGACATATGTAATCATTGAGAATAACATAACGGATATCTTTATAGAAAATTAACCAGCTCTAATTTATGGACTTTACATATGAAGTCAATTATTATATGAAGTCAATCGGACTTATAATTGTTTGGGCTGTAGAGAGGACACAAAAGGAATGCGGCGTACTTCATACATACAGACACATCACGACGAAACTCATAAGAGTGCATATGATACCCATTAAGAAAATGATGTGAAAAGATACGCTAAAAATTGTGAATTCACGACTCTCCTATATTACATAGTAGTGGAGAATAAAAAGACTACAATACAATTTAAATTGAAGGTTATATATGACTTAATAAGCAGTATTATTGTTTAGCTGTAAGCAAAGTAACAATATTAGATACAATGATTCATTTATTTGTTTCAAATGATTTTTGAACAGAAGTTAATTTTGGTATGCGAGGATCGAATAGTCATTTATAATTATCATTTGTTTTAATTAGTAACGAAATGAGGTAATATGTAAGTAAAAACTTTGTAGCAGTCCTCATACCAGAAAAAAATTACAGACTCGATTCGTGGTGGTATGGATATGCGATATGATGTCAGGAAGATCAAGAAGTGCATCAAACGGCACTTCCGAAAAATAGGAAAGGAAAAGGATATCCGCTAGCAACTAAATAGAAATAATATTTCTGTCGCAGTTCAGGGGTGACATCTGTGCGAGACACCGTCACCTCATTTATAAGGACTGTTGCTTTCATTGTTTACAAATAAACCAATTTCTCAATAGATGGCGGTGCAAAAAGGTTCGTTACTTCATAGATGGCAATAATGTCTTCTTTTCAGGTGAATTGTTACACATTATACATAGAACTTTCAAAAATAACATTAATAAGAGAACTCAATATGAAGGCCTAATTGGTGAACGTTGCGTAAGCGCATAAAGTGATCACGTAAACCAGATGATGACAGGTCTTAAGCCCTGTAGGTGCCTTGAGTTCCTGATTCTTCTTAATATTCCAACTTCGTCTCTATTGAGATGATAAAAAGTTTGTCAATAAAATAGCTTAACTACCTCAGACAGTACAAGATTGATCCTAGTGGCGTAGAGAAATTTAGAGAGTCGATCATTCATTATATTATGGGATATTGGAATGAAGAAGAAAATATAGAAATGGGTTTGTCATGCTGTTAACCTGGGTTCAAGTCACGCTTCGACCGATTTTATTCGCTCATAACACAAGCACTATTCATAGTGAATGTATGAGAATGTGTATTGATTCTTTAAAAAAATATGTTTTTTTCCTTATTTTTTCATAAATAATAATATCTCTCGCTATTGATACCGATTTCGGAGCCGAACGCTTCCTTATCAAGCTAATTCACAACTACATAAAGGGACACTATCTTTCGAAATCTGTGTTTTTCTTTACTCAACCCGGGTCTTTTCAAGGTCCGAAATAATATTTTATTCAGCGGATTGCAAAGTCCCCTCAATCATGCTTTTGTAGTGCGCTTCTCCTAAAAAGTACGCAGTACCCAAATCGCAATAGCTTTCAAAAATTAAATTAATTATATAGGTAGATAAATAGATTGGTTACTAGAATTCTATGCATTTTAAATAAACAACTCAACATACTAAAATTTTCATTCAAAATTGGGAAAATGAAAATATTATTGAAAATATTTTCATTTACATTTATTATAACTTAACGAATGTACGAGTAGTTGCTTCAGAACAGATTCTTGCGTGAAGCAGTTATCTTATAATTTAAAAATGTATGTATTTCGATAATATAGAAATAAATAAAATAAATTATGAACTCACTAATTACCCGACGATGTAATATTTAAAATAAAATAAATTATGAACTCACTAATGACCCGACAATTTAAAATAAAATAAAATGTGAACTCACAAATGACCCGACGATATATTATTAAAAATAAAATAAATTATGAACTCACTGCTGACCCGACGATATAAAATTTAAAATTAAATAAATTATGAACTCACTATGACCAGACAATTTAATTTTAATGACCAGACAATTTTAAATAAAATAAATTATGAACTCATTGCTGACCTGACGATATAATATTTAAAATAAAATAAATAATGAACCTACTAATGATCCTTAGGTATTTGAAATAATTATAATTGAAAATGTTGTCATCGTGTCAAGTGGTTCTTATTGTCTGCAGACAAAACAGGATTATAACGAAACCACCATCAAATTCACACGATATATTCAATAGAATCGTATCATTAAGTTGGTATTATATATTATACTATGTACCTACATAGGTAATGTTATTATTTTCTTAGTACATAATCATACTGTGCACATGCTTAGTGCTTAGGTCAGATGTTCAATTCAAATATAAATGCACGATGTTTTAAATGCTGTGGTTTATAAACTGTACTTTTATATTAACGTAATGTTTATTACCAATTTCATCTCTTTATCCTTTTATTGTCGGCCTCCGTGGTCAGATGTTTGACTGTTGTGCCAAATGTCCCGGATTAGATTCTCGGTGGAGACAGACTGGATCTGTAAGACGATAAAAATCGCAAGTCTCCTGAATGTTGTTGGGTGCGTGTTAAATTTACATTTTATATTTAATTTAGTGCATATTTAAGTTGGTCGAAAATCAACATAAATAAAATATATTTCAAATAAGGAAATAGATATTTGATTGCCAAATCCGCGTTCACAATGAACGCCGAGTGCACCTAGTGAAGATCTAAGCCGTTCAGAATGACCGCAAACAGACGCTCTAAAGACACTCTGTCGTTTTCAGATTGAGCGTCGAGTATAATCTGTATAATCGTCGTGTCGGGTGAAAAATGTTCTGACAGTTATAGTATCTGTTGTCAATTTGTTTCTATGGTGTCAATTATGACAGCTGACATTATATCTGATGACAATATGCATTCACAAAGAGGTTAATTAAAAAAAAAATATTCAAAAGTTTCCAATAAAAGGTCAGAGAGCATTATTTACAAAAAGACACATGTATGATAAGTGACATACAGATTGAAACGCCGCTCGAAAGCGTTAAGTGAGATTGGTGTGAAAAACGCCATAATCTGCGACTTCAGGTATATCCGACACTTGACGTCGAGTGTTCATTCTGAACGCAGTCCCGAGGATAGTTTTGTATAATGTGATTTAAGATTTTATTTCTTCTCTCTTCTTGACCTTACAACTGAAGATGGCAGTTATCGGCTACACTACGGATTGGTGTCTTGGTCTTGGTTGCTGTATGTCTTGGTTTTTCTTCTTCTGGGTCACAATCCTAGGATTGGTGTGCACCAATCACCAACCAAATTTGGTTTTCAAATGTCCTTATTTATAGCTCAAGAGTTCATTTGGTGTATGAATCCAAAAAAAGTAAGTTTCCTGTTTTATAAATAAATCTAGCTCGACTATCTTCGGTATCCTCATAGTTTGACGATAACACGGTAGTTGTATATTGCGGCTTCATCGATTGCACCGGATGTCACAAGAGACGATACACCATCACCATCGCCAAGAAAAGGGGAATGGAAATGCTAGAACAGCATAGAATATACTTTAGTATAAATTAAAATGAGGACATGAAACCTCTCACATTTGGCAGAGTCTTTTCGTCAAGTTTAAACCGCCCGTCATCATGGATACCACAATTAAGGTTAGTGTACAATCGTACATACATACCGTCACGCCATGTCCCTTACGGCGTAGGCAGAGAGATCAGAACGCCGCACGTTTTTCTATCTTGACACACATCCATCGCTTCATCAATATAAATACATGTTTGTCTATTGTTTAATGTCTATTGCTTCTTACATTTCCGTCTTTGAGGATGTCGCTTACGTGGTTGTGTCATATTTTTCTTGGACGAACTGTTCCTTTAAGTCTTTGTATATTACTCTTCATTCATTCTTCCCTTGTGGCCAAACCATCTCAGCGTTTTAACTGTCATTCTATTAATGACATTCTTTTTTATCTTACATTATTTCGTTGTGTCCTCAATGGGCCATCAGCTTCCTATTATGAATTCTCATGACTAGCGATCTCAAACAAAATATCTAAAAAATATTTATTAATTTGGGTTTATAGTTTGGTACGTACCTATTCTTCAATTATACATACTATCGCCATCGGCAGTTGGATCTCATGTGTTACATGCAACTAGTTTTCAACATTTCTCTAGTGAATGAATTTTAAAATTCAGCCTAAATTCCCCTAAAAGAATATTAAAAATATCCTTTTTACGGCATTTAAGCAAAATTACTCCATAACTATGTGTCGTAGAGAAATAAATCTTTTATGTGCTTAAAGAGTGCATAAAATCAAAGTGAATGACCAATCAAGTTTTTTCATTTCAAGTAAGGTTTGTTCTTAAAATTCAAAAAATCAACGAACGTTTTGGGTTTCTGATAATTTAAATCACGTATAGAACTTTTTTAACGCACGCGATAGTTACCCTTACTAACGCGTATCTTCATAGTGCATTAGGCGGTTTAATTATATCATGTTTTCAGACACTAGATTTAGCGTTATAAAACTTCTTAACTCATTCTTTAACTTATTTTCTTTGGTAGACACATTTTATTAATTTATTAAATATATTATATAATATATAAAATATGACCACGCAATAAATCTATATGTAGGCGATGAATTATGAAGTGAAGGTTTAATTTTACTTACCTCTGACACACATATTGTGGAGAGTTGTTAATTATTTATTTTATAGAATATTTGATAATATATGTTCAAATATTTAAATTTGAACTTCAATTATATGTAACTTAAGACCAACTTTGTAATTTTATAATTCTTATGTATTTGTTAATTTTATATTTTTATTTGAGTGCCATGTCTGAGTTTGTTTGTCTGTATTACTGTTTGTCTGTATTACTGTTAATTCTTATGTATTTGTAAATTTATATATTTTTATTTTAGTTCCATGTCTAAGTTTATTTGTTTGTGTCAATTTGTATATTTCATTCTTATGTATTTGTAAATTTTATATCTTTATTTTAGTTCCATGTCTGAGTTTATTTGTTTGTGTTAATTTGTTTATTTAATTCTTATGTATTTGTTAAATTTTTTATATATTTTTTTCAGTACAATGTCTGAGTTTATTTGTTTATGTTAAATTGTTAATTTGTCGATTTTTTGGCACAAATCATCCAATAGGATGCAATGCCTTGAAAAAAAATATATATATATACCTACCTACATTGTACATGGAAAGCTTCATATTTTATTCTAAATACGATTTGATTTTCAAACTAAACTGCGAGGAATTAGTTTTTTTTTTGCAGTTTATCGAAGTTTCCAAGTTTATTTTTTGATTTATGAGATACAATTTGACAGTGCGTTCTCTGTCATACAATGCAATTATACACTCTCTGGTATAATACAATTTTGTACATAGTTACCATCAAATTAAAAATTTATAAGATAAAATAAAATATCACCACCGTATATGCAATTAAATAATATTCGATTTAAAATTTTACCATTTTACAATGAAAAAATAAACAAATAATGAAAATACTGACGATACTGACCCATTATGACTACTGAATACTGACCCATTCTGACTACTGAATACTGACCCATTCTGACGATGCTCAACATTGAGCGATTCCGGTGAATTGAGTCACTTTTGCGAACTAAATAAAATAAAACAAATAATTATTTTACTATGAGTTTTTTTGTTATTTAATCTTCATTTTAGTGTAATGTATTTTTCTTTTTTTTTTAACATTCATTATTTTGTTGATAATCAAAGGTACTTTGAAATCCGGTTGTTTAGAAGAAATTACCCCACAGCAATAAACCCACCAGTGTGAAATGTATTTGTTTAAATTTTTTAGTAGGGTTTTCCTCATTGCCAGTTAATGTACACCAGGTGTACCCCAGGGCTCTCATCTCGGTCCATTGCTTTTCCTTGTGTACATAAATGACATTAGGAAATGCTTCAAACATTGCAAATTCTCTGTGTTTGCAGATGATATAAGGTTATTTTAAAAAGAAAAATAAATATATATTTTTTAAATGGTCTTCCTAGACCGATGTCAGTAAAAAGTACCTACCATTATCGGTATAGTAAAGATGGTACTCGTAGACATTGCATATTGGAAAGAGTTTAGCGTTGGTCACATTTCACTCGTTTTAAAATTATCATCGTAAATAAGACTCTTTGGAATTTGACATAAATGATTGATTCATGACTGCCATTTTATCTCCAGCTTTTTATTTCTAAAAACGTGTTGCACTTTTGAGTATAAGTTTTTTATTTCGACTTTTTTTAACTGTTCGCCATTTAACAGCATTTTTGCAAAGTCTATAATTTACTGATCATGTTCGATACAAATAATATTTATTAATTGATTTCTAATCTTAATGAAACGATAAAATTAATAATCTTGATTTTTTTAAACAAAATGTTTGAATAGATAGATATGTACGATTATAACATGGCAAAAGTTTTGTAATACTTAAATTTAAATTTCATCAAAATAAATATTTATACTACAGTAGAAAATCTTTTATTAGATAAAATATTAATGCTTCAAAATATGTACAAATAAAATAGTCCTTCGATACAGTTTTTTGGATTAAGTGATGTATATTTATTGCAAAACACGTTAGCCCATTTTTTTAACGTCATACGGTGGTGTATTATGTATGAAAAATAAACACAAACAAATCTTGAGTTATAATATAATGCACCTTTTGCATCTTTTCAAAAAAATGTTCCATATCAACTTGGATTTTTTCCCCATCGGGATTCAATGATATTTTATGACAAATTTTAGCATCTCAATAGAGACGAAGTTGGTTAATTATAGAAGAACCAGGAACTCAAGGCACCTACAGGGTTTACAATCTGTCATCGGCTGATTTACGTGATCACTTTATGCGTTTGCGTAACGTTCAATTCAATCAATCCAATATTTAAAAGTTCTAAGCTAGGGAACTTTAGAAAGTTAGGGAACTCAATAAGAAGGCATGTATTATTGGTGAACATTGCGTAAGCGCACAAAGTGATCACGTAAACCAGCCTATGCCAGGTCCTAAGCCCTGTAGGTACCTTGAGTTCCTAGTTCTCATATAATATTCCAACTTCGTCTCTATTGTGATGTTTAAAAATTGTCATTAAAAACAAAGATTTTTGTTTTTCGGTATCAATATTTTTGCTGTTGTACAAATTATACATAAATATAATGTTGTCATACTTTGTAATAAGGGGGGCAAGTCTGGTCAACCGGCGGAATCAAAACCATTCATGTCTAGCCATATCATGGATATAATTATTTTATGGAGTTCCAAAACATCTTAAGATATTATAGTACTCCATTATAAAATACATATATCCATGATATGGGTAAACATGGATGGTTTTGATTCTGCCGGTAGACCAGACTTGCCCCCCTGGTTTGTTGAAAGAAATCACTTAGTGCAATAATTATGCTGAAGGCCGTGGCACAGTTGGTAAGTCGTTTTGTTTCTGTGCTGGCGTCCTGGGTTCGATCTCCAGCAGAGAAGAAATTATTTAAATTGATAAATAACGCTAATATTGCTTCTCTGGGCTGGAAACACTGGTTAGTTGAAAGAAATTGCCATATGACAATAAACTCGCCACTTGCACAGGGTGCAAGGAAGTGTTTATATTATTATTATTATAAACCCGCCAGTGTGCAATATATTTGTTAATATTATGATCAAAAATCGTCTCATATATATATATATATATATATATATATATATATATATATATATATATATATATATATATATATATATATATATATATATATATATATATATATATATATATATATATATATATATATATATATATATATATATATATATATATATATATATATATATATATATATATATATATATATATATATATATATATATATATATATATATATATATATATATATATATATATATATATATATATATATATATATATATATATATATATATATATATATATATATATATATATATATATATATATATATATATATATATATATATATATATATATATATATATATATATTTTTTTTTTTTTTTTAAATACAGGTAATACTTTTCGCTACGATGTTGAGATTAGCAAGAGGTGGAGTCATCCATGACCATCACTACGCACATCCGGCTTACGAATTTGCCTCTCCACATTCATATCCGGTGGCTAAAGCTCCGGCACCCTTAGCATACGCTCCGGTAGCCAAAGTCGCTGCCCCATTGGACTATGGACCAGCATTGGCCAAAGTCGCGTACGCCCCAGTTGCCAAGTACGACGATTTCGATCCTAACCCTCATTACAGCTTCGCCTACGACATCCAGGATGGATACACGGGCGACTCCAAGAGCCAACACGAGACCAGGACTGGAGACGTGGTCAAAGGATCTTATTCCTTAGTGGATCCCGACGGTGTGAAGAGGACGGTCGAATACACTGCCGATCCTCACAACGGATTCAACGCCGTCGTTCACAGAGAACCGCTGGCTCATGCTGTCAAGGTAGCGGCTCCCGTGATAGCCAAGGCACCTCTGGCTCATCCGGAAGCCCTGGCGTACAATGCTGCGTTTATCAAGGCATACGGTCCAGGATTTCCTGACTATCATTAGGACACTGAAGAAAATAATGTGATGATACAAGAGTGAATATTTATGGTGTATTTTGCTTGTTTTAGATATATATTCTTGAAATAATAAAAAAGACTTTGATATTGTTTATGGTGACATGGTATCAGATAAATTCAAAGTACAAATATTATCTATTTCCATATTCGTCACAAAATTATGATATCAAGTTGATTTTGATAAATTTTGATCTATGAGTTTCCATAATACAATGTCGGCTGTATTTCCATTAGGAAATATTTCCAACCGACCCAGCAACGAGTAATTTTAGTATATTATAGTCCCTAAATATTCAATACGATAAACAGATTGATCATAACAATTAGTAACGGAAGGTGGGAAATATCGTTCAAGAATAATTTGATACTCAGTTACTCGAGAAGCAATAGGAAATGTTAGAGCGGTTAGCCCGCTGGGTTAGTAATCCAATTCTCGCGAGTTCTCATCACTTATTTAGTCTTATTTATTGTATTTGAAAAGAAGAGTTTATAACTTCAGTAGAGTCAATACTGGGTATGGTAGCTAAATACTCATACTCGTAGCTCGTTTAACAGATCCGATAAGTTGAAATGATTTCCAATGTTCTTTTGAGAAGGATCCAAGACACTGAGATCCCGAGTAAAAAAAACGATTAATGTCTTTTTTCTCACATTGATGGTACTTATCTTTAATCGTTTAGTCTTTGTGGGTAATTTATACATCTTCGATATTTTATTTTTGGTTGAGTGATTGCACTAATAATATAAAGTAAATTTCACTCTTGTTAATATTAAGATAACTAATATATAGGGTATCTCAATCACACAACATTGTTCATATAATAAAAATTTATTTTATTAGTTAATAAATATTTTTTATAACTTGTTTTATTTACACATTTAAATAAAATAAACATATATCAACATTCGGTGTTTTTTCTTAATTTAATGTATCGATTTATATTGTTTCTTTAGACAATAGAAGGAAGTTGATTTCTTACTTGTTAATTAAAAATAACCGCAAGATTTTATGTCTTGCAAGGCCATGACTGCAAGACATGTTATTATATCCTTGTTAAACAAATATATATACATCTTCCTATATTCCCTAAATTAAGCCTAAATGCTTGTGCTCTAAGTGAACGAAATCGTCGAGGCAAGATTTAAACTCGCGACCACAGGATTAAAATCCAGTTCGCTAAACGCTCTGCCATTGATCCACCTGGACTTGAATTTGCCAGTAGAGACTAGCAGTTAGTAAATTCGCTCTCCGTGAACGACCCTGTGTTTATTTTCGGATCAGTAAAACAATAATTCTCAATTTTGATTCATACTTATTCATTGTTGTGTAGGGAACGTATGGAAACACAAACAAAATTATTGACGACCACGAGTAGCTGGACACAGAATGTGCCTATTCCAGTAATTGTCTTTTTTTCATTTTACTACCAAATCCACATTTGTAAAAATACCCATTTTCAAAAGTATAACGTGACATATCGTCAATAGTAGAGCATTATTGTTTTTATGTGTTGGTCTGATTTACTTTCTCCAGGTTGTTGACCCAGTTTAGATCAAGTTTCATACAATATCTTGGGGCCAAGATTACATAAGAAGAAATTACTCTAGTTTTGTAGGCGATTCTCATGAACTCGCCACTCAATATATTATGTATTCGTGTATTGTATTACTTTAAACAAACCAAGATTACATAAGAAGAAATTACTCTAGTTTTGTAGGCGATTCTCATGAACTCGCCACTCAATATATTATGTATTCGTGTATTGTATTACTTTAAACAAACCAAGATTACATAAGAAGAAATTACTCTAGTTTTGTAGGCGATTCTCATGAACTCGCCACTCAATATATTATGTATTCGTGTATTGTATTACTTTAAACAAACCAAGATTACATAAGAAGAAATTACTCTAGTTTTGTAGGCGATTCTCATGAACTCGCCACTCAATATATTATGTATTCGTGTATTGTATTACTTTAAACAAACCAAGATTACATAAGAAGAAATTACTGTAGTTTTGTAGGCGATTCTCATGAACTCGCCACTCAATATATTATGTATTCGTGTATTGTATTACTTTAAACAAACCAAGATTACATAAGAAGAAATTACTGTAGTTTTGTAGGCGATTCTCATGAACTCGCCACTCAATATATTATGTATTCGTGTATTGTATTACTTTAAACAAACCAAGATTACATAAGAAGAAATTACTGTAGTTTTGTAGGCGATTCTCATGAACTCGCCACTCAATATATTATGTATTCGTGTATTGTATTACTTTAAACAAACCAAGATTACATAAGAAGAAATTACTCTAGTTTTGTAGGCGATTCTCATGAACTCGCCACTCAATATATTATGTATTCGTGTATTGTATTACTTTAAAAAAAAAACATCTATACATCTTCCTACGTTCCCTAAAAGGAACGTATGAACGTAAGATGTATATGTACTTGTTTAATAAGGACATATTCATTTAAAAAAAAAAAAAAAAAACAAAGCATAAACTTGGAAAACATTTACCTAAATATTTTTTAAATTTCTCTTCTTATCAGCCATTTTAATCCACTGCTGGATAAAGGCCTCTTCTATAATTTCCATTTAGCTTTTTCTTGAGCTGTTTGCCTCCATCCACGACCCGCATGCCGGAAAATGTCATCTGTCTACCTTTTTAATGGTCTTCCTACGCCTCTTTTGTAGGTCCTTTTTAATATATCATACATATCGACAGATAAAATGTTATTTGACTTTAGCGCCGAAATATGAATATGTGCAAAATATAAGAGTCATTTTTTAAATGCATTCATCTTCTTGGTCATAATTCTAAGATTGGTAAATTATGCGATAGGCCTTTTCGCATTGTTAAACGAAATAGGCCTATCCCATAAATTAAATTCATGTAGAACTAGTTGCATGTAACACATGAGATCCATCTGTCGATAGGGATAGTATGTATAGTTGAAGAATAAGTACCAAACTATAAACCCATAAATCCAAATTATTCAATATTTTTGGATATTTTATTTTCTATAAAACACATGTAGGTATGTATGTCAAGATAGGACAGTATGGAGGTCAGTCCTTTTTTCTACCAGAATGATGGTATGTATGTATGTTTGGAGATTTAAGTATCAAACTATTAAGTCTTCTTACATATTGTGTATAGGCGACTGCCATACAAATTGTATGAAGCGATGTCGTCACTAAATTCAATTTTTATAAAAATTGATAAAAAAAAATTGAGATTTAGGTCTACAATATTAATATTTTTTATAGAAAATTAAATTATCTAGTTGAGGTATTTCGGCTTTTTTCGATATTTTTAAAATATTTGGAAATATAGGCAGTCAAACTCATAAATTTATAATAAAAAAAATATTTTTCTTAATAAAAAATGTTTGAGAAATCCTGGAATTTTTTTGAAAAAATTAATTTGAGTTTTTGTATTTGTCTATGTTTGTACCAATTTTCAGCGTTCTAGCTTTTATGGTTTCTGAGATATATGGAAAAATAAACCAAAAATTCAAAATTCTGAGTATAAAAGTTTTGTAGGCCTATAACTGTTTATATATTCTGAAATTTTGGGCTCTGTAAATTGAGATTATAAATAATAGATTATAAATAATAAAGTTGATTTATTAATAATTATTTTGATAACACGCACGTGTCGTGCTTCATTTTATAAGGTATTGCACACCCGCACACCTATCGCTGGTTACCGTGATATGGTGTTATGGTATGAACGAATAAAAACTGTTATAACAATATTAGTTGTATAGCAAAATGAGCTTTTTTCTGCTCAGAATGACCACCTGCGGCTTTCCATCACGACACTGTGAGTAATATTGTTTAGTCTATGCTAAAATTGCACAATACAATAATTATTCGCATAGATATCTAACTAAAAGCCTCCATAGACAATATAATGAGTGACCCTATGTTCCTATATATCAAATGTCAATATGATGCGATGTACTGAAAAGACTCAACAGAAGGGTAAATGGCACAATTTGACTATCGTTAAAGAAAACACTTAATTATTTACTAAATTTTTGCACAGCAAAGTGCTTAATGACGGGTTTTTTGTCACAAGGCAATTTCTTCTACAAAACCCAAGCAGTGTGAAAAATTCGGCGCAAGGAACGTAAGAAAAAATACAACACTAAACATATTGATTATGAGGATGAAACCATGAGGAAAGAATTGAAGGACGCAACTTATTTTATTTTAATTTTGTATTGCTTATATGGCAACTTTATTAATTAGTTGACGCCCAGTGAATCGTAAAATAGTAAGGTGCATAAAACTAGTAAAAAAAATACAGGTACAATATAAAAATAAAATTAAACAAGTAACAGTAAAATGATATATAAAAAAAACAAAAAACCAACGGACAAGGGAATAATTAAATATCAAGAATTTATAAAGATATTTATTTTATTTTTTATTTATTTATTTTATTTTATTTACATATTTCAATACAGTACATTTTATAAAAAGTATACATAAAAATATTGAAATTTTACTATCTCACTAGTCTGAATGCCTGTTCTGAGGTAGTACTCATAAAGCATTACGTCAAAGGTTAGATATTGAGGGTATATTATTAAGATTACATAACTAAAAAAATATATTTTTACTGGATTTGTAAGATAATTTAGATGTTCAATATATATGTGTGCAAATTTAAGTTAAAATGTGTGTTAGTGCTGTTTCCGATCCCTGTCTGCCCTTATTCATAAGCCAAAGTGTTACCAAACGTTTGAAATCGTTGTACGTGGAAGAGGGTAGTGTATCGTTATTGATAATGTTAAATATTTTTGGAGCAAGATATCTGTAATGTCTTTGTCCGTAAGCAGTACGTATGAAAATATTATATGATAGATATGAAGATACAATGAAATGAGCTACAGTAAAAAAATAGTAAAAAAATCAATAAGGATCAATGGATTCAATTAAAATAAAAAAAATGACAAATCATAGCTGTCGGAACAATAATTGAATAAAGTTTTCAATTTCACATATTAGTTTTTGGCTGAATATTTTGCCACGTGTATCATTAATGGGTGTTTTTACCCAATATCATGTTGGTTTTAGTACCGTTAAGAACATGACATTTAATTCTACAGATCTGACATTAAGACCTCACGGTATTTAAACCAGAGATAATTTTGTGAAGTTAATATATGTATGTACCGTCTTATTTGAGCGTGCATAGACAATTTTATTACCTATTTATTTATTATAAGTTTACACACTGTTGCTGCTCCATTTATAAAATTAATATAAGGTGCGGGTAATTGAGCCCATATTCAATTTGCATTTCATTGAAAAGTCAGAAGTCACATTATTAAATATCTAATTTATAACTATTCATAATTTAACACTTAATATCTTTTCGCTGTTCAGCAACCAATCTGTAATATCCTCACCATTGTCACTTTTTTAATAAAGCGAAGTTACACTTTTCACATTCCTTTTCTCTTCTCACTTCATCTTCATATTCCTTGCCTCTTCCCAGTTCATCTTCATATTCCTTGCATCTACCCAGTTCATCTTCATATTCCTTGCCTTTTCCCAGTTTATCTTCATATTCCTTGCCTCTTCCCAGTTCATCTTCATATTCCTTGACTCTTCCCAGTTCATCTTCATATTCCTTGACTTTTCCCAGTTCATATTCATATTCCTTGCCTCTTCCCAGTTCATCTTCATATTCCTTGCCTCTTCATTCAAGTTTTACTGTAGTTGTCGACCTTATATAGAAAAGGTGAACAACCACAGTAAAAAGTTTTTTAATTTGCAAAATTTATAAGACTGGGTACAAGCAAGACCATGAAGAAAATTAAAACCACCCTGGTTTTGGTTTCGGAATTAACTTATCACTAATATGGAATTAATTGAAAGATGCAAAATATTCAAGAATGAATTTGTAAACAAAATCAAGATGATCACACCGTGAATGCAGTATGCAAAACCAAGAAAAAGACCACAAGACCAAGGCACGAATGAGTATGCTAAACCAAGACTAAACCTGTAAATGCAGTATACAAAACCAAGTTAAAGAACGCACCTTCAAATGTACTATGCAAAACCAAGTACAACACCACAACTGTAAATACAGTGTGCAAAACCAGATAGATACAAGACCGCAACTGTTAATGCAGTATACAAAACCAAATACAGCAAATCAAGTACAAGACCACATCTCTGAATACAAAAAATTAAAATCAAGACCATATACCTGTTAATGCTTAGACCACATACCCAGACTTAGACTTATTGTGCAAGACCAAGACCAAAACTACCCTGGTCTTTCTCATCAGCGTCTTCTAAACAACGCGTTGGTTACTTGTTGTTTAAACATGTAAAATATTTGGGTACTTGTCTATTAAACAAGTACCCAAACGTGTGTTAATTTCCACAATCGATCGTAAGATCAGCGCCCCAATGTCAAAACACTTGATCCATGGATCGTGATGAACTATGAAGATACGAGTTCGATGAACTGTAAATGAGTGAGTGAATGAGTCACGAATCATGAATGAAGATGAGTACAATGAACTACATGACTCATATGATGTTAGTCACCGAGGTTCATCATAATATTATTATTGCTTATAATATATAACCATCAAAACGTAAACTTGTTATGAAATATTGTATGTATGAAGTTGGTATTTGAGCTTGAGTTGAGATACTGACACAATTTAACGGACAAGATTTTACTTTCAACGACAGATTATGTATATAGTAGTGTATTTGCAATTTAAACAGTCGATTTTTATTTTTTTACATCGCTGTCCGTTCGTACGTTTTATACGAATTTTGCGATTGTTTGTTAACTAACTACCCCATCAGTTAGAGCTCTGAGACTTTCAGAATTTGTGTATTACCCATTCACAGTATGATTCAAATGATATTTTGATATAAAATGACAATACGAGATCCACTTTATTTATATTCAGATATCATTGTCATATTAGAGAATAATTAAGGTCTGAGGCCTCCTTAATACTCATATTTGTCTCCGAATGTGGGTGATAGTGTTAATATTTTTACTCCTTACTAACCCAAGAGGATATAGTGGGGAGTTATGACTTCGCAATTTTAAGGGTATTTTTTTATTGCTGATTATCAACTAGAATCATGCTGAGATTGTATTCTGAAAGTTTCATCACAATGTGTCTGTGTGTGTGCTATGTGCTATGTACGGCGTGTTCATTTTACTTTATCAATTATAGACTCAAGTACTCATTCGATTATTTTCAAATTTTGCAAATATGTATAGCTAATACTCGCTTAGACCCCATTAGATTTTGAAGGATATCTGAATAGTGTTTCTCAATTTTTTTAACTATCAAATATTTCAAAGTGACCCCAAGCTCAGGAAACTAAATATTTGAAATTTTTACTATCAAAATGGTAAAAAGGCTCATCACATTCATAAAATGGCATTGAAGAATTATCAAGTTTTCATATTAAAATATTTAAATAAAAAAATAATTGAACACACTCATTTCATGAAAATGCAGAAAATTTTCCATACAAAATTTGAATACTTTATGGAGTGACTTGTTAGTGAGGAGTTTAGCGTTGGCCACAACCCACTCGTTTTATAAATTATTTGGTAATATTTCATTAAGATTTTAAAAATTATCACAGAATTGATTAAATTTAGATAGATAAGATAGATTTAAGATAGATTTAAGATAGATTTAATATTTAGATAGATTGTGGATTTATTGTGGATTTCATATTTTATACAACTCTTTACTAATTGTCTTATCATATTTTGTATTCATAATTCTTAAGTATATGTACATACATATCATCACAACATATCATGACAGCCGTTTCGCCATTTGTGGGTAGGCAAAGAGCCTTAAACAAAAAAAAAAAAAAAAAAGAGAACCGAACGCCACACTATTTTATCTTAACATATATTTTTTTGCCTCATTTTCGTCCCTGATTTGCGTCATACGATCTTTCCTATTATTCTTCGCGACGATTGTTCTAACTAATATGATAGTACCATCTTTTTCTCTCTCCACAGAACTCCATATCTCGTTCCACACTTTTCAGCCTCGTATATTTGGTTTGTGAGACATTCACTAGAACGTATCAGAAAAAAATAAATTAAATATTTATCGATACTATTTATCACGTATTATTAACTTGACTATCTGAACCAATTTACAACGAATACAAACGAAATGCTTTGTCTATTTTTTATGAATATTTTTATACCTTTCTATGAAGTTAAACAATGTATGTTTCTCAAGAAATATAAATTTTATCCTGGCAAAAGGATTTAAAACTCGATTCAAAAAAGGTTTCAAAGAGCTGATATAGAAGTTTTTGCCCAATATAAAAATGAGAAAGATAACATACAGACACATTCTCCGTTACAGCATACACGGTTCAATTGTAAAAGTTTATTCACGGAGAGACCTATGTACGTTGTACGTGGGTGGACGAAGAAGAAGAAAAATATGTTGCAAAATAAAGGTCTTGCTTTATTTTTAGTTAAATATTATTGACTATTATTATAAATATTTTCATATCTTGGCAGTTTGATCAATGCAATCTTGGCAATTTGTGCAGAATAAAGACCGCAAGGGCTGCATTTAATATATGATATCTTCTGTAATGATAATCTAAATTTGAAGTCAAGCCAGAGAATGGTCAAATGCTTCATATGATCGAACCATTTTTTTGACAAAGAACCAGGAACTCAAGGCACCTACAGGGTTAACTACCTGTCATCGGCTGGTTTATATGATCACTTTATGCGCTTGCGCAATGTTCACCAATTATGCCTTCTTATTGAGTTCCCTTATCAATGCAAATTTTGAAAGTTCTATATATTTGAATAGTGAGTAGATAACTAATAACCTGAAAATAGGACATTATTACTATTGCCATCTATGAATTAACGAAGAAACGTTTTTGTAACGTCATCTATTGAGAGATTGGTTTATTTGTAAACAAAGCAACAGTTTTTATAAATGAGGTGACGGTGTTCTCGCACACATGTCACCCCTAAACTGCGCCAGAGATATTATTTCATTTTTGGTTTGTTTACCTACTTGTACCAATGTGTATGTAAATCTAATATTCTTTTTTAATTGCATATACGCAAACATTGGATTTTTTTCTCTTTCGGGAGTTCTTATTGAGTGAACGACAATGAACCAAATTGTAGCATTTGAAAAGTGGCATCATCGCAGCATGTTTCGGAATCCCATGGACAGATACTATGGCCACCAATACTAAAGTGTTGCGAACAGATGGCCTGGGAAGAGAATTCAGTGAAAGATGGCATACTTGGGACATATTCTCCGTAATAATAAATACGGTTTGCTCCATCTAGAAAGAAAAAAATGAGGATAGTGGTGGTGTGGATAGGAGGCAGATGATGTATTGGCTGAGAAATATCAGGGAATGGAGTTCACAGAGTGGAGGATCGGTTCCGGTTAGTTTAAGATAGGGATGCCGACGTCGGGTGAACCTAAAATGGCACAAAAAGAAGAAGACATTGTAAGAAATAGGCGATTAGTTCTTTCAAATCCAATCTAAAACCAAATTCAACCAACGAAAGAAATGAACCAATTGTTTTAACATTCGATCCATCGAATTAGTTATTTGACCATGACCTGGTTAGTAGACCGAAGGGTAGTTGAGTAAGAGCGAATCTTCAAGAGTCATCCACTTTGAAAGTAGGTAAATAATGAACCGTGTCCGACACCTGCATGCGGCAGAGGTCACACACCATTGTCATCACAGAAGACCTTGCAGTACATCTCAACTAACCGGAGCCAATTGCATTTGAAAAGAGATGTAAAACATTCAGTATGTTGTGCTTACACATCAATAAGTCATGAGACGTGGTACATTTCACGGAGTAAGTGACAGGGACGTCACTATAATGAAGAATATAATTTTATATTTAAGCCAGCGCCCAGGGAGTAAATTGTACAAGCAGAGAAGCTGAAATACGAATTATTTGTTTTTATAAAATTATGAATATGTCCCTGTAACAAGTACATATACATCCTCATAAATTCCATAAACTAAGCATAAATGCTTGTGCTATAGGTGAACGAAATCGATCGTGACAGTATTCACTCGCAACCACTGGATTACTACCACAGCGCGCTATTCGTTCTGCAACCATCATCTGAAAGATGTGATCATTTTCCTTAAAGTGTAATATATCTATATTAATTATGAAATTTTTATTTTGGATAAAACTTACTATTTCAACAAGTATCATTAATTTCGATTAATATTGAATACATTTTGGTCTTACACCAAACATTATTTTGGTGATTAAAATATTAATTAATCGATCGAAAAATTAATAATAATTCCAAAAAAACTTGCATAAAAAATATCCAAACTATAAGCACAAGCATTTTCTTTGTTAAGAAAATGATGTATGATATTTTCTTGTATAATATTTATAGGAAAAATTTTATACAAAACGTATTTTTAATGAGATATGTATATATTATACGTTTCTATGATGAATTATTATTTTTAATTTTATAAAATAAAACCATTTACTTAATTAATTTCTGAAACGACGTCCAAGGATGATCAAATGCTACTTATGGTTGGTCCTGCTCTAAGGTGTTGAGGCATGGACCCTCGAAGTTGTCACCATAAACCGCCAGGAGGCGTTTGAAATGTGGATTCACCGTAGAATGCTAAGGATATCTCGGACCGACATGATGAGCAGCGTTGAAGTTCTTGCGTAGGAATAATACTGACAGACAGTCGTTCACAACAGTCAAGCTCCGTAATAATTTGTATTTTGGTCACATAATGATAGGAGAGAAAAATACTCGATCATTCGTTTGATTATAAAGGAGAAGTTTGCGAGCATTAGAGCGATCGCAGGAAGCAGCTATCATAAGCCGAAGAAGAAGAATTAGTTAATTAATTAAAAAAGCACTTCAGCTTAAAAACGTTCGACGCAACAACTCAAAACACTGAATGCATAATATATTTCCAATAGTATAAAATAAATATTACAAAGGAACAAAATTACCATTATTATTGACAAACTTTTTAACATCTCAATATAGACGAAGGATATTATAGAAGAACTAGGAACTCAAGGCACTAATGTTTGCGTATAAGTAATTAAAAAAATATATTCGATTAATAATTTACCATTTAATTTATATCTAATAGCTATTTTTTAATTATTTTTTCACACATTTGGAAATTTTACTGCCTTGATAGACGTATCTTCTAGGCAGCAGGCAGTACTAGTTTAAAAGTAGGTAGTACTAGTTTAAATTGCTATGGCTACTGTGCGATCAAAAGATTTGTTTCTTTTTCAAATATTCCATTCACACAGAACATCAACAACCAGGATAAAAAACTCTAAAACGTCTATTTTAAAAAAATCCAAGAGTACCGAGGCAGATCCTTCACTACCAATCTGTTTCAGCCAACGAGTTACGAGGTCTCTGAATTTTTTCCGTCATGTGATATGTATCGTTCAATATCCAGCATTATTCTTTTAATAGTCTTGGTGCCAAAAAACTATTTTGACGCTGCGCATAATATGTCGTTCTTGAATGATAATAAATTATTGACTAGAAGCCACCTCTGTTCAGTTTATTGTATGCGATACTAATGCCTGAGCTAGATTATTTTTCTTGGCCCACATACTGACTTACTATGGGCGAAATAAATTTGAAAACAAATTTGTTGCGTCATTATTTTTACCAATTTACCTTTTGTACCGTTACGCAATCCAAAGCGTTTCGCAATAATCAATGGATTTTAAATGATTTTTAATGATATCAACATGTTGCGCAATCGTCCACTGTAATAAAATTTTGACAGTTAAGGCTTTACTACATATAAATTTATTTTCACAATTGAATGATATATTGAGTTACACGTATGCTACATGGACACTGACATATCAAACCATTTATAAATTCAATAAAAAAAGCTCTGATAAAAATCATAAATTAGTTTGAAACGACGCCACTTTAATATTACCAATGAAAATGTATTTTTATTTGATTTAACCTTTATTTTATATATTTTTTTATATTGCTTCTCGGCCAACTAACAGGTACCTACTATGTCAAATATTAATTTAACACGCACAAGTTGCCACATTCTGGAGACTAACGATATTAGTTGTCTCACAGATCCAGACTGAAAACACAATTAAAAACTGTGTTACCACCGGGATTCGAACCCGGGACCATTGGGACCATAATGTAGAAGTATATTTACAGATACAGATATTTTCTTATTTTTTACTCAGGAAAATCATTTGTACAAGGATTTTTGAGAAAATTATGAAAATATTTAAAGATTTCACTCTTTTATTGATATATAAATAAATCTAAAGTAATAAAGCAATCAAAATGTTAGTGTATGTGTGTGTGTATGTGTGTGTGTGTGTGTGTGTTTGTCTCACGCCTTCTGAAAAACCAAGAGCATCTAAAAATCTAATTTATGTGCGAACGTGTACCAGTATACCTGATGCAGTGTCACGCTAAAAATAATGCGATAAAAATGCTGAATTTTAAAAATATTTCAATAATTATTTTTTTCATACAAAATTTTCCAAGTCATATCTGTCAAAAAAGTGTACATTTTGCACGCAAATATCTGTTAGTTTAAAAGTTAGAAGTACGTATTTACACGAAGAAAATATATTTTCAAGTATAACTTAGCGTTTAAGTGAAAAACATGGTGAATATTTTGTATAATTATAATGTTTAACTTATTTTTAAAGTAAGCGTTTTGTACAAATGTACATATAACCCCGCCATTTTAATATCTTTTCATACGATATTTAATTTTCCTACCGAATGAATATGTTCTTTAAAATAATATACCTTTGAAATAAATGTGATTATGAAATAATAAAATGAAACACAAGACATTACAGCAAGTTTTAAGACATATATTGTAAAAGTCTGTTAATTATTAGTAAAGATATAGGCATAATAAAATTGCATAATTTGTATGTAATATTTGATATTTTGGACAATTTTCGTTTTTGTGGCTTCGAACAAACCAATGTATGTAGGTACCTACCTACATATCCAAAAAAATGTATCGAGCCCATTTGATAGTAATATTTTATATGTTCGATGGTTACTATGGTTACGGAAAGATTCTGATATTCAAATAAAATTTGATATGAATCGAATTTATTTAGAACATTGTTGTAGGTAGGTACCTACCTAATACTATTTACTTACAAATCAACAATATACTGATTTCCTATAGGAAAATTATTTTATTTATTTATTTATGTATGGATGCATGTATGCTATGTGCTCCTAAACCGTTTGTCCGATTACAATGAAACTTTGGTGAATTGTCGAGCGTATGCCCGGGATGGTTTCTGGATTTAAATTTTTTTCTTATTTTTCTTCTTCTTCGTGTATTTGGTCATTTTACCAATGAAAGCGGAATATCCTGGGAAACGAAGGTCCGACTGTCTCTCCATTTCTTCGCAGGTCTTCCAGGACGGTTCCTGGATTTAAACTTTTTTCTTCTTCTTCTTCATCGTGTATTTGGTCATTTTACCTATGAAGGTGGACTAACCTGGGAGAAGAAGTTCCAATTGTCCTTCCATCTCTTCGCAGGTTTCTGGATTTAAACTTTTTTCTTCTTCTTCTTCTTCTTCATGTATTTTTGGTCATTTTACCTATGAAGTTGGAGAATACTGGGAGAAGAAGGTCCAACTGTTCTTCCAACTCTTCGCAAGTCTTCCAAGACGGTTTTTGGATATAAACTTTTTTCTTCTTCATCGTGCATTTGGTCATTTTACCTGGACATTTTAGGTGGACTATCCTGGGAGAAGAAGGTCCAATTTTCCTTCCATATCTTCGCAGGTATCTGGATTTAAACTTTTTTCTTCATCTTCTTCGTGTATTTAGTCATTTTACCTTTGAAGGTGGAGTATCCTGGGAAAAGAAGGTCCAATTTTCCTTCCATATCTTCGCAGGTATCTGGATTTAAACTTTTTTCTTCTTCTTCTTCGTGTATTTAGTCATTTTACCTTTGAAGGTGGAGTATCCTGGGAAAAGAAGGTCCTTTCATCTCTTCGCGGTTCTTCCAGGATGGTTTCTGGATTTAAACTTTTCTTAAGCGGCTGAAGGGACGGGATGTAATGAAGGGAAGGGATGCACTAAAGGGCCTGAAGGGATGGGAGGTATAAAAGGGCCTAAAGGGACGGGAGGTACTGAAGGGCCTGATTGGAAGGGACGTAATGATGGATTGAAGGGATGGGAGGTACTGAAGGGTCTGAAGCGACCGTTCGTGGAGTCTAATTCTTTTTCTTCGTTTTCTTATTTTATGTAGAACTTTGGTGAATTTTATACAAAACTATTTCCTATGGATTAATCTTCTTCTTCTTTTATGTAGACCTTTTAGTCAGTTTTTATGCAATCTATTTCCAATAGTCTAATTCTTCTATTTTATGTATTTTTTCTTATTTTATGTAGACCATTGAAATAGTTTTTTATACAAACTATTTCTTATAGTCTTATACTTATTCTTCTCTTTTTTATTTAGACTTTTGGGTTAGTTTTAAGTCTAATAGTCTATTGTGCAGAAATATTATTAACAATATGCACACTTGATGAAAATACATATGTAAAAACGAATGGGATGTGGGATGTGACGATGTAACCTGCACTAGAATATTTTCAATACTTTTGTTTAATCAAATTTAAACCATTTATATCATCCTATTTTGAATAATTTTCAACACCTTCATATTTGATTTCGTTGACGATATTTAAATAATGGGGGTTGTGGCCATTACTGAACTCTTCACAACGTTTATATTCAAATTAAAAACTATTTATTATAGTTTAAGTCTTTTTCTTCTTCGTTAATGTAGACTTTTGTGTCAATTTTAAGTCTATCAGTCTAATTGTGCAAAAATATAATGCACACTTGATGAAAAAATATAAAAACGAATGGAATGTGACCAACACTAGATCTTTTCAGTACATTATTTAATCAAATTTAAACCACATTCCAACATCCAAAATTACTAAATTTTCAATAGGTATATATTACAATTTGTTTTCGATGATAATATTTAAAAATGGGGGTTGTGTACAACGTTGATAAACTGTCATATTTAAAACCATTTCGCGTAGTCCATGCGTGCAGAAATTGTATATTATACTTCATTCACACTTTATAGCAATATATAAAAAAGAATGGGTTGTGGCCATCACTTGAACATTTTACAATGCTTAAACTCAATCAAATTTCAAACCACTTTTCATAGTCCGATATTGCAAAATAATTGGGTGACAATATTATAAAAACGATTGCTTATTCCTTCACAGTTTTACATTCTTGGCCAACGGCGGGACATAAAGGCTAGTAAATAAATAAATAAATAAATATCATAAATATAACCAGGGGGCAAGTCTGGTTCGACCGGCGAAATCAAAACCCTAGTGATTACCCATATCATGGATATAATTATCGTATGGAGTTCTATGACATCTAAAGATATTGTAGAACTCCATATAATAATTATATCCATGATATGAGTAATCACCAGGGTTTTGATTTCGCCGATTGAACCAGACTTTCCCCCCAAATTTATATTAAAAAACTGATAATTCAATCTTAAATTCAGAATTATTGATTTATTGAAAAAACATCAATAAATACGTAATAAGCGGTTTGTCAAATACTTATGGGATAGCTAAGATTAGTCCAACTGTCGATTTGTTCGAGAGAATTTATTTCTCTTAACATATCGACAAAGTATCAACCATAGATTTATTTTATTTTATTTTATGCAGGATTTTTATGATACGCGAGATTTTTATGCAGGGTCTATATTTTTTACGGTTTTTTAAATTTGAAGACAAAAAACACCAACTTAGAAGCTTCGCAGCATATACCTAGGTTCCATATATGGATTTACTCAGAATTCAGAAAATTTAGTGTGTCTGTGTGTGGTGTGTGTCTTGCGTCCCCTCCCACTTCTGACCCGCTGAATGCACAGAGCCTAAAATTCTAGAAAATTTAGAAAGTTATAGGCCTACAAAATTTTTATACTCGGAGTTTTGAATTTTTGTTTCAATCAGGGGTTATCAACTTTTGAATTTTTACTTTATTTTTCCATATATCTCAAAAACCATAAAAGCTGAAAATTGGTACAAATATAGAAAAGTACAAAATCTCAAATTCATTTATACGAAAAAATTCCAGAGTTTCACAAACATTTTTTATTAAAAAAATATTTTTTTATGAATAATTCATGTGTTTAACTACCTTTATTTAAAAAGTTTTTAAAAATATCGAAAAAAAACCGAAACACCCCAACTAGATAATTTAATTTTATATAAAAAATATGAACATTGTAGCAGTACATCTCAAACTTTTTGTAACAATTTTTATAAAAATTTAATTTAGTGACGACATCGTTTCATACAATTTGTAATGCAGTATACACTACACAATATATACGGGGACTCAATAGTTTGATACTAATCTCCAAACATACATACATATCATTATGCTGTTTTCATATTCTGGGTAGGAAAAAATGGCTGATCTCCATATAATCCTATCCCGACATACATACCTACATTTTTTATAAAAAAATCTTAAAATGTTTATAAATTTGTGTTTAATTATGAATAGTTTGGTACGTATTCTTCAATCATACGTACTATCGCCATCTACAGTTGGATCTCATGTGCTACATGCAACTAGTTTGCACAAATATTCAGGGATCAATAAGGTCGATAGGAAGTTATGCATAAATAGGTGAATTAATCATGATTGAAAATTGATCATTGCGTTTTGTCGATTTTTTGGTCTTTTTGAATAATTTACACATTGATCTTCTAATAATTTATTTTGTCTATTTTTGTTGCTTTATTTTTATCTGTTTGTATTTTTTTTTATTATTGTAACACATAAATGGCTTTTGTCGTATTTTATTTTATATTGCTTCTCGGGCAACTAACAGGTTCTATGTCAAATATTCATTTATCACGCTCCCAATAACTGGAGACGTTCCATATTAATTTTCTCCCAGATCTAGACTGAAAACACAATTAAAAAGTGTGTCTCCATCGGGAATCGAACCAGGGATCCTAGGATCAGCAGTCAGATACCTAACCAATTGAGCTACGAAGGCCGTGTAAATATATAAATAATATTAATTCGTTCGATTTCCGGTGGAGGTACAGTTTTAAATTGTGTCTGTCTGGATCTGTGGCAACTTGTTATTGGGTGCGAGTTAAATGATTATTTGACATATGCAGCACATGTTTGTTGCCCTAGAAGCAATTAGAAATAAATATAAATTATGCTTATACGATTCTAAAATCTATACATTTATTGTACCTACATCAGTGTGGTTTGTAACATCAAACTAAAGATGAAGATTTGTGCTCTGTGTTGTGGCCAGAGCACAAATTGGTGTTTTTATGCTTGGTTGGTACATGTGTAAACTCCTCCCTTCCACGACGAATATACTCAAGTTTTTTGTGGGAAACTATATATAGGTAGGTAAATAATATTTAAATGAAACACTATGAACATTTGAATCCGGCTTGAAGGACCAAAAATGTGTGATATATTTCCTTGTGTCATACAAAAAGATTTAATATACCACGGAAATGATTGTGGACTGTATGAAATATATTCCTTTCATATTCATGTCTTACTTCCTCTTCTTGTAATTTTTCCACTTTGACGCGCCTTGGTGGTGCACTTTTGATTGTTTTAGAGCGCAAGCCGATGAACAGATGCAGTTTAGTAACAAGCAAATAGTGATCTGTTTCCAGCTCTGCGCCCCTATATACTCTAGTGTCCATCGTTGCCTTCCTCAAAGTGGAGTCCACACATACAAAATCTATAATTGATCTTTCACAGCCAAGGAATCAAGGAATGTTGTTTATGAACTAAATTCTCAAACACATAGTGAAAGAAGTGTAGATGAAGTATGGAAAGACTTGGAAAGTGTTGTGTGCAAGGCTGCCAAGAATGCGTGCGGTGAAAGTAAAAGAGGAATGCAGAAAGGTGATGCTTGGTGGAATGAATCGGTAAAAAATGCAGTTGATGCGAAAAAGGAAGCATGGAAGTTTTGGATATCTGTAAAAGGTACTGACAAAGAAAATAGAGCAAAAGAAGAGTACAAAGAATGCAAGAGCAGAGTAAAAGCTACAGTGAAAAATGAAAAAGATTGTATAAAAGAAAAAGAAAGTCAGAAAATAGTGAACGACTTTACGGGTAACATGAAAATGTTCTGGAAAGGCATAGCTAAGCGAAAGCAAGGGGAAGTAAAAGGTTCAAAGTGTATAAATGATAAAGATGGAAATATGCTGATAGATAACGAAAGTGTGAATGAGAGGTGGTGTGAATATTTCAAAGAATTATATGAAAGCGCACAAGGTGACACAGTAAGACAGAGGACATGGATTATTGATGAGAATGAGAGAGATGAAATAACGGAAGAAGAGGTAAAAGAAGCGGTTAATCACGCGAAAACGGGTAAAGCCGCTGGTGTGGACTGTGTGGCAGCCGAATTTATCAAGTATGGCGGTAAAATATCTACGGAGTGATGTCTATCGCTTTTCAATAAATGTTGGGAAGCTGGGTACAATCCGTCGGATTGGAGAAATGCAGTTGTAGTTCCTCTTTTCAAAGGGAAGGGATCAAAACTCGACTGCAAAAACTATAGAGCTATCAGCTTGTTAAGTTCGGTTGGCAAGATGTATGCAAGAATTATTGATAAGAGAATACGCAAGATTACGGAATGCAAGATATGGGATGCGCAAGGTGCCTTTATAGGGGGCAGAGGATGTATCGATCAAATTTTCTCTTTACGTATGGCTACGGAAAAGGTTCTGCATAAAAACCAGAAACTTTTCTGTGCGTTCATAGACCTAGAGAAGGCATATGATAAAGTGGATAGAGAAAAATTGTGGGATATCCTATCAATATATGGAGTGAAGAGCAAATTAATACGTGCTGTTGCGTCTCTGTATGAAAATAGTGGAGCCTGTGTCCGTGTCAACGATGCGTTGACAACATGGTTCCCTATTAATAAAGGGATGAAGCAAGGCTGCGTATTATCCCCATGGCTGTTCAATCTGATATTGAAGAATGAAAATAAAGGTCTGAAACTAAGTACTGTAAACGTACGTGATTTGATGTATGCAGATGACAAAGTGGTTATTGCTGAATGTGCGGATGAGCTACAGTATTTAGTGAATAAAGTGTATGAAGGATGCCTGCAAAATGGACTGAGAATGAATGTTAGTAAATCTAAGATTTTGGTATTTGAAAAGACTGAAAGTATAACTGCTTGTATGATAAAAGTAGAGAACGAATGGCTAGAACAAGTTGAGGAATATTTATATTTGGGGAGTATGTTTGAACGGAATGGAAGACCCGATAAAGATATTGAAAGAAGAGTTATGGCAGGGAATAGAATAAACGGAGCACTTAGACCAGTAATGGCCGATCCAAGCATCTCAAAGGAAGCCAAAATTGCAGTACACAATGCAATTGTGGTGCCTACTTTGACGTATGCTAGTGAAACATGGACCTGGAAAAGAGCACATGAAAGTAGAATAAATGCTGTAGAAATGAGATCACTAAGAAGAGTATGTAATAGAACGATATATGATAGAATAAAAAATGAGGACATAAGGAGAGAATGCAAGTTAAAGAAGGATATTATATGTAAAATGAAAGTGAATGCTTTAAGGTGGTTTGGACATCTAGAAAGAATGAACGATGAACGACTGACCAAAAAAATATACATGGGTGCTAGAGATGGAGTGAATAGCAGAGGTCGCCCCAGAAAGGGATTCCATGACCATGTGAATGATATTTTGAAAGAAGGAAACATAAAAAGTTTGAACAATCGACGAGCATGTATGAGACGATGCATGGATGTAAAGGAAGCCAGAAATGTGTGCAAAAATAGAGAAGTATGGCGCTCGATTCTCTCTGCTTACCCCGTAAGGGACATGGCGTGATGGTATGTATGTATGTATTTTATTTTTTTTTATTTTTAATATATTTTATAATACAAATCAATATATAAATTCACTAGTAATAATATTCTTACATATTTTTCCCTGCAGTACCTCATCAGAAAGATTACAATCTTGTGCTTGATGAGGAAAGCACTTATAACAAAATAAAAAATATCAATACAAAGCAAAGTCAACATAAAAGTAAAAGTAATTAAATCAAATCATACATGAACAAAAAAAAAGAAAAACATGAAAATAATTGAAAAATGAGTAATATAGAATTATAGACGATTCAAATATATCAAAACACATATTCAAAAATAAAAAAAGAAAATACTGGAAATTGAAACAAATCAAAACAACAAAATCGAAAACTACTATTTTAGAAAGTTAAGTGCAATTTTAATTTATGTTTAAATTTTTTAAATTCTTTTATCTGCTTTAATTCATTTGGGAGGCAATAGAAAAATTTTATTCCCAAATAAATGTAGTTGCTTTGTAATAAATGTAGTTGTATGTATAAATATATTGTCCTGAGTTTTTCCAATCTGGTCCCGATGCAAGGAAGTAGGTATATAATCACCAACACAACACTGATTTCACTGCGGTGTTAGACATTCTCAATGACGGACCGTCGAATTAAATGTCTCCGGAATTACAGATGCCGAAATCACAGAAGAAAGATATGAGTCCAGGTAAGGAATTAGGAAAATGACAAGAGAGGATAAATCAAAAATTGCAAGAAAATTCAAAAACAGAAAACCATAGAAACAAAACAAAAGAAAAAATACAAAATTAGTTATAACAATAAGTACCTAACATTGTAGTTACATAATAATGGATTTATGAGCAGCTATGGAACTATAATACAACATACCTCATTAGCGACATGCTCTTATGTGTCAAATAATAATTAGATATAACAATAAGTACCTAACATTGTAGTTATATAATAATGGATTTATGAGCAGCTATGGAACTATAATACAACATATTATGTATGTATGCATAAGTTACCATCGAATGCTTTACCTACCTCATTAGCGACATGCTCTTATGTGTCAAATAATAATTAGATATAACAATAAGTACCTAACATTGTAGTTACATAATAATGGATTTATGAGCAGCTATGGAACTATAATACAACATATTATGTATGTATGCATAAGTTAGCATCGAATGCTTTACCTACCTCATTAGCGACATGCTCTTATGTGTCAAATAATAATTAGATATAACAATAAGTACCTAACATTGTAGTTACATAATAATGGATTTATGAGCAGCTATGGAACTATAATACAACATATTATGTATGTATGCATAAGTTAGCATCGAATGCTTTACCTACCTCATTAGCGACATGCTCTTATGTGTCAAATAATAATTAGATATAACAATAAGTACCTAACATTGTAGTTACATAATAATGGATTTATGAGCAGCTATGGAACTATAATACAACATATTATGTATGTATGCATAAGTTAGCATCGAATGCTTTACCTACCTCATTAGCGACATGCTCTTATGTGTCAAATAATAAATTAACATAATATATGTACATATTAAGTAACAATCATTAAGAAATATTTTTAATTAGTGAATAGATAGGTAATTTTACGACGTAGATAATAAAAATACGTAATATCAACTGAAATAAAAATATAATCACTTTTAAAATGTCAGGATGAATTCGTTTTCCGGTGACACTTTTGAAAAATCGTGTGAAAATGATATTAATCAAAACTGACGCAATTAAAAAAAGCATTAAACTAATATCCACATAAACTAGTTGCAGGTAATACATGAGATCCAACTGTCGATAGCGATAGTATGTACATATAGTTGAAGAATATATACCAACGATAAACACATAAATACAAATTATTGAATATTTTAAGATATTTTGTTTTCTATACAACATATGTTTATACAACACATGTAGGTATGTATGTCAAGATAGGATAGTATGGAAGTCAGTCCTCTTTTCCTACCCAGACTATGAAGATAGCATGATGGTATGTATTGTATGTTTGGAGATGAAGTATCATACTAGTAAGTCTTCTTAGATATTGTGTATAGGTGACTGCCATACAAATTGTATGAAGCGATGTGGTCACTAAATTCAATATTTATAAAAATTGTTAAAAAAAATAAGATGTATTACAACAATAGTTGGGGTGTACCGGCTTTTTTCGATATTTTTAAAAACTTTGGAAATATAGGCAGTTAAACACATAAATTTATCATAAAAAAAATATTTTTCTAAATAAAAAATGTTTGAGAACTCTGGAATTTTTTTGAAAAAATAAATCTGAGATTTTGTATTTGTCTATAGTCAAACAAATTTTCAACTTTCGAGCTTTTATGGTTTCTGAGATATATGGAAATATAAAGTAAAAATCAAAAAGTTGATAACCCCTGACTGAAACAAAAATTCACCATTCTGACTATAAAAGTTTTGTAGGTCTGTAAATGTTTATATATTTTTAAATTTCGGGCTTTGGAAATTGCACGGATCAAAAGTTATAAGACACACACACACACCCTCACACACACACACACACACACACACACACACACACACACACACACACACACACACACACACACACACACACACACACACACACACACACACACACACACACTATTTGTATAGATTCATTTGCATTATATAACTTCTTTTCAACCGTTCAAAAACCAACATTTTTATACACCTGTCATGTAAATTTTGTATATAACCACTAGTCTCAGTCTTGTAGAGCATTATTCTGACGATGTGTTTTGCACGAAACGCGTCAATAATCCAATAAATACAATAGAACTATAACCAAGTATTTTTATATTTTTATAACATATCAACGTACAATGGAGTTCTATCAAGAATTGTCGATCGACAAACTAAACTTAGCAAATATAATGATTTGATATCTCTGATACGTTTGCACAAGCCTCATGGACCCAAATTTTACAGTTTCCACATTGTATCCAATCCTCTTCATGAGATTCAAGACACAAAAGACAGATTGTCTTATGATTTCACTCCTTTCAGCTTTACGACGTCGTGTATTAGCTCTTCTTTTCGAAGCATAAGAAATCGGTGACAATTCTGCAATTATTGTTTTAAAAATTTCAACCGATCAGTCAATTTCAGAGGTAGTTTGAGTCTCAGATCGATGAGTCTATCATTCGACGTTGTTCTTGGTACATGATAACGATCTGCGGCCTGACGCGCACTCATTTCATTACTCAGTACCTTTTCCACGGCTTTTCGCATATTTTCAGGATCCCATGTGCCCTTTTTTTTCTTCATCTCACCATTGTTTTCATTGCCTAGCATCTTGGTGTATCTATAAACAAAATAAATTACCCAAACATTAATTTAAATAGTGGCCGGTACTGGGGGATAATTTTGTGGCCGGTATGGGGTAAAATATTATTTCGACACAGCATCAGACTGTGCGGATAGAGATTGATTTTCAATGTATTTTAAAATAGCTATATAAACAATCAATACATACCAAGTTTGACTTCTTTGGAACTCGTCCTCAAAACTATAGCAATCACTCACAGAACTTTAATCGTTTTTCGCAAGTCCACTATACTCAACACAAATCTTAACACTGACAGGAAGCTTGTCGAAATATGTCGCCGCTGAGCGAGGCGTACGCTTGTGAGAACGTATTACTTGAATTGTAACAACCGTCTCAGCGCTATCCATTGTAGAATTTCGGAAATTGCAACTGGCCGGTACTGGGTGCCGGCCGGTTCTGTAGGACTTCCCCCTACACTACACAATATCTACGGGGACTCTTAATAGTTTGATACATTTCCAAACATACATACATACCATCATGCTGTTTTCATATTCTGGGTAGGATCAAAGGACTGACCTCCATACTATCCTATCTTGACATACATACCTAGGTACATGTGTTGTTTAGAAAACCAAATATCTTAAAATATTAAATAATTTGTATTTATGGGTTTAAGTTTGGTACTTATTCTTCAACTATACATACTTTCGCTATCGACAGTTGGATCTCATGTGTTACGTGCAACTAGTAGTAGTACTAAAAGTCACTAAAATTGAATTTAGTAACGACATCGTTTCATAAAATTTGTATGGTAGTATACACTACGCAATATCTACAGGGACTCTTAATAGTTTGATACATCTCCAAACATACATACATACCACCATGTTGTTTTCATATTCTGGGTAGGAAAAAAGACTGACCTCCATATAATCCTATCCTTATATACATACCTACATGTTTTGTAAAGAAAACAAAATATCTTAAAACATTCATCACATAATAGTAAACTAGCATTAAATTCATTCTCATAAATTTAAATATTAAGTTACATTCACTAGTTTTTTAATATCAAGATCATTTAATATTTGAAATTTACCTTGTTATACTAAAGTTTACATAACACTGTATTATGTTAACTGTCAATATGTAATTGATACTTAAATAAATAAATTCAATGATTTGTATTTATGGGTTTATAGTTTGGTACGTATTTTTCAACTATACATACTATCGGTATCGACAGTTGGATCTCATGTGTTATATGCAACTAGTACCTACCTATAATGTATTGCATCAGTGTTACAAGATTGACGTCTCTCATGAAGCATGAGGTATATTTGTTAGTGCACATGTTTAATCGTTAATGATTATTACAAAATATTATGGTTCATAAGTTGAAAGGGCTTCAAGATGACAACATAACTAACGGCACGACATGTCATGACATTTAAACAGCACATAATATATAATATCGATACGGCTTCTTGTAATATTTCATTGATTTTAATTTTCATTTTAAATTCCAATTGTTTATTCGGTTGGGCTTGCAATACAAGACACATCTTAGGAAATGTTAAGCAACTTTGTTCCTTTCGTGTGGCTTATGATGTATTCATCATAACTTAATATTTAGAATAATAAAAAACATTTTTTGTCATTCAAATAACTGATACTGTCTCATTTGCATAAAAACAATGCTGAGTTCCAACCGGACTATATATTGATACATGGCACTAGAAACAGACATCACCTAAGACCGCCACAACCAAGAACGACACATGCGCAGCGTAAAATAGTTTTTTGGCACCAAGACTTTATAATAAAATAATGATGGATATTGGACAAAACATATCGCATGATGGGAAAAATTTCAGAGACCTCGTTACTCGTTGGCTGAAGCAGATTGGTAGAGAAGGATCTGCCTCGGTACTCTTAGATTTTTTGAGATAGAGGCTTTAGAGTTTTTTTTATCCCGGTTGTCAATGTTCTAAGTGAATGGAGTATTTAAAGAAAAAAGAAATGAAAACAAATCATATGATCGCAGAGTAGCCATAGCAATTCAAAACTAGTACTGCCTCAGAACAGACTATGTCTAGCGAGGCAGTAAAATTTCCAATGTGTTGAAAAAAAATAATAATTGTAAAATTGTAATTAGGTACAAACTAAAAAAAAAAATTTTTATTTAGGTTCCTTTGTAATTATTTATCTATAATGTTGGAAATATAGTATTCATTCATTCATTCATATATTATGACAAATGTCAGAATGCCCAATACACCACGAACATGATTTGAACTTACACTAAATACTTCACTCCCAATCAATATGTCACATCTTCTGTCATTTAATTCCCTGCAATTTTATTTCCACAAAGCAAAATTTCTTCGCCATAATGGAATCAAACGATAATGCAATAACCCCAACAAAATAATTTGGTTATTCTCAAAATAATTTTAAACTGGCAGAAATCATCCTTATGACTGGGTGGAATGCCACGAAATCTCATCCACGCTGTATAAACGATATGAAGAGATGCCTATACGACTTTGGTATAGGCATCTCTTTATGTCATTTAAATGCAGCCCTCGCGATCTCTATTCTGCACTTCACCTCTATGTCGATTCAATATTTATTATAATTTTAACAGGACCTTATTTGTCATACGTAGAGTATCGGATGTCCTATAACAGCTGGGTGATCGAATATATAACAGGCAAAATAACATCTTACATAGTTCAGTTATGAGCTTCACCACCCATTTCTGAATGTAGTGCCTTTTTAGGTAAGACGAGACTATAAGTGTGTGGAAATAAACGCGAGTGTTGTGCTTCATGTTTCAAGTTAATGCACATCTGCACACACGTCGCTGGTTACCCCACATTGTGATATACGCTGTGATTTATGTTTGTACATATGTACAACTTAAAAAGTTATTTTGTTCAATTTTCCCCACAAACATAACCCAACGGCATTGCAATTTTGTTGGATGTAGCACATAAGGAAAACTTTTAGTACTATTGAATCAGTTAAAACTTTCTAGAATTAGATAAAGTAAAAGTAGATTTATTAACATCAATATTATATGTAGTAATAAGGTTGTATTTGAAGGACATCTACTGAATATCCGGCATTGGTATCCGGAGTCAATAAATTATAATAACCACTACCTTTTGTCACTAGGACTGTGTGGATTTCTTTGCATTTTTAGGAACAAATTACATAAGCTACATAAGTTAATTATAAAATGTATAAGAGATTAGCGATAGCGATGTCGGCCTTTGTCGCTCAGTTGGTTGGGTATATGAGTGCTGATCCAAAGGTCCCGGGTTCGATTCCCGTTGGAGACACAGTTTTTAATTGTGTTTTCAGTCTGGATCTGTGAGACGATTGATATCGTAAGTCTCCAGAATGTGGTAACTTATAATTGGATGCGTGTTTAATTAACATTTGACATAGTACCTGTTAGTTGTCCTAGAAGCAATATTAAATAAAAACGAGTCGGTTGTGGCCAACGCTATATTCCTCACTACCAAGTCACTCTACATAGTATTCAAATTTTGTATGGAAAATAATCAAGATTTTTATGAAATGAGTTTGTTCAATATTTTATTTATTTAAATATTTTATTTCATTCATTTTTCAAATTATATTTTTTTTGAGCTTGGGGTCACTTTGAAATTTTTGACAGTTAAAAAATTGAGAAGCACTATTCAGATGAAACTTTCAGAATACAATCTCAGCATGATACTAGTTGATAATCTGCAATTAAAAAAATACCCTTAAAAATGGCGAAATCATAACTTCCCACTATATCAGTGAGGAGTAATAAAAATAATGTTGTATTATTATAAAAATAAAAATATATACTTTAATTGAACTTCACCTGTCTGTCCGTACTGATTTTTTACTAACTTCCCGACCAGTGAGAGCTCTGAAATTTTCAGAATTTGTGTATTACAGATTACAATTCATGTCAATACTGTTTGATTCTTTTCGTATTTTGATATAAATGAAAAATGTTGTATTTCATAATATAAACTTCTTCGTTTTCTTCTCAGCCATCCCTCTACTGCTGGATGTAGGCCTCCTTCAACTTTTTCCAACCTTCTCTGTCTAACTTAGTGTAATTAATTGGTAGTACCGTTTATGTCGTTTCATAATTGATTATGTATGTTCTGTATTTGAAAATGTTTGACATTGGCAGTATGAATGTAAACAATATACGGATTGAAGTGAAATATTTTTTTTAAGTGTTTTTTTTTAATTTACTTGTGCATAATATCTACACGATAAAATCAAGTCTGTGTATTGGGAATCATGAGAAATCGTATAGAAATAGATGTCAGATATTCATGACCGATACGATATTAAAATTTCACCTTTCCATAATGAGCTACTAACAGGTACTCTTTAAATTATTGATTTGTCAAACGATATTTTAAAAATAACAATTGGAATTAGAAATTTTGTTATTCTTATATTCATTTGATAATTGAAAAAAAAAACACTCATGCATTAACAAGTTGCCATAAAATTTCTGAAAAAAACGTTTTTATGAGGTTTTTTTTACTTTCTCCATGAAATACCAAGTACATTTCATGCAATTGTAAAACAACATTTTCATTAATAATAAATTTCACACCCCCACGAGCGTTTTGCTATTTTTAAGCATATATATTTTTAACTCAATATTTCATCGTAGACTGTACATTATAATGAGTTTCGTCGTGATGTGAACATAATATACGATATTTCAGTTTGATATTATTCGAAATAAAAGGTCTCTTTATAAATTGTTTCGTTTTTTTATTATAAATATTTTCTTTTGTTCGTCATTGAATATTTTTTATGTTTCATATTCGTACATACAATGGCACATTTAGTTTATAGTTGATATTATCAATAAACAAATAGATAGACGAGTGTTTTGATCGTATTGTCATATATAATTTATATACAAAAAATTGATCAAAACAATCCAAGGTCTCCTGTAGTTTTAATATGTGTTATTTTTTTATAGTAATCACTTTGAATACGACGAAAAAATAACCCTAGATTAAAATCACTTAAATCACTGAATCCTATAGGACTGGATGGATTATAATATATTCACTTCACTTGTAAAAAAGAAATTATTTAAAATTTTATAAATTCATTTCGAGTTCATTCACTAGGTATTTGCTAAAATAATAATTTAGTGGTAATATTGGGGGGCAGCGGCGGCGTAAGCCAGGGGAGCGGCAACCTTGGCGTAGGCGGGGGCGGCGTAGGTCAGAGGGGTGGCGATCTTAGCGTAAGCTGGGGCGGCGTAGGCAGAGGCGGCGTATGCGGGGGCGGCGTAGGCAGAGGCGGCGTATGCGGGGGCGGCGTAAGCAGAAGTGGCGTATGCTGGGGCGGCGTAAGCCAGAGGGGCGGCAATCTTGGCGACTGGGGCGGCGTAGGTCAGGGGAGCGGCGATCTTGGCAACGGGGGCAGCATAAGCTACTGGGGCAGCAACCTTAACGGCCAAAGGTTCACGACGGACGACGGCGTTGAATCCGTTGTGGGCATCGGCGCTGTAGTCGACTGTCCTCTTGTATCCGTCGGAATCGACGAGTGAGTAGGATCCCTGGACGACATCTCCGACTCTGGATTCCTGTTGGCTCTTGGCGTCACCGGTCAGAGAGTCTTGGACATCGTAGGAGTAGCTGTATTGTGGGTTGTGGTCGTAGGCTTCAGCGACGGCGTACTTGGCAACTGGGGCGACATAAGCGATGGGGGTAGCAACCTTGGCGTAAGCTGGAGCGGCGTAGGCCAGGGGAGCGGCAACCTTGGTGTAAGCGGGAGCGGCGTAGGCCAGGGGAGCGGCAACCTTGGTGTAAGCAGGGGCGGCGTAGGCCAGAGGGGCGGCTACTTTAGCGTAGGCTGGAGCGGCGTACGACAGGGGAGCGGCGTAGCTGGCGGCAGCGTAGTTCAGGGCTGGTGCGTATGACTCAGCGATGTAACCAGCGCGGGCTACAGCCACCACGGCGGCGAAGAACAATACCTGGAAGTAAAATTGTATCAATAAAAATATGGTGTTATGTTTCCAAATATAATAAAAGTCAAAAATTAACAGAATAATTTGCGTACAAATGCTCACATAATAATATATATGATGAATAAAAAAAATACATTTATTTAATTTAATTACAAATAACCAAAGTATTCAGTTTGATTTGCGGTTGGGTTATATTTGTTTCAAATCGCGAAATGATTATTATGACAATTGTACATAGTATGTCCATTTTAAGTTTTTTAAATATATTTTGTTTTGTAATTTTGCGAAAAAGCCTTACTAAAAATGTAGGGATTTGAAATTATTTATATAATTTACATAAGTATATGAAACTGTATTAGGAAAAGTGTAAAATATAAAAGATGTAAAAAAATAGTGACCTTAAAAATATTTTATAATAATGTTATTGCCCCAGAAATAATTATACATTATTATAACAGCAGAAAATGAACAAGTTATTGTACCTATACTTGTACTAAGTACCAAAACTCATTATGAGTATAATTGCTGTGATTAAACGATCATTCGAGAAGTTATTTTTAATTAAAAAAAATATTGCAACATTAAATAAACATTTTGCACATGGTTATGCAGTTCAAAAACAAAAATAGTCGATAATTTTGCTCGTTCAAAAATGATAAACCATGTGAAAGTGAAGCACGATTAAATCTTATGAAAGAGATATATGTAAGACAATAATTTGAAGTTTGCAAAATCTATCGGATAAAACACTGCACAATAAATCAATAATTGGTAAATTATAATGTGTTTTGAAACGGGGTATAGTATAATAATTACCTTGAATGCCATTGTATGTAGGTTGTTGATCGTACAATAGTATGTATCAATTGACGCAATTCCTTTGGTCGCCCGAGTATTTATACAAAATTTCTGTTACATATTCTTGTACAAAAGTGGATGCTATGACCAATAATATTTGACATTGGTATGAATTATTTTTTCACTCAATACTCCACCCAGGGCTGAATTAGACGATTATTCATTTAGTTGTCATATCAACAAACATGGGGAACAGGTTATAAGTATGTAAAATTATTATTTTATACACTGTGACGGTTAAAAGGATGTGTCTAAAACAATATAAATTAATTTTCTCTTAAGTAGATTAACGACGGTCTAAAAATTACTCGAAAATTCGTATTTTTTTGTTATTATTAGTATATTTTGTTACTAGCCCCTTACTTAGGTGAGCTAGTTTTTATTACCTATTATGATGTTTAAATAAACAAATAAATAATCATAAATTGGAATAAATAATAAATAAATGAATAAAATAATTCTTTATTTCTCACTATCACCAAAATGAAAATAAAAAAAATTAAATAACAAAAGAAAAGTGTATAATTATCTTGTATTATATGTATTTTTTATCTGTATTTTTTTTATTTTGTATAAGTTTTTCTTTATATTCCTTCTTGCTTTATTTTCAATGTTTATTGATAGGATATGTTTGTTTTTTTATGTATTTTCGCACATTATGTACTATATTTTGTATCTTTTGAATACTTCATGTAAATGGCAAACGCCGTTAATAAAATAAATAAATAAATGACATAAAAAAATACATACATACAATCACGCCATGTCCCACGCGGGGTAGGCATAGAGAACCGAACGCCACATTTTTCTATCCTGGCACGCATCCATCACCTCGTCAACATTCATGCTTCGTCCCATACATGTTCGTCTGTTTTTCATTAATATTACATTTCCGTCTTTTAGAATATCGTTCACATGGTCGTGCCAACCCTTTCTTGGGCGGCCCCGACCCCTCATTCCATTGTTGTTAGCAATGTATGTTGTCTTCGTCAGACGTTCCTCATTCATTCTCCCCATGTGACCGAACCATCTCGATATGTTCATATTCATTCTATTAATGATATCTATCTTCATCTTACATTATTTCCTTATGTCCTCATTTCTTACCCTGTCATACATCGTTCTATTACAGATTCTTCTAAATAACTATATGTAGGTACAATAATTAAGCAATTGTAAGTTTGCAATTAAGAGAAATCTCACCACGAATCATCCACAAATATGGATAATTTTTTATAATTTTTAATTTTAGCAAAGAAATAACATTAAATTTAATGAAAATAAAATAACAAAAAAAAATTAGATTGACAGTTCCGGAGAATACATTTTTGTTATAAATGACTTTGATATTCATTTAAATAATTTATCTTTGGAATGAACCCATTGTCATATCTTTAAAAAACTCCATAATTAATTAAATTCTTATGGATATAAAAAAATAGGATTTATGTAGAAAGTACACAAAGGCGAGTTTATTGCCAGACGGCAAACTCTTACAACCAACCTGAGCAACGTGAGGTCTCTAAAGTCAATTCGGTACAATAATATAAAGTACCTAAGAAAGAGAAAAAAGTAATACCTATTTATCGTGGCAACGAGGAATGGAAGGAGGGAACCGACGGACTCAGAAGGAATATTCAGGAACTATTTTAAGTCGTATAGTCGTTTGAATATCGTTATTCTTCTTTACGTGTGTATGTCACTGAACTCTTAAACAGGACTGATTTTGGTGAAATTGCAGGCAAGCCAACATTCGGGCAGAATAACGTCTGTCGGGTCCGCTAGTACAATTATATCATATTTTTTTTTGTATAACAAAGTGGGGGTTTATTTCCATATGGCAATCTCTTCCAACCAAATCAACCATCGTAAAGTCAGGAGCAAATTCGGCAGAGCGGCATAGAAAGATGCAGAATGAATATCGTTATTTTATTTTTAGTATCGAGACTTATATATCACAGGGACTATCCTTAGCATATTGGAGAGCAAAAACATTAATTGACAGCAAAACGCTGGAGGGTCGATGGAATGGATGCGTATAAAAGATAAATATATTTTACTGTGTCCCGTATATTATTGGATGTGTACGTGTATCTACCATTGTCTGGTGTGTTCTCCGTTTCTTTTATTCCTCTTCAGACCTGAATTAATACTCTTTCTTCAAAAAATTGTATTCGTTGTTAGTGCATTACATAGTTTGCAAATGAGATAGCATGAAAAAATAATTCCATATGTGCACTTCTTTTAGGATTTTCCATTAGTCTATTGTTATGGACATTGGGTGTCAAGTAAGGTTATATTTTGATTGTAAAAGATATTATTCCATACATATTTCCCTTTATTTTTTTGACAAATTTTTAACATCTTAATAGAGACGAAGTTGTATTATTACAGGAGAACCAGGAACTCAAGGCATCTACAGGGCTAAGGACCGTCATCGGCTGGTTTACGTAATCACTTTATGAGCTTGCCCAACGTTCACTAATTATGCCTTATTATTGAGTTCGCTTATCAATGCAATTTTGAAAATTCTCTATATTTATATAATGAGAAACAGATCGCTTGAAAATAAGCTGTTTTTACCATCACCATCTATGAAGTAACGGAGAAACCTTTTTGCAACGCCATCTATTGAGAAATTGTTTTTTTGTAAACAATGTAAGCAACAGTCCTTATACATGAGGTGACAGTGTTCTTGCACATATATCACCCCTGAACGGCGCCAGAGTTTTCCTTCTTATTTATTCTTTATTTGTAATTATAAATAAATTAATTAATTTAAAAAAGTGACGAGGAGAAGAAACATTTAGCAGTTAATATAATTATATCATCTTTTAATTCTTTTTTGTTCTTGTTGTATATAAATCATAAATGTATACATGTTCAAATTTTCTTTGAAATTCACATGAATCATTTCGCAAGTTGTTTTTATTTCTAGATTAATCTAGCATTGTATGGCTTATAATTAATATTCATTGATAATAATAAATTTATTGTTCCGTGTGTCAAAATGTAAGTTGGTAGGTACCAACACGACAAGTGCAAAGGCAATATGGCGACCATATTACGAATAAACCAGTAATTACACAATTATGTATGTGGTCGCCTTTATTAAAATTTCGTATGCTTTATAACAAGTTCAATTAAATTCTATATTAGTTCACACGTCCAAATCTGTCGGTTTGTGTTTAAATATAACAATTGAGTATAGAAATTATATACATTTATTTAATTATTTTACATCATGTACAATGATATGTGTATAACGGAAGGTTTATTGCCATAAGGCAATTTCTTTCAACCAACCAAAGCAACATGATAGGTACCATAAATAGTATAGTGATAGGTACATTAAATTTATATAAAAAACAAACAGAAAAATAAACACGTAACATTAATACTAAATACCTTTAACTTAAATACTTTTTTGAAAAAGTGAATTGATTGAGACGCTGTGTAATATTATCATATTATGTGATCCGTAGTCTTGGTGACTGTACTTTAAAAGAGGAACTGAAAAATTCAGTAGAATGAATGGAAATTAGTGTGGTACGATTAGGAGATCGTAGAGGCAGAACGCGATTTGACAAGAAAAGGAAAATATATTCTTAAAAGCAATCCTAAAATCAACTGTAGTCCTTTAAATTTTTCCCCATTTCTCTTCTCGAACCACTTCCTCCTTCTCTTCCTAGGTATATGTGTATTTTTTTTATTTTATATTACTTCTCAGGCAACTCACAGATACTATGTGAAATATTAATTTAACACGCACCCAATAACAAGTTGCCACATTCTGGAGACTTACCATATTAATTGTCTCACAGATCCAGACTGAAAACACAATTAAAAACTGTGTCTCCACCGGGAATCGAACCCCGGACGTTTAGCTCTGCAGTCAGATACCTAAACAACTAAGTATGTATGTATATGTACTTGTGTGCTAATTTTTTTAAGTGTTTTAGATTTCTTTGCTGGTATGCTTAATTTTGTATTTTTGTAAATGTATGAGGATGGATATAACTGATGATTATGTGCCGATCGCCGTAGGACAGCTGGAAAATCGTTTGGCTACTGTGCGGGCGTTCTGGATTCGATCTCCAGCAGAGGAGAGATTCATTTAATTTTTTTACGCGAATATTTCTTCTCAGGGATGGGAACACCTGGATATCCTGTCAATAATAAATAAACAAATTAACAAATAGATAAACAAAAAAAATGTTCAAAAAATATTAAAATTATTTGAAATTCCTAATAATTAATTCTTTAAAAAAATCGTTGTGAGAACGACTTATCAGTCAATCAAGTAGGCGGAAAATGGTCTTTTGCTATCTTTTCAAGGTTCACGGTTCTACAACAGGGCGGAATCCATTTTTGTTTAAACCTGATCTGTCAACGATTATAGAGAATTAAATAATTTACTTGAGATTAACTAAAGGTTAGCAGGGCTGACAATATTAAAATAGAAAATTCATAAAAAAGAATGTGGGGAAAACATGGCGTAATTAGTGCACAAGTGGCTCATTGATAGAGAAAGAAATAAATCAGAAAAAGACTTGACCTACATCATAAAATAACAAAATGATAATGCTTTGGACGATATCCATGAGACAACTTACACTTACACACTTGATATTCACATTCCTTTGCATATTACATTCACTACATACATCATGACATATATCATGACAAAAAATAATAAAAAATAGTATCACCTCACAACAGACCTATGTAGGTCTAGTGATGTGATATATTCCATATAACTTTATTAAACTGTTTATAATGTAATACCAAATGTTTATATTTATTTTAAATTGATTTAATATGTAATTTTCTGGAAATAAATAAGAAAAAAAACGAGCGGCCAACGCTAAACTCCTTACTAACAATTCATTCTATGAAGTATTCAAAATTTGTATGGAAAATATTCAGCATTTTCATAAAATGATTTTCTTAAATTATTTTTTTATTTAAATATTTTATTATTAAAAGCTGATAATTCTACGATGCCATTTTATGAAAGTTGTGATGTGCCTTTTTACCAATTTTAAAATAAAAAAATCGCTTAAAAATTGCGAAATCTTAACTCCCCACTATATCCCCTTGGGTTAGTGAGGAGTAAAAATAACTAATTTACGTATGTAGACATATCACATATTAAGCAAATTCCATTGATATTCAGTGTATTTACTTATTTTCCGTATTTTATATTTTGGGCTGGTAAAGAATTTAAAGGATCACCTGATAATTAAAAAATAAGATTTATATAAATTAGGTACATACAGTATCTAAACATATTCTGATGTATTCATTGCCAGTAATAACTGCTACAAAACCTCTTAATATAGATGCTAGCGTAAACTTGTGTATTGTTCGTATTTTTAATTTGTGTACATATTTTATTTATTTTTTTATCTTATTCAATAGTAGAAACAAATTTAATCCTTCTCCCATCCTTTTTTCCCTTTCTTTCCCATCGCAGGTAAACACGCAATAATTGATAACTATGTTTTTATTTATTTTTTTGGGGAGCACGGAAGGAACCTCAACGCGGTGCCCCCTGGTAACAGAAATTTTCTGGCCAATCCTTCCACCACAACAAAGCAACGCAAAGCAAAAATAATAAATCAAAGGCAAGTCGCACATGAGCTATATATTTATTTTTTGCTGTATTGCTTTCTTATACACCTGTCGCTGATCATATGCCGTGATGGTAAGAATAAATGATACACATTTTAGATATAATATGTATATTTTTCGTTAATTTTTTTTTGTGTATTTTTCCCTATAAATTATTACATTATTTTTATCTGTGATTATCTATGTAAAACCCTATCCAACATATGACAATGGCAAATATTTTAAAAATAAGATTATTATTCCTCACTTCTTGATCTAGTTTTACGTCATAGTAACCTTGTTTATAATATAGTGTAATAATTGATAGGTAAATACTCAATAGGTATGTAGCATTTACATAATTGTTCAATATGTAACTCTCTTTATGTAAATTCATTCGGATACTTCTAGATCTCATCGGACACAAGTTTTTTTTTATTTGTAGGTCAGCTATTCTAGATTGTTCCATGGCATCCATAGTGTTCTGAGTCCGATGTAAACACAATTTTTCATTGTGATTTCATTCTGGATTTGTGACATTATAAGTCTCAAAAACGTGGCAAATTGTTATTTGCCCCAAGTTGAAACAATATTTGGTATAACAAGTACATTCCTGATAATTCTTAGTCCTAAGAGGCGATTTTAAATAAAATTTAATCTGATGCCTTCGACTGGTAAAATATTTTTAATATAATGTAAAAATGGCCTTACTCGGTGAAACAGTCGGCATATTAAAAGAGGAATAAATTATTTTTTTCTTTTCATTTTTTTTTTTTTTTGCTTAATCCTTTGCTTGATTTTCTTTAATTTTACTTTTATTGTACTTCACTACCTATATATTTTGTAAATTTGTACATTTTTTTTCTTGATATTTTTTTGTTGTTTTATGTTTTAATAAAGTGTAATTGAATATGTAAAAGCCCATTTATATAAATAAATAAATAAATACTCGTTAAAATCATAAGTTAAATTACTACTATACTAATAGATACCCAGCGACTGACAGATTTGCCAATTTTGATGGCTGTTGTCTCTGAAAGTCACCAATACCAGGGTTCATAGAATCCAATAGTTGTTACCTGCAGATGTATCTTTTTACAGAAATAAATCAGCTTTGATACTATGACGTAGCCTTTATACTATTAAGTTGTTTATACAACCTACTGTACCTACTGTAACCAAATTTCTTTATTGAAGACGAAAACAGTCTTATAAAATATAATAAAAACATGCACTTTAAATAAACAAAATAAAAACCAATAACGCTTGTCCACAGATGACGATCATTGCAAGAAAAAATAAATAAATATATATATTTATCAATTAGTTATTATAACGCCCTCTTGCTTCAAGCCATTTTACGGTCAATCAAAATTTTAGCTACACGTTTTTTTATATACTTACAAACATATTGTTATAATGAAACAGCACATTTTGTTTATATTTCCGTAAAATAATCAAAAGAGTGTGCAAAAAAATGCTCGCGGATTTCCTGATTTGACGCATGGATTAAATATGATTCATTGTTAAATGTTTCTTTATAATAAGACTGTAATGTCGACCGACTAGTTCGTATCAATCATTTATTCATATTTGTGCAAAATAATGCTGGTATTTATGATTCAGTTCAGAAGTTAATTATCTATCTTTTCGGCCACAGAAATTCGGCTGGTTATTTATTGTAAAAGATTTCTTAAGAAATTAGTAGCCATTATGACGTACGTATAACAAGGACATATTTCCACAACATATGTAATTACAAATTACAAAAAAATTACATCGAATTTTAAAAATGTTTATAATGTACCACATCCGTTCCATACACCATAATCTTTCAATACATATTTAAAAATTGTAATTTGTTTACTAAAATAATATATAGTCTCTCTTCTTCTAGGTCACAATCCTAGGATTGGTCTGCACCAAACACTCGATCTTTCCACTTATATCCTACAGCGCACGTCACCGATTATCTGGTCTATATAGATGTTTCTGGGGCGGCCTCTACAGTTGCCCCCATCAATCATTCCTTCGACGATGGTAAAAAGCAGGCCTGACGTTGCTTAGGGTAAAGAGATAGCAACGTCAAAAAACAATTAAATAAGAAAGAAAATATAAAAAAACAGCCATTAAAAAACGATTAATCGAAAACGTTGCTACCTCTCGGACTAATATATGTAAATGCAAGATATCTGATTTCTAAACCAAAGGTCCCGGGTTCGAAGTCTCCAGAATGTGACAACTATGGGGCGTGGTAAATTAATGTTTGACGTAGAACCTGCTATATGCTGGTGAAGCTATGCAAAAATGAAAAATAAATTCATTGTTTTTCATTCATTCCCAATTAATAAAATGAAATAGAAAATAAAATGTAACCGCTAATTCCAATACTCCCTCACGCACACGGGGTTTATTGCCAAATTGCAATTTTATCCATCCATAGGGTGTTTCAATCGAGAAGCAAACATTGTGTGATTTTTTTTTAATTATAAAAAAAAAGAATGTGTCATTGTTAAACAAGTACCTACATATAACTACATCTTCCTACATTCCCTAAATTAAGCATAAAGGCGATAGTATTCTCCCCTTATTTTCAAGCGGTGTGATTTTACTATTCATCATAGGTAAGAATTTTCAAAAATGTGGATTGATGAGGGTACTGAATAAAAAGGCAAAATTGGTAAACGTTGCGCAAGCGCAAAGTGATCGGAAATAAAGGCTTGGGGCTCATAAATTTTGTAAAATTCTTCTACCTTTATAGAACCACAAATTCAGCGAAGAAATTTCCTTTCCAAAATATCCAATGTACAACCAATTTTTATTTATTTATTTATTTATGTGGAAAACAAACATGATATATATATGATAATATAAAAAAGGGTGATTAGTTCATTGTATTCCAATAATATGTTTTCACATAAAAGTAACTAACGTAAATTTCACACAAAAATGACAAATAAAATAATACATATATGTAATTAATGTTATGGAAATATATATGGAAACACTGGTTAGTTGGAAGAAATTGCCATACGCCAATAAACTCGCCAGTTGCGCAGGATGCAAGGAAGTGTTCATTATTTTTATTTATTGCAAACATGTTGATCTCGGTTATGATCCGGTAATTTCCTTCACAACTGAGCGTACTCAAGTTGTGAGGCTATCCCCCACTTTCACCAAGGTTCCTAAGCGCTAAAATCAATTTTTGATGCACTTAGAGTAAAATTTCGTTTCACCAAACAACCTTACTACCGTTAAGTGACGCCGGCGACTCAACTCTTAAGTGACGGTTTCTTGTGGATCATTCATCAACCTATTTTGTAACTAAAATTATTACATTTTAGGACTTTTTGTTATATTTTATATTATATTTGATTTCTATATTATCCAGATATATTATTATCACGAAAGACTGGGTTTTAGAAAATAGTGGGATTAGCCAATGAAATTGAAAGGAGCGCTTACCCAGGGCGAAATGAACAAAAGAATTTAATCATGATGTCAAAACATTGCTTTTTGTATTTATTAAATAAAATTGAATTTCATTTAAAACAGCATATTAATTGATGTCAACGAAAACAATAATGGCGATATGCACAATAACACAGGTAGCAGGGGTAGAATAGCAGGTATGCGATATGTTTGTAAACATGGTATCAGGTATACAGCGCTCGCGGCCATTCACGACACTAATGCGAATATACCTACTGATGAGATCAAAGTAATACTTTCTTTCAAACAATATCAAAAACTTGGAAAAATTGTGAACTACACACCGTATTTATATTTGATTGTTATTTTAATAAAGGAAACAAGATAAATTATGTGTTCTTGATTTTTAAATATTTCTATATAATTTAACTTGAGTTCGTATTCCTGTACACCGGAAATTTAAGGAGAGTTGAGCCTAGGGCTCAATTAAGAATGTTGGTTTTTAGTTGGTGAAATGCAAATTCACTGAGTGATGCACTCAAGGATTTGAGCTCCGAGCAGGTAGTTAGTTGATGATCCATTTGATGTTCCTTGGTGAATACGGCCATATGTGTTTGTGTGTCTGTGTGGTTGTGTGTAGTTGTTTAAAGTGGTAAAGTCTGATTTTTTTAAAAGTGCCAAAGCTCATAGGGTGACCATGGTGTAAAAGAAAAAAAATATTATGGGATTTTTTTCATCATTTCATGATATAAAACGGTTGTAACTTGCACATGCATATATCTTCAAAACCTTCAAATCTACTCATACCTTTACTTACCCCCGGTACCATGCGGCTTGGATGGGTCTACATTATTAGGTATTTTCTGCAAATGTTAATGGGCATCTCCTGGGAAAGTAATATTTAAACAAAATATTTATTTGATACATTTTATTAGGAATATAAAAATAATACATTATGAAGTAATTAATCCTTATAATAATAAACAGTTACATATTATTTTACAAAATAATAAAATAAGTATATTATACAAAATATTTATATAATAGTTCATTGAGGCAAACACACATACATAAATGATATAACTATGTAACTAATACAAATAAATAATGGACACTTATTCTATACTAAGACACGGTGATAACACATTTTTATAATAATAATTATATAGATAATATTAAACTAAAAATAAAATACATGAGTTAGAAATAAAAAATCATCAATGAAAACAATTTTAAATAGGTACAATAGATATTAAAATATTTTAATTATTGTTTACAATTTACGATCATTCATCACAATCCAATGTACAATAACTGTTAGAACACATGGTCACCATAAAAAATCAAACGTGCGCACACTTCGAGAGATAGATACGTACTGTCGGGTTTGTTGATGTTTGTTGTTAAGGACACCAAATGGTGTAAACCATTCAGCAACCACGATTCTACTAATACATTTACATGCGTAAATACTATGCATTTTTTTTGTTTATGTATAGAATTGGCACTTTAAAAAAAATCAGACTTTACCTGTAGAAATTTTCTGACTTTTGTGCATGTGTTGATTATTGTAGTTTTTTGTATGTTGGTGATGACGTATGGGGCTAACTTTTGTGTGTCTATATTTTTTGGAGTGTTTTTGGTATGATGACTGTAGACGATAATTATTGGGACTATTGTTACTTTTTCATTATTTTTATTATTATTATTATTATATGTTTTATGGTAATATGTGTGTGTTATATTGCATGTGTATATACGAGATTGACTGTGGTATATACTATTTATCGAATTGTTTTAATGTGTATGTTTTGAAATCTGCTTGAGATTTATATATTTGTAAATCGACTTGTTAAAATATGTATTGTAGTTGGAGCAACTCCGTTCAATGTAATTGTTTTGTGAGTAGTTTGTGTAACATCGGTCCACATAGAACAAAAACTGATATCTGAAATTGCGTGATAGGCCGTAAAAGTTTGATTTTAAAAAGTAAGTAAGGTGAGTCTATACGCGGTTAACCTATCTATGTTTATTAAAATTTAAATATGAAATATTCTTTATATCATCGAGATAGTTAATAAGTATTTATTGAAGTAGAGGCCTATGGCCAATCAATGGTCCCTCCCAAATTCAATCATTAAAATGACCATACATGACCTCCAAATACATGAGTGTTACAATTTCCATTTGCCAATATATATATACTGAATCCTACATTGAAGTAACCTTCATAAAACATAAAGGTGGACAGCATGTTTTATTTGTAATTATGGTAATAATAATTATAAGACAAGTACGGTACCTATTCATGTTTTATTTAATTTTACCCATACAAACCATGACATTGTCTCATTAACAAAGAAAGCAGAGAAAAAGTACCGCCCATAGTTTTTATCTTTGGATAGAGATAAAAACTAGTGACTATTCTTAGTGTAATTAATTAAGGCCTAAATTTAATAACTTGGAGGTTATTCCTATTCCCCTATTCCCTCTCCCTTCCTGTTCATTGGAGGTTTGTACGTTGTAAGCCTAGCTACTTATTGGGATTGTATAAAAGCATTAGGGAACTTTACTGGTTATGTTTATATTTACCTTATTTATTTATTTACCTTTTATCACACCATATTTATAATGACAACAATAAGTAGATTACTGTTGCCCAACTAGGAAATCCTGTTCTATGGCTAGCAGTTTACAATTTTTATTGACAATTATATGCAATTATGAACCTGGTGATTGTTCACGTTCCACACTAAATATGTATGTACACAATCTCAACTTTCTGCAATCACAATCATTACCTCAACAAACATATAGGCTCACACAAAACAGATCAACCAGATCCCAATGTCCGCCATAATACCTGTCATAAATCCAATCTCTGATGCGATTTTTATTTCAGAGCCATAGAAAGAGACTAGTTAACTATGTTGGTGTAATTAATATGAATCACATGGTTCCCAAATCAAATAAAATATTTTATTGGGTTTTTTGTTTTTCTAAAAATTGTATATAACTGTCTGTTCCCGGAATAAAATAAAATAAAATAAATAACAAATATATTTTATGATGAATTTTTTACAACTTAGTAGTGCAGAAGTTGCGATATATTATGGGAGAACCAGGAACTCAAGTCACCTACAGGGCTAACGACCTGTCATCGGCTGGTTTACGTGATCACTTTTTACGCTTGCGCTACGTTCACCAATTATGCCTTCTTATTGAGTTCCCTATCAATCCATTTTTTTAAGTTTTATATATTTTTATCACGAAAATCTGTTTATTTGAAAACGAGCTGAAAAGCACGATCGCCATCTATGAAGCGATGAAGAAACCTTTTTGTAACGCCATCTATTCAGAAATTGGTTTGAAAACAACAAAAACATCAGTCCTTATACATGAAGTGACAATGCTTTAGCACAGATGTCACTTCTGAAACCTGGATTCCTACATATAAAATAGGATCAATTGCCATATAAAGCAACTGTAATTTTATAAAATTCGCAATAATACGAGGGGTTTAACGTAAATGAATTTATTATTAAAAATTAAGTATATTAATTGATTTATGCATTACGTTTTTGTGCGACAAAAAATCTAATTTTTGAGTTCCTATAAAATAATATTTGCCGTAATAAAATGCATTGTATTTTATTTTAAACCATGTGAATCATCGGCAATTGGGAATTAAAACTGCGAAATTTTAGCAGAATTGATTCTCTGCTTAAAAGGTAAAATGTTGCTCTTAGTAGTAGGTATGTGATTTATATAATTTCACAGAACGAATAAAAAATGTGATCGTTTGTAAGTAGGCACTGTAAAGGGGAATCTCCTTAATAATATATAAAAAAAGTATTTTGTATAAATAATTTATTGCATAACTTAAAATTTATTACAGATCATGGAATGAAGTCTTTAGTGGTAGTAGGCGGGTGCGGAGTAGGCAGGTGCGGAGTAGGCAATCTTGGCAACTGGGGCAGCATAGGCGATCTTGGCAACTGGGGCAGCATAGGCGACCTTGGTAACTGGGGCAGCATAGGCTACTGGGGCTACGACCTTGGCAACTGGGGCGGCATAGGCGACAGGGGCGGCAACCTTGACGGCGTGTCCCAGAGGTTCACGGTGGACGACGGCGTTGAATCCGTTGTGTGGGTCGGCGGTGTACTCTACTGTCCTCTTGTAGCCATCGGCGTCGATCAAAGAGTACGATCCCTGGACGACGTCTCCGGACCTGGACTCTTGTTGGTTCTTGGAGTCTCCGGTGAGACCGTCCTGGACGTCGTAGGCGTAGCTGTATTGAGGGTTGGGGTCGTAGTCTGCGTCTATGGTGGCTACTTTAGCGATGGCGGGGGCGGCGTAGGTGAGGGGAGTGGCGATCTTGGCAACTGGAGCGGCGTAGGCCAATGGAGCGGCAACCTTGGCATATGCTGGAGCAGCATAGGCTGGTGCGGCGTAGGCAGGGGCGGCATACGCAGAGGTGGCGTAGGCAGGGGCGGCATAAGACAGGGCTGGCTGGGCGATGATTCCAGCACGGGCTACGGCCACTAAGGCGGCGAAGGTAAGGAACTGAAAATATTTTTTATTTATACTAGATGTCAAACTTATTAACCTTAGTTTGTGTGATCAGATCACAAATTATTGTATACATAAAGACATCTGGAAATGAAATGAAATGATTTATTTCCAACAAAAAAGTTACTTTAACAACTTTACTACTTTAATAATATTCGATATAAACTTTTTTGTGTGATCAGATCACAAATTATTAACCTTATTAACCTTAGTTTGTGTGATCAGATCACAAATTATTAACCTTATTTTGTGTGATCAGATCACAAATTATTGTATACATAAAGACATCTGGAAATGAAATAAAATGATTTATTTCCAACAAAAAAGTTACTTTAACAACTTTACTACTTTAATAATATAAACTTATTTGTTTTTTAAATTACGGAATTTCCTGAAAGATGATCAAATTAAATCATGAAGTTACCACTAAAATGAACCGATGCCTGTTGGTCCCTGATTTTCACCTTTATCATAAGAAAAAATTGGAATCTTATAATGGGAAAAACAAATATATTTACATCATTATTTATGTTTGTAAATAAACAACAATAGATTTCATATTATATTATCATAAATTAAATTTTACCAATCAAAAGTGCATTAATGAAAATATTAAATTTTACTGAAAAAACAATCAAATGAGTTACAAAATCAATGTTCAAATAAAACTCAAGTTTGAATAAATCGGTAAATTAAAAAAAATAATAATTTAATAGTGCAAGTGTGTTTTATTTATAATTTTTAAATATTTTTTTTGTTTATTGAAAAAGGATAATATGTAGGTAGGTACCTTGAATGCCATGTTGACTGAAGCAATTGTCTTTTCCAATTGATATCCATCTAGAACTATTGCTACTTATTTATACCATAGTAGAGATACAGAAGGCGTGGTGTGGTGTGGTGGTGTCTTGTCTGTTAGATGTCAGATAGGTCGACCATGAAGTGTGGCTGATGCAAACTCTGCTACATATGACATTGCGACCATTTCCCTAGTGGACCGACCGGCAGCGGTCATGGTCACACATCCGTTACTGCTTCTATAGACTTATCGTATGACACTAAAAATTTGGTACCCACGAGGTTTGGTAGCTTACAATTAGTTGCTAGTTGCTACGCAAAGAATAATACTCTTACTAGCGCTTATTAATTTGTGGAACATTTTGAAGAATTTTTATTTATTACAATCACATTGTTGAAACCAGTCGATTTGTTCAACAGAATTTATTTCTCTTGCCACTTTCAACTTTACTGGTTTCGATGGAACCCCTGCTGCTAGATTTTTACCATATTCCCAAAACTTCAGTCATAAAATGTGAAGATTAGATCTAACGATGGAAATTTACGTCGCGGCTGAAATCCAATCCTAAATTCGGAGTGGTAAAAATAAAAAGAAAATCAAGCGAAGTTTTAAAAAACGAATTAATGCTAAATAAACAGGCTATCTGATCCATATGCCGGCCTAACCGAAAAAAAACAACTCGTGAACATAAATTAAAGCAAAAAATGCAATATTATTTTTTCGCGCTTTATGTAAGGATTGCATGAGAACCGTAGCTCATAAAAAAATAGCCCAATCAGTAAATAAGAATATTAAATCTTCAAAATGTTTTTTTTTTTAAGTCTCAATACGACCATTTATCACCGAAGCATTTCATGATGAGAAGTTTTGCAGTTTTCCATAATATTTAAGACCAAAACGTTGGTCTTAAATATTATGGAAAACTTTTTTGTTGACCTTTTGGAATCTAAAAAACGGTATTTGGCACATTTTAATTATTATTCTTATATTTATAATAAATATTTAAATAATTCTAAGAAGCTATATCAGATGGGTTGTTTGTTGAGCGGTTGGCCAGCTGGATAAGTAATCCATTGGATGCGGTTTCAAATCTCGCCTCGACCGATTTAGTTCACCTATATATTTGCTTAGTTTGGGGAATGTGTAAGGATATAAATATTTTCGCATGAAGGACAAATTATTATAATTCTTATAACGCTACGTAGTGCGCTTCTTCGGAAGAGCAAAATGGACCCAAATCCTAATAGCTGGTGTCCCCTACGTAGACAAGTTTAAAAAAAAGTAGACGATATAAATATGATCCGTATCAATGGTAAAATATCTGCGACCGTGTAAAGTAATCACGCATAAGTAAGTTCTCAATGTATGTGAAGCATCTAGTAGATCAGAATATGATGAATGTGATAATTCAGATACACTTGTAATGATTTATATACATATGATTAGTATATTAAAAGAAAAAAATATATGTTTATATATAGAGTAATGTAATATAATATGATGGAATGTAATATAATATAATGTAATATAATATGATGGAATGTAATATAACATAATGTTATGGAAAATTATGTAATATGGTGTGATGTAATGCAATATGATAAAATGTTATATAATATATGCATACATACCATCACGCCATGTCCCTCACGGGGTAGGCAGAGAGAACTGAACGCAACATTTTTCTATCTTGACACACATTCATCGCATCATCAACATTCATACATCGTCTTTTACATGTTCGTCTGTTGTTCACGCTTCTTACATTTCCATCTTTCAGAATATCGTTTACATGGTCGTGCCATCCTTTTCTTGGGCGCCCCCGACCTCTTATTCCATTCCTGTCAGCTTTGTATATTTTCTTCGTCAGGCGTTCTTCATTCATTCTCCCCAAGTGCCCAAATGTTATATAATGTTATCCAATATAATGTGATGAAATATAATATGATAAAATATTGTAAATTATAGTATAATATAGAACTCCAACACGGGTAAGAACTCGCCTACCTAACGGGAGACACTACATATATAGTGTTAATTTGTTATTTATTTGTTTATTTTTTTATTTTTTTTTATTTATTTCTATCCAAAAACATTCAGTATATATGAGATACAAAATATCTTAAGATAATATAAGCTTATTCATATATTGTTAACATACAAAGTTATCTCTTAAGTTATCTTATAAGTTATCTCATTTCAATAAATATCAATTTACCACTTCACTGGTGCTTACATAGTTTAAGCCATATCTTTTTGTTTGTATCTTTGTTACTAGCCCCCTCACTAGTTAATGAATGAATAAATAAATATATGACATATTTATGTTCCATATTCTCTCTTTCGCTTACGTTCAGATTTGTTTTATAATTGCATCGTATAAATATTTACATACATTCTTACATAATAAATGTAATATAGAATAGTGAAGCGTTTGTTGAATAAATTAGAACAGTAATATATACTAACATAAACTGGGCATGTTTTCACTTTTAACTTGAATATGTTATACATCAATGACATTTTATATATATAGACACGTTATATGAGAACAAAACGCTCTACAACAATGGTACATTTTAAGGAATTCTCACAATGTCACCAAGAAAGAGCACGGAATTACGGAATACTTTAAGTAAGAAAGAGATAATACAACACTTAATTTACGCCACATATGTAGATAAGTTGCAAATTTCCCAAAACAAAGCCATTCGTTTAGCTCTTTGTTCCCCAAGATGGGTGAGAACCTCCCAACTACACGAGGATGCATAAATACCCACAATCCAAGACTTCATCATCCCCCTTTCAAAGCGTTTTTATACGAAGATCCCTTTGCATAAGAACGCCTCCATCAACAGTCTAGCCACATATGACGAAAACGGCTTCCATAGGTACAAAAGAACTCAAGAGACTACGCCTATGACAGAGAACCGAAAACTCCTCCTCCAACTCTCAATATATAAATTTTCTCCCTCTCCAACCCTCACCCCCTTCTTATCAAATATAAATTCACACCTCACCCTATAACCCACATCTCTTCAGAATTTAAACTCCAAAAAAGCCAGTCAAATAACGTCTGATGAAGGGGCAATGAGTCGAAGACTCGGTACTCTGATGTTCATTAATGCCCAATGACCAATTACTTAATTTACCTACAAATACACACTGCAGACGAATTTTCTCTTTTACTCCCAAATAACCTCATTATAATTATTTATGAGATCACTAAGAAGAGTATGTAATAGAACGACATATGATAGAATAAAAAATGAGGACATAAGGAGAGAATGCAAGATAAAGAAGGACATATGTAAAATGAAAGTGAATGCTTTAAGGTGGTTTGGACATATAGAAAGAATGAACGACTGACCAAAAAAATATACATGTGCAAGAGATGGAGTGAATAGCAGAGGTCGCCCCAGAAAGGGATGGCATGACCATGTGAATGATATTTTGAAAGAAGGAAACATAAAAAGTTTGAACAATCGACGAGCATGTATGAGACGATGCATGGATTTAAAGGAAGCCAGAAATGTGTGCAAAAATAGAGAAGTATGGCGCTCGATTCTCTCTGCTTACCCCGCAAGGGACATGGCGTGATGGTATGTATGTATGCATACACACCAAATGACTGTGAAATTAACAATCTTATTTTTTTTATTATTTTTTTATTTTATTTTTTGGAATCAATGCAGCCATTACCTATTTTACATTAATAAAAAATAGAAATAAAGAAAGTAAGCCAAATATGTACATTGTTCCACAGATTAATATAACAAAGACAATTCAAGCGAAAAAAGAAAAGAAAAATATTAATGGTTAGTTAAAAGTGTCGTGAAAAAGTGTACAATTGTGATATGTGTGTATGTATGTGTGCGTGTATTTTATGAAGCGAGGGTGGGGCATGGAGAAGGGTAGGAGAGAAGGAAAGGGTGAGTTGTCATATTCAATATACATAGTATTGGACATACCAAAAATTATACAATTTGGAACAGAATGTATTTACTATAATGATTGTAGGCTAGTTGTTTTTTTAATGATTGTAGGCTAGTTGTTTATTTAATGATTGTAGGCTAGTTGTTTTTTTAATGATTGTAGGATAGTTGTTTTTTTAATGATTGTAGGATAGTTGACATGTTTTTGCGAAAAAGCGAATTCCCTCTGCATCACATTCGCTGCTGTCATGAGCAAATGCGACTTGACGCGTATTTACAAAATGTACCAAAATGTAAGTTCTATTTCAATCAGTTAATGTAAGTACCTATATTTTTTAGGCTCGTGACGACAAGACATCTTCATAAGATATATCTTTAAATATCATTGTCATACATACATTAAGTAAAACTATGTATGTAGGTATATTTCATATACGAACAGAATGCAGAAGAATCATATTCGATCCATTGACGATCAATTGTGGGATTTGGTTTCCTTCTTCTTCCTCGTGTTTAGTCATTTGATCTGTTTGTGAAGGTGTACTTTCCTGGGAGGAGGAGATTCAACTGTTCTTCAATATCTCCGCCGGTCTTCCGGGTAGTCTTCTATTGTTGGGTATATTTATATTTTCAATTTTAACAATTCTTCTGTCGTCCATGCATTAGACGAGGTCTCTCCAGAAGTGTCTTCTGCTACGTCTCTATCTTGTTATGTCCTCGACACCTCATATATACCTGATCGTCTCATTTCTAATGTGTCCCTGATGTTGTTAAATATTATATAGTTTTCGTCAAACATCTTGAGCCATTTAGCCGAAGAGGGGGGCAAAAATACACAAATTTGCGCACTGAGTACGCGAAATGCTGGCTCAAGTTGTTTGACGATAACTATATCTCACGTGCTCCTTTATGTAAATTATGTTGTCACAAAAATTTAATGTTATTTTTTTTAATATGTTATGTTAAAAATAAAATTCATAAAATACATAGATTTATTTTTATATATATTTTCTGTTCATTTTTATGAACTTTGTTTTATGTACCTATTGTTTTTCTTGTTGTGATTTGGTATTCTTTTTTTTTTCAAAACCATTACTGTTTTAGGATGCACTGGATAATGTTTAATATATTAAAACGGGAATATTATAAGTGACACGCCAGAACAGGTTTTCCTAGTGAGACGGGGAACAAAAAATTTGATAGTCATTTGTGTATTTTTGAATAATTACGCATAGACATTATACCATACTCGAAAGTACGAAAAAACAAATGGAAAATACACAATATTTTTTTTTTTTTTTAACATGTCTACGTAGGGGACGCCAGCTATTAGGATTTGGGTCCATTTTACTCTTCCGAAGAAGCGCACTACGTAGCGTTGGGAGGGGTTTGCAATCTAGAAAAGAGTTTATTAATTCGGATTTTAAAAAGACCCGGGTTGTACGAAGGTGGAAACACAGAATTCGGAAGATCGTTCCACAGTCGGGCTGCTGTGTTAATAAAGGAGTTCGAGAAGCGACTTGTTCGTATATGTTGAAGGTCCACTGTGAATGGATGCTGCGATTGAGTGAAGCGAGTGACTCTGTTGCGAGTGGGTGGAGGAGGGACCAAAGATGCAAGTTCTTCTGAGCAATTCCCGTGGTAGTATCTATAGAATAAACTTAAAATACCGACTCTGCGTCTGTGTTCTAGTGATTGCAATCCATCAGTCAGTGATGGATCATCAATCAGACGTATAGCACGCCTTTGGACAGCGTCGAGGGTATTCAGTAGGTATTGGGGGGCGCCACTCCAGAGGTGACTGCCATATTCAATAATTGGGCGTATTTGCGCTTTGTAGAGTATACAGATCTGGGTCTTAGTAAAATATCTGCGCGCTCTATATAGTACGCTCAATTTTTTGGAAGCGAGTTTCACCTTAGCTTCGATGGAGCCCTTGTAGTGTAATTGGTTCGTTATAGATACTCCAAGCAGGTCGATAGAGCTGCTGTTAGGTAGGGTGCTTCCGTTGAAAGACACTTGCAATTCATTGGGGTTTCTCTTCGCAGAAATTAGACAGGCTTGGGTTTTTGAGACGTTAAATGAAACAAGATTACTTTCACCCCAGGTATTGATTGAGTGGAGGTAGCTATTTATTTTTTGATGAAGGTCTTTTCGGGCTTCTGATATTTCACTCTGTTTAGGAGGTTTGTCAAAAGAGAAATTGTCATGGACTGTGCTGTCATCAGCGTAACAGTGGATGGGGGCGCGTAAGAGCAAGTCATTGATATGTAGGATGAATAGGGTTGGAGATAGAATGGACCCTTGAGGGACTCCCGCATTAATGGAATGGGGAGAAGAAGAGCAACCGTCCACTACAGTTATGACTTCGCGATCTTTTAAAAAAATCGCAATCCAAGTACACAGAGACTGGGGTAGTCCATAAGAAGGGAGTTTCATTAAGAGACCTCGGTGCCAAACCCGGTCGAAAGCTTTAGAGATGTCAAGGGCGACAGTTTGAGCTTCTCCAAAGCGTTCCATAACTCGACCCCAAACGGATGTCACATACGCGAGTAGATCGCCACAAGATCGATTTCCACGAAATCCATATTGGCGGTCGCTTAAAATTTTGTTTGCTTCGAGGTATGTGATCAACTTGGTGTTTAGTACCCTTTCCATTATTTTGGAGAGTACAGAAGTAATAGCGATGGGTCGGTAGTTAGATGGGTTGGAGCGATCACCTTTTTTGGGAATTGGGTGGATGACCGCTTTTTTCCAGTCACATGGGACAATACCAGTTTTAAACGAGAGTTTGAAGAGTTTAGTGAGAACTGGGGCTAGTTCGGCGGAGCATTTTTTTAACACAAGAACGGGAATTCCATCTGGTCCATTAGCTTTGTTAACATCCAACCCTCGGATGGCGAGTAAAACCTCAGAGAAGTTAATCCTTACTTCGTTCATTTTAAAACCACAATGTGGAACTGGTTGAGGAGTTTTTCCTCCGTCGTCAAGGGTTGAGTTATCTGCAAATAATTTACCGAGAAGATTAGCTTTGTCGGTGGCAGAGTTAGCAATGGATCCGTCATGGTTCGTTAAAGGTGGAAATGAAGATGTGCAAAAGTTCTGACCTATGGAGGTTGACAATGACCAGAATCTTCGGCTACCGTTAGGGCATGAGGAGAGTTTTTGACTTATATGTTGGTCATGGAGTTTTTTAGCCTGATGAATGGTTTTTTTACAATCCTTTGTCATCTTGTTGTATGCTTTCTTGTTTGACGGGGATTGAAGTTTTTGAAATGTTTTGAAAGCCAGATTTTTACGCGTGACTGCTTCTCGGCATTTGGAATCAAACCAAGGTTTTGTGCCTGGTCCGCAGGTTTTGAGGGAGGAGGGAATATAGCCATCCATAGCAGAAGTGATGACATCCCCTACCTCACGCGCACAGATAGAAGGGTCTTTGGTTCTAAAACAGACTTCATTCCAAGGAAAGTCGCGAAAGTGTATTCGCAGTGCATTCCAATCTGCTGACTTGTATTGCCAAATTTTCCTTTTAGGTTTTTCGGGTGGAAGGTCCGGGATGAAGTGGATGGCCGTTTGCACAAGGCAATGGTCTGAAGAGCCCAGTGGGGCTGTGACTTTCAGTGTGTATCCCGTTGGCGAGGTAGTCATAAAAAGATCAAGCAGATTGGAACGATGCCCAGAGACATCAGGGATGCGAGTTGGCTCTTGAACAAGTTGCTCCAGGTTATGACACAAAGCAAAGGATTCCGTCATGCGGCCAGCCGAATCGGTAGTTCCCGATTTCAGCCAATCGGAGTGATGGACATTGAAATCGCCGAGAACCGCAAATTCTGCCGACGGGTAGCGAGACAGAAGACTGTCAATGGTTTCTCCTAAGTATTTGAAAAGCTCGGAAGAATCATAATCACTCATATTTGGAGATCGGTAGATACAAGCATAAATTTTTATGAATTTGTGAACAATATGCGGTCTACATAGAAGGAGGTCTGTGGGAGAACAGTAATATAAATCACATTTTATAAAAGAAATGTCAAATGGAAAGAAAAGAAAGAATGTCATGTTTTAAATAAATAATTTATTGCGTAACTTAAAAGCTATTGTAGATCATAAATTGAATTCTTTAGTGATAGTAGGCAGGAGCGGAGTAGGTGAAGGGAGCGGCAATCTTGGCAATTGGAGCGGCATAGGCGACCTTGGCAACTGGGGCAGCATAGGCTACTGGGGCTACGACCTTGGCAACCGGTGCGGCGTAGGCGACAGGGGCGGCAACCTTGACGGCGTGTCCCAGAGGTTCACGGTGGACGACGGCGTTGAATCCGTTGTGTGGGTCAGCGGTATACTCCACTGTCCTCTTGTAACCATCGGCGTCGATCAGAGAGTACGATCCCTGGACGACGTCTCCGGACCTGGACTCTTGTTGGTTCTTGGAGTCTCCGGTCAGACCGTCCTGGACGTCGTAGGAGTAGCTGTACTGAGGGTTGGGGTCGTAGTCGGCGTCGATGGTGGCTACTTTAGCGATGGCGGGGGCGGCGTAGGCCAATGGAGCGGCAACCTTGGCATATGCTGGAGCAGCATAGGCTGGTGCGGCGTAGGCAGGGGCGGCATAAGACAGGGCTGGCTGGGCAATGATTCCAGCGCGGGCCACGCACACCACGGCGGCGAAGATAAGGAACTGAAAATGAAGAAAGTTATGTTGTAGAAATTGACACAAATATTATTTCGTAAAAAAACATGTACTATTTATTTATTTTACATTACTTCTCGGGCAACTAACTCGTACTATGTCAAATATAAATTTAACACGCAGCCAATAACAAGTTGCCACATTCTTACAATATTAACCGTCTCACTAAGCCACACTGAAAACTCAATTAAAAATCGTGTCTCCACCGGGAATCGAACCCGGAACCTTTGGATCAGCAGGCAGACACCTAACCAACTCAGCCACGAAGGTCGACATAAACTTATTAACTTATTATAAATGTTTGATTAAAGTGTTTTTCAAAATGATTTTTTTTTTGTTCAAAATGCTATTTATTAGTTTCGTAAAAATGTGAATAAAACATCACGATATAATTACGAAGCTGAGTCATTATATTTACTGAAAATTGAAATAAGTTTAACGATTCATTATAAATTCATAATAGATTCAAGGAATTTTAAAATAAGTTTATAAAAAAATGTACGAAGAATATAAACATATACTTTTTGGTATTGTCTAGACACTGACTAGCCTATTTTACATTTTATTGATTACAAATATTTAAACAAAATTATCGAATTAGGATCAGCTTATAAGTAATTTAATTCTTTTAGAAAATAGAAAATGATTAATTGAGTTCCTTAAACAATGTATTTGATTGTAGTTTAAATTGACAAATAAATCGAATTAAACAATTAAAAAACCGGATGTTAAGAAAATCAATTTAAATGTGATATTATGTACCTTGAATGCCATGTTAAAGTTGACTGAAGCAATTGTATTTACCAAATGATATTTTTTCCTAGTGTCAACCTGATATTTATACCGGTAAGTTGGTAGTAGGGGTAGGTTCATTACAAACTTGACCACTAGTTGACATTGCTACCGAATTCATTGTACAATGCACAATAAATCTACTTCCATGCGAATACATGTATAAGATTTTTCGCCAATGAAATCTCGTAACTTGAAATACGAAGAATTCACAAAACATGATTTTTATATATATCATATTTTGATACATTTCTTTTAAATTACGTTAATATGTTTTTTAAAGAGTGAATATGTCTTTATTGACAAACTTTTTAATATCTCAATAGAGACGAAGTTGGGATATTGTAGAAGAACCAGGAACTCAAGGCACCTACAGGTCTAAAGACCTGTCATCGGCTGGTATACGTGATCACTTTATGCGCTTGCGCAACGTTCACCAATTATGCCTTCTTATTGAGTTCCCTTATCAATGTAACTTTTGAAAGTTCTATATATTTGAATAATATGTTACAATTCAAATGAAAATAAGGAATTATACTATTTCCATCTATGAAGTAAAGAAGAAACCTTTTTTTTAACGCCATCTATTAAGAAATTAGTTTATTTGTAAACAATGAAAGCAACAGTCTTTATAAATGAGGTGACGGTGTCTCGCACAGATGCACCTCTGAACTGCGCCAGAATGCCTACGTATATGCAATTAAAAAAATATTCGATTGAATATGTCCTTGAAACAAGATCATTATACTCATCCCCATAGATTCCCTAAAATAATCAAAAATCCTTGTACATGAGCATCCTTGTATAATCATTTTATTTGTATATGTCTGTACTTGGTGAACGAAAGCGACATTCGAACCCATGATATATTATGTCATAGATACACACCATCACACCACGTCCCTAAAGGGGAAGCGGTACTGAAAGCCATATTTTGTCGTTTACATGGTCAAGCCATCTTTTCTTAGGCGGCCCAGACATCTCAATCCATTCCAAACCATCTCAATTCTATTGATGGCATCTTCCTTTATTTTAAATTATTTACTAATGTTCTAATTTGTCATATATCGTCTTAAAATATTTCAATAAAAATTCAAAACATAACGATATCAGACATAATATGGCCCGTTTTGCACACCATGTTCTTTTGTGTACTTAGGTAGGGCCATAAGAAAGTACCTTTTCAGTTTCCTTAGCAACCAGTCCGTTAATAATTATAATCCTTTGAGTGAAAGATTACCGATCATTGATGCAGGTTACATAATTTATCTTGAACTATATTAAGTAGCCTGGGTGCCAAAGTTGAAAAGTGCCTACATATGTGCGAATTCCGTTCTGCGATTGAGCACCTTGTTATTCCTTATTTTTTTACTCTCCACAATATGGAATAGTTGAGAGTCATGCTTTCACATTTTTTAAGCGTATTTTTTTATATCATTTTTTCAACGGATATCATGTAGAGAGTGCACACTATGAGTTTCGTCGTGATGTGTTTGTATGTATGGCGTACGCCGTATTCTTTTTCTTTGTTCTCTCTACAGCCCAAACTACCTATACGTCCGATCGACTTCATATACTTCATCAAGTGCATAGACCTATAGCTGTTTAGTTTTCCATAGACAACTTTTAATTTCTTCTCTATGATTTCATCATTTATGTTTTTTTTTTGTGTCCTCTCTACATCCCCAATTATAAGTCCGATTGACTTCATATTTATATCATATATGTAAAGTCCATAAACTTAGAGCTGATTAGTTTTCCATGTATATCCGTCAATTTTCAAAATGCTCTCACGGTCTGGAAAATTGAGGTATTTTTATATTGTTTAAATCTTTGACATAATAAAAATACACTCTAAAAAATGCATTCAAGGATTGTCAAAACTTCAAGAAAAAATCTATGGTCTGCAATATCAATGTGAAATAAATTTCATAATTAATTTTACTCTCCACTTCTACCTTCCTCAAGGGGTAGGCAGTGAGAACCAAACACTGCATACTTCTATCTTGACACATACATCGCCTCATCAACATTGATACACTGTCTCATACATGTTCATCTTTCTGGTAATGCAAAATTTCTACACCAATTTCTCAACAGGTAGAAAGTGCATACTATGAGTTTCGTGACAATGTTTTTGTGTATATGGTGTATTGTGAAAATGTTTGACCTCTGGGAATCTTATATTTGTTTAAGAATCTAATCGAAATGTACTTCATTAAAATGCACTTAGAGATCGTCAATCTTTCACGAAGAAAATAATGTACACTTACAATGTAGTGGAGAGTTTAGTGTTGGCTACAACCCACTCGTTTTTTTTATTATTCTTGATAAAGTCTATAAATATTGAGAAGAATGTAAAAGGGACAATATTCTATACCAATGGTTGTATGTGCCAAGATTCAAACCTGCATAAGAACACCAAACTAACGTTGGTTTACGGCCTATATATTTTTTTCTTACATACTTTATTAATATACATTGTAAATTTCTAGTTTTATTATCGATAAATCTTTGCAAATAACATTATCATATATGATTGGTATAACTACTTACATACATACTTATGTATATTGCAATTTTTACTATATCAAGTATTCATAGGTCATTAATTACATGTATTTATTGAGCACGTAGGTTGTGTTAATCTAAGTTTGGATCTGTGTTCAATGTTCAGAACAAGAATGTTATAGATTATGAAATTGTAAATAGATCATTTCACTTTTATTGTTAGTTAATCAACAACCCTCGACTCAAGCAACTGCAGATCTAATAAAGTGTTGTCTAGGGTTGCCATTAGGTATGGATATAAAATCAATTATTATTTTTTGTAGATATCGGAAATGAGGGGAGATAGAGTATATTTTTTATTTATTCAACGCCAAAATAAAAAAAATACGCATTTTAAATATAAAAAAGGCATCAAATACAAAAAAATATTTATAATAGTAGCCCGGGCAGACGTTGTTCTGACACAGAAACTTCTATATAGATCGCATTTTATGTATTTTATCAAATTTTATTCATACATTTTAGTGTGATAGGTTTTCTAGATTTTGCGGATTTTGTAATCTCGAAGAACAAGTTTAAACCCTTTAATAAGTTTTGTCATATTTATGGTGCCTTACTCCTGTTAGATTCCCAGTAGGTTATTTTTTTACAGAGATCTTGGTCATACCCCTGATATTTCTCATTTAAAAGTCCATGTCATAGATAAGTCCACGAGTGTGAATCCTCCATTCACATTCGATTTGTCTTTTGCACTATGGTGCCGAGATTGCTAATATATGGGGCTCCATTTCGTGCTATGCATTTTATTTCTTTTCGTTCACTCACGCGATTCAAAGCGAACGCGAAGCGGCGCGACGCAGCGCGAAAATAACAAACAGTCGGAAACTATGGAGGTGTCCTACGTTCCCAACCGTGAGTAGGGTACGCTGCGAGATATGTGGACAAATGCTATAAAAATTAAAATGTTGATAACCCCTGACTGGAACAAAAATTCTAAATACTGAGTATAACAGTTTTGTGTACCTAATATTGTCTATATATTCTGAAATTTAAGGCTTTGAGAATCCATCGGATCAAAAGTTAAAAGGGGGGGGGGGACAGACACACACAGACACACAAAACTCACATAAAATGAATTCTGAGTAATTCATGTATGAGAATATATATGCTGCGAAGCCTCTAAGTTGGTGTTTTTAGCATGAAAAAAGTCCACTACGCCATACAAAATGTCCCTTCATACACGCGTCTTGGATTTAAACTGCCTCTTCCTTCAAAAGAATTTCATTCTCTTGAACTAATCGACAGTAGGATTAAAATGATGAAACGAGATGAAATCATTGTGGCACAATTTAGTAAAATAAAAAATATAGGTGGTTGGGTCATACCATTTCAAAATACATACATACATACAATTCGTGAATTACAAAATAATACGGATTATCAATTGGGAGTTTTTTCCTTGTTCTCTGGGAATTGGAGACTGAAAATGACAGAGGTAAGTCGAAACAAAGATGGAAACAACTAAAAAAAAAACAAATTTACTAACGATAAAAGGAAACTAGTAATGATTGGCCGAAGAACATACTGATTCTGGCCTGACTTGAGAGATATGTACGAAATATCACAAAACAGAAATATATGGGAGTAATGCTGCATATATTATGAGTGGGCCTTGAGTATTTTTAAGCGACTTCAAAAACGGAGTTTTTTTATGTGCGATAAATTTTTACCACGTTGTCCGATTTCGATGTTTAAATCAGTCCCATTTCAATTTGGTCAAGATTTGATGATGGAAAACTGAAGGATTTGCGTATTATTAGGTCCTATTCTGGTTCGTTTCAGAATACGAAAACGTCTAAATCTACGGACGACCGTGGATAAAATCATTTTATCCACGCGGTGTGACGTAATGAGTCCCGTATAAAATCATTCAACTTTTTGACATTTCGCCCCCCTAGACAACGTGTCATTTAGCTCAAGAAAAGAAACAAGAAAAGATAACTCAATGTATGGAAGTGACAGTTGTCACGTGACTGGCCACTGTCACTTCCATACATTGAGTTATCATTTCTTGAGCTAAATGACATGTTGTCTAGGGGGGGCTGGAACTATAAATATTAATTTAACACGCACCCAATTTTTGTAATATTATTTATTTACCCAAGAAGTTGTAATATTATTTATTTACGTATATTTATATTAAAATGAAAAGGAAACTTCACAAAGATGAAGGACCTCAGACTTAATCACCTCCAATATAGACTTATAGACCTTCTGAAAATTATCAAGTTCAACATACCAAATAGATAAACAAGGCACACCTCAACGTTCTTTTTAAACAAAAAATACACTAATGCCGCTCAGAATTCGCCATTGTACCGATGCCTTACCACATATAATAATTTGGAAAGGATCAGGTCCGTGGACATATTCTGTATGTCTAGGACCCTTTTCAGGAGCCACATTAGACATGAATATATAATTCATTGTTTTGTTACCAGCAGTGAGTACATGTAACATGAAATCAATGGTGGGCTAATTAAGTTAAAAATAATTATGTTATTCGTATTTATTGTATTGTTAAATTTTTAATTTTGAACGTTGCATATTTTTTCAAATATATAAATAAAATAAAATAAATAAATATTATTATATATATTTTACACCGGTGTAGTTAGTGCAATTTGCCAATTACTTTGAATATAAATGGTTGTACTAAAGCTTACAGTGACAAACAAACAAAAAAGCATAATATGCTATGTTTTGATAGCTGAATTTTAGAACGATCACATATGGGTGAAAGAAAAATATCAACAAAGATAAAAAGAACCACTGAGTAGTAAAATAATTCAAATCAACAAAAGGATATACCTAATCAAATGACAACATGGTGATATATTTATAAAAAAAAACTTTTTAATCAGTGTGTTTACTGCTGTTATCTTTTTCTTCTTTCATACCTACTATATTATATTACCAAATTCACTCTAGGCTTAAGGATGCTTGGAAGAGATAGCCATATGTCGACAAACCCGGTTTTGTGCACATTGTTAGACGTTAAAAAAACATTGAAATTATAAATACAACATTGTTTGTTTTATAAATTGTGTAGACTGTTTAACTCTCTGTCAACCAATAAATAAATACATAAGTAAACCTTTATGTTTAATTAGGCATACAATATCTAAAATTTAGTATAAACAAAAATATATATTTTTGATCCAATATCCATCGAAAGACACAAAAGTAAGAGAAATGAATAAAATATTAAAAGAAATCTACTAGTATATTTTTTGTATTTTCTTAAAAGTTTATCCAACTCAGTTAAAAAAAATAAATTGAACAATATTTTAACGTCTTACTATGGAGGTATAAGAGAAAGTTGTTCCTTTTTTATGCTGTTTATTATTTTTTTACTTTTCTGTGATTTTGTTTTCAATATGTGTGTTTGTAAATGGCAATATATGCCGTAAATAAATAATATAAAAAATGGCAAACGACAGGACTTCTTGCTAGATAGGAAATAGACAAATGGATTCCCAGAGTTCTGAAACGGAGTGGAGTATCCAAAGAAGAATAGGCATAGCACAGAAAATGCGGGCCGATGATATATGTATGTAAAATTATCCCCGTCTGTCGCTGGTAGTGGATGGGTACGAAAAGCCCAAAGAATCTAGAAACTAGAAGAGGTCTACAGCAGTGGAGAGATGGCCGAAGGAAGAACAAGTTTGATATGAATTTATAATATATTAATTTCAAATTGAAACTATTAAATTTGAAACTTTTGTCAACCCTCGATTGTTACGTATGTATTGGCACAGTGGCCCAGTTAGTTCAGCGGCTGACTCAACAGCTGAGCCTTATTTCTGTCTGTCTGGGCAATGTGATTGACTGGACCTACGTAGCAACTAGCAACCAGTCCAATACACGACAGTTGTAGGTGACAACCATGTGTTATGTACAAGTTACACGCGTGCACTGAATTACTACATCATATTATACTCGTAATACAGAGACACACAACCTTTTACCAATTAAAATTTCTTTCTTAAATTGATTTTTTTTTGTTTTGTTCTTTGTTTTACTTGTGCTACTCTTTCACGCTTCTTACATAAACTCACTCTCGCGCACACACTACACACAAATATATACTACACACACATACAATCCTCCTCCCTGTTTCCCTTCTTCCTCGTTTTTAACTGACTATCCCTTTTTTATCTTAAAATTTTGTTTCCATTAAAATAAAGGTATATTTCATCATGATATTCAAAAATGAGTCGAGCTAGGCACTCTTTCTTTTACGTTTTCGCCGAGATGACTCGGCATTTATTAATTTATTTTAACACTGTATTGTACATAACATTTTTTGCAAATACAAATGGAGGACTTATTGCCTATTGGCAATTTCTTCCAGACAATCATCTGTTACATATTATGTTGATGAAGGTGATTCAGTACATGTACATGAATAAAACATAAACTATAAACATAAAGATTAATATATTTATATACTAAAATAAAAAAAAAAAATGTGTATCTACATACATACTTACCTACACATGTACATATGTACATAAACATACACATACCCCAACATACATACATATACATAAATTTCAAATTTTAAATTAAGTTTCTTTTAGAGCTTGATACTGTGGGATACCCCGGCGAAAACGTTCGATCATAACGAATCTGGTTGGTTTATTTCCAAACGGAAATTTCTTCCAACCAACCAGAGTTGATTTTATATACAGTATAATGTGTACTGTGGCAATATGGTTATGACACTAAAAAAAATAAAGACACCTAAAAAAAATTAAAAAAGAAAGAGACAAAAAAGTTTGAATGTAATATGTTTAATGAGATAGCCGACGTCATATCAGGACTTAGACAATTCCATAGTCTTAGTGATTGTACTTCAAACGAAGAGCTAAATAAAACAGTACAATGAAATGGAATAGATAGTTTAATACGTTCTGCGGAACGTAAAGTAATTTTCATTTTAAATATCTATACGGAAAAGGTTCGTGATTAAGTTCAACGAAAGCTCAAATTTCGAGCCATTTATTTAAGAGGGTGACTGCTGCCAACGTACCTATTTTTTCAATTTGAATTGGCATCATTACTACAAAACGAATCATTTTGAAAAAAATAACCTAGTTAGTTTGAATACTTATAAAGAAAAATATACCTTAACTTTTTAATTATGTTCTGTATATATTCTTGTAGGAAAATAAAAACATACCCCGATTTTTGACATTTATCTTAAATTTCTGAAAAACTATAAAGTATAGAGCATTATATTTTTTTATAAATTAAAGAAGATCAAAATATCTGGAAAAATACGATGTTACGTTGCATTAATGCATTAGGTTAAGTTAATAAACCAAAACAACTTTTATTTAGCAATGGAACTGAATGGAAATTTAATGTTTTTTAGATTTATTTACTAAACCTGAAGCATTAATTCATCGTCACATCATATTTTTCTATATATATTTTTGTCTTATTTAATTAAAAAAATATGTTGAACTACGCCTTATATTTTATTAAAAATATAAGATAAACGTTGAAAATCGGGGTATGCCATTATTTTTCTACAAAAATTTATACAGAACATTATCGAAAAGTAAATATATATTTTTCTTTATTAATATCTAAACTATTTAAATTATTTTTTTCAAAACGATTTGATAAGAAATAATGATGGTATATCAAATTGAAAAATAGGTACGTTGGCATCAGTCCCCCCCTTAAATTGAAATATCTAATTTGGCTCTTGGGTCGTTGGTTGGCGTTCCTTGGTGTAATAGATCAATTAACGATAAAGATGCAGGTAACGACTATAATCAGGAAAATGTCCCTTTACTTTACAGCTTACACGTCTTATTTAATCGACGTATTACAATTATTAACCAACATGCATTGAATGAGAATTGAACATTTTAACGCGTATTGAATGCAAGGTAATGTATTCGCAAATATTCATGAAAACATCAACTACACATTTTTGATATTATGCATATGGTGTTATAATATGTAGAGTAATTAATTAATATTATTATTTTTATTTTATCATTAAAAACCAAAATGATCACAACACGAACAAGAACACAATCATTTATGCATAATTTAGGAAATGTCGGAAGTTGTATACGTAGATACTTGTTTAACAAGAAAATATTCATTTTTTTTATTAAAAAGAAAGAAAATAAATAAACTTCGTTAACATTTTCTTAGTAAACCACCTATTTATCTAATTCCTCTTGATCCATCCTTATCATCCTCATCTTTCCCACTTTTCGTTATTTTTACAAAAAATTACTATTTATTATTTTTATATTTTTTTAAGTTAGTTTTTTTACTATCATTATTTTTTTTAATTTCAGTTACTTTTTTGGTATTTTTTTAATATTCACTTCAGGGTTACTCATGAACTTGATCAACACAAGTTTTAGATCAGTTTCTGAATTTAGAAATCTTAGAGCTTCAAATTAATTAAATACTTTTATAAATTTATACAAAAATTAATGAAAATTTCATATTAAACGTTGAAATTAACATCAGATGTAAGGAATGATTAATATTACATTATAATCGAGTACTGATTTATACATTTTTAAGATTAAGGCAAGATAAGCACGTATTAAGATTCTGTCATAAGTAGCCCTCCTGGTCTAGTTTTGCACATATTTTTTTTGCTCTATTTTTTAATTTGATCGTATACTGATCAAAATAAATAAATAAATAAATAAATAGTCTAAGCCTGCTCCGAGGTGGCAATTAGTTTTTTTTTATATTCATGTCTACAGAAATATATAAATATTTTTATCAATATACATATGTATAAGCTGACTCCATTTCGGTTTATTAAACTGGCCTCTTTTCATTCATTCACACTTTTCATTCAGGGCATATCCCGCAACGTGGGGTAACCAGTGACAGGTTATTAAAGGAAGTAGATGTACTTATGTGTGTACCTGCAATCAAAAATAAAAGAGGCGAAATAACATCTCACATAGTTCAGCAATTATATTTATTTATTTATTTTATACACTGTACACATTATCGTACATGAAGTAAAATAAATAAATAAATATAACACCATTGCACAATTGGAAAGCTATTTGACTTACTTGCAGGCGTCCTGGGTTCGATCAGCAGAGGACAAATTCATTTAAATTTATTTCAAACGCAAATATTGGTCTCTAGGCTGGAAATACTAATTAGTTGGAAGAAATTGCCATGTGGCAATAAACTTCCCACTTGTGCAGAGTGTAAGGAAGCGTTAATTATTATTACCCATATCAGACGCTAATTTAAACGCAAGAATCCTTGGTAAAATTAATGTTTGATGATATCAAATACATTGTCTCATTGACAATCTAAATCTTGTCATGTGTTGGATTAATAAAGATATCGCGAATTATTGTATAAGTTCCGCTATATGCAAAATCCAAAACCTACACATTATACATATATCCGACTATTATATTTCAAACAATTTACTTGGTTGACAGCAAAGGTTTTTATTTGTTTTATAATTAAATACAATAAGTTTGATTGATTTCAATTTTCATAAGAGTAATCATCTGCTTAGTGCTAAATGTTCCATACGTAAGTATTTGTATAATAATTTGAATGCATCGAATCATACCATGTATTGTTAAACTAAGTAAATGCTATCAATCAAAAATGTTATTAATAAAATATTCTTTACTCGATAATCTAACCCAGGAAGTTAGTCATTTTTCTTATGATTCATGGTTATCTATGTTAAGATTATTATAAACTCTTTTAGTGTATAGTAGGTACTTATATTAATTTGTCTAATCAAATCGTTTGTGTGTGTTATCTTCGGAACAAAATCTTAATGGGATTAACAGTTTATAGTTGATCATTGGCGTTTACATTATACACGGCTAAATATATATTTTTTTTAATTGCTTTTTGGGAAACATTTTGAACATACCATTAGTTGATTTCAGCGGCGTGCCTAAAACTTTCGAACTAGGCAAACCCTGAAAGAAAATTTGGAAATGTCGAATATTTAATGTTTTTTTTGCATCGTTGTTCATTATTTTGAAATTGTTGCATCACATGCGAAAATAATTTTTACGTTTGTGGCCCTGTCAAGCATCGTATATACAGTCGGTTCAATTTTTAATCTCGTAGTATGGTTTCAATAAAACAGACAAACAAATATTAGATCTTGAATTTTTTAACACAACATTCATAGGCATGACAAGGTTTTCGGCTTCTATAAGCAATTCCGCTACTGGTTGATTTATTATAATTCTAGACAGAAAATATAGAAAACAAAAGTGTATGCACCCGAGAACTATAAACCCGAGATTCAGGGCTTAGGAGTATGAAGGGCTGCAATAGAGGGACACCTCAGAATAGGAAGACGTCAGATGTCATGCCTCCGCAACATTCGTGAGTGGACCGGCATCAGAGACAAAATAGAGGGACGCCTCAGAATAGGAAGACGTCAGATGTCATGGCTCCGCAACATTCGTGAGTGGACCGGCATCAGAGACGTCGGCGAATTTGATAGAGATGCCTTCTCAGCAGTGATCGCCAACGTCGGGGGACTTGATATGGCACGAAAAAGAAGAAAATATATCTTGCCATAACGTTGATTTTGGTTTTGGGTTTACATAAAACAGACTTTTGTCTATCACTATTTTTCAGTAAGAAATTATATTTAATTTATTTGTAACGCCAATGTTTTTGAACCATTCATAAGATTTTGCTTGAAAAAAACGAAGCACAAGTGACGTATGTATGATATAAAAGATTAAGAGAATGAAGAAAATGACAGTAGCATTATGGCTGTGCAAAAAATATCTAGTTTAGATCTTAATTCTTACCTTCAGGCAAGGTTGTATGTATGTTGGCACTGTAATTTTAACATTTAAAATGTATTATTGTTCAAGTGTATTCGCCTGGCAATCAATGAAAATATACTTTTATTTGATAAACTAGAAACACAAGTCAATGGCAATTATTTCAATGGAAATATTGCGATAAGTTAGGTAAATTATTTATTAAATTAGTAGGTAGGTACCTACCTACTCAAAACTTAACTATAAAAACTAAGGATTTATGTATGACAAATGTTGAATATCTCAACAATGACGAAGTTGGAATACTATAGGAGAACCGGGGAATCGTGGCATCTACATGACTTGATGACTGAGGCTGGTTTGCGTGATCACTTTATGGGCTTTCGCAACGTCCACCAACTATGTCTTTTTATTGATTTCCTTAACAATCAAATTTTGGGAGGCCAGGGTCTGTAGCAGACTGTGGTGTTAGTGATGATGATTATCAATCCATACTATACCATCACGCCGTTTCCCTATTTGGGGTAGGCAGAGAGAACCGAACGCCAGACTCCTCTCTCTTGACATACATTCCTCGCTTCATTCACGTCCATACATCGTCTCATACACGCTCTTCTATTATTCTTACTTCTAACATCTCCATCTTTCAAAATCCCATTTATGTGATCGTGCCAACTCTTTCTTGGCCGACCTCTACTTTTCATTCCTCTTTTATCAGCCTTGTATACTTTTTTTGTCAGACGGCCATCACTCATTCTTTCTATGTGGCCGAACCACCTTAGGGCATTTATTTTCATCTTACTTACGATATTTCTTTCAATCATACATTCTCGTCTAATATCCTCATTTCTTATTCTATCATACATCGTTTTACCACACATTCGTCTTAGTGACCTCATTTCAACCGCGTTAATTCTACTTTGACGATGATTATCAATCCAATTTTTGAAAGTTCTATATACGTTTTTCATCAAAATCTCTTTCACCTGAGAATAAGCTTAAAAACTCCATCGCCATCTATGAAGTGAAGAAGAAACTTATTTGTAACACCGTCTATTGAAAATTGGTTCGTAAACATCAAAAATATCACTGACTCCCGACAGGGAAAAAAATCCAATGTTTGCGCGACTGTAAAAATATTCGATAGAAGGAATATTTATCCGTAAACACCTGATACCGATTTACTGTTCTTTTGTGTTTTTTGGAATCATTATTTTTATCTTGGTGTAATATATTTTATTTATTTATTTACCTTTTATCACACCATATTTATAATGAAAACCATAAGTAGATTACTGCTGCCCAACTAGGAAATCCTGTTCTAGGGCTAGCAGTTTACAATTTTTATTGACAATTATATGCAATTATGAACCAGGTGATTCGTCCCTTTCCACACTAAATGTGTACACAATCTCATCTCAACTTTCTGCACTCACAATCATTACCTCAACAAACATATGGGCTCACACAAAACAGATCAACTAGGTCCCAATGTCCGCCATTATACCTGTCATAAATCCAATCTCTGACGCGATTTTTATTTCAGAGTCATAGAAAAAGACTAGTTAACTATGCTGGTGTAATTAATATGAATCACATGGTTCCCAAATCAAATCAAATATTTTTATATATTTTTTGTTTCGCGCTATCATTATTTTGTTGATGTACATATAATTTTGTCATATTTTGATTGGAAGAAATAGCCTTGGCTATAATTTTCTTTGAAACGACTGGATAACGAACACAGCGCTCTAGCCACTCTACCACCACGCATCTGTTACTTGAGCTATATTATAGGCGAACGAAATCGATCGAGGCAGGATGGGGTTTGAACTCGCCATTACAGCATTTCTAAGCTAGCGCAATTTCCACTATGCCATCTAAGAACCTATACTGATCAAATTATTCTTGAACAACAAATACACCGAGAACTAATGCAGGATTTTCGGGATTCCGTTTTACAGAATATGTAAAAATTTTAATGACAATACTGATATCTTTATTGTATCTGAATCGATATTCAAAAAGGAAATTTTAAAAAAGATCACAGATATAACCTCTTAGGACCTGCAGCCAATGAAGTTGATTAAAGTAAGATTAAGTTAAGTTTCAGACTTAAGCAATCTTTGAGATTAAATTAATTATGTGTTTATTTATTTATGTAATAATAATAATGAAAACTTCCTTGCACCCTGCGCAAGTGACGATTTTATTGCCGTATGACAATTTCTTCCAACTAACCAATGTTTCCAGCCCAGAGAAGCAATATTTGCGTGAGAAATGAATTAAAATAAATTTATCCTCTGCTGGGAATCGAACCCAGGTCGCCCGCACAGAAACCGAGCGGCTTACCAACAGTGCCACGGCGTATTATTATGTATTCTTTACAGTTGTTTTATTTTTGATGAATAACATAAATTATGATTTTTTTATTATTAAACGTAAAGAAATATTAAAATGAGATTATAATCGAGTACTGATTTATAAATTTTAAGATTAAGGAGAGATAAGAACATATTAAGAACGAATCATGAGTATAGTCCCCTGGGTATGGCTGGAATGCACTGGTGAGGGATTTTTAAATCGCCATTTTTGTGAACTCAAATTTATACTTATACTTCTTAATATGTATGTTCAACATTAATTTATTTTGTTCATTTTATCTCTAAGCACACATATTTTTTCCTTGTAACTTCTCTATGGAAAATAATGTGAATACACACATACTTCAACTTTATGTATTTAACATAAAATTGGTGGGATACCTATTGATAGTTATTGGGAAAGCTGGACTTCAGCTTCACGGGAATAGCTTTCTCGAAGAAACAGATCTACGATCTAATTTAAGAAAAAGAAGAAGAAGAAGTATATGTGTGATTTTTAATTATTTTTTCTCTTAATAAATAAATAAATATTCCTTCTGCTTCCTTAACTTCCCTTTCTCATTGCTAAAATCTGTCTGTAGCTTCTTGAAATTACTTTTGTACCATATTTGTTATTTATTTATTAAAAAATTAGATACATACTTTAATACAAAAGAACATTATAATAATAAATATCTTAAAATAAAATAATAATTAATGATCTATTCATCCCTCGGCTGAGATAAAATCTCGTGATCGAGGGAGGAGCGTTGTCTTGTATTCATTTATTTCTATTCAACACAATCTTAATTATATGTTAATCTGAAATTAATTACTTTAAAAAAATATAAAAAAGTATTTTTCCACATATTCGATTTATTAAGAACGAACGTTTTAGCCGAGGTGACTCTGCATTAGACCTTGACAATCCGAGTTAACGAATTTATGTAAAAATACTTTGTTATATTTTATTAGTTAATTTTAAAATGGATTTCCAAGCCGATAACACAAAAACTTGATAATTATTTAAAATAAAAAAGTTGTTTTACAATAAAAAAATAATTTATTAAAAAATAATATCAACAATCGTTACTTAATGATAATAGGAAGGGGCGCTGTAGGCAACTGGGGCGGAATAGGCGCCATGGGCAGCGTAGGCAGCTGGGGCGTATGCCACTGGGGCGGCGATCTTGGCAACGGGTGCGGCGTAGGCGATTGGGGCAGAGTAGGCGCCGTGGGAAGCGTAGGCAGCTGGAGCGGCATAAGCAGCCGGAGCATAAGCGGCAATCTTGGCAACCGGTGCGGCGTAGGCGACAGGGGCGGCAACCTTGACGGCGTGTCCCAGAGGTTCACGGTGGACGACGGCGTTGAATCCGTTGTGTGGGTCAGCGGTGTACTCCACTGTCCTCTTGTAGCCATCAGCGTCGATCAGAGAGTACGATCCCTGGACGACGTCTCCGTCTCTGGACTCGTGTTGGCTCTTGGAGTCTCCGGTGAGACCGTCCTGGATGTCGTAGGCGAAGTTGTACTGGGGATGGGGGTCGTAGTCGGCGTCAACTTCGTATTTGGCCACTGGGGCGTAGGCTGGTTGGGCGATGATACCTCCATGGGCTACAGCCACCACAGCGGCGAAAAACAGGAACTGTAAAATTTAAAGAGTTAATATTTTTTATACATACATTCATACCATCATGCCATATCTTACAATGTAGGGTAACGGGTGACTGGTGCGTGTGTATTACCTTATAAAAAGATGCACGACACGTGCGTTTATCTCCACACACCAGCCTCGTCACACCTACAAATGCAAAATCCAGAATGGATGGTTAACCTCATTACTGAACAATTATTTTTTTAATTTATTTATTTCTCCATTATAAAATATACACAACAACTTATAATTTATGATTGATGAGAAATAGGTACCATGTTTTGAGTTCCTCCAATTAATCTTTGTCTATCTAACTACGAATAATTCCTGTTTTAAGAGGGTGACTGCTGCCAGCGTATCTATTTTTTCAATTTGAATTTGCATCATTACTACAAAACGAATCATTTTGAAAAATATTACCTAGTTTGTTTGGATATTAATAAAGAAAAATATACCTTAACTTTTTAATTATGTTCTGTATATATTTTTGTAGGAAAATAATAAGCATACCCCGATTTTTGACATTTATCTTAAATTTCTGAAAAACTATAAGGTATAGAGCATTATGTTTTTTTTTTGTAAATTAAAGAAGATCAAAATATCTGGAAAAATACTATGTAACGTTGCATTAATGCATCAGGTTAAGTTAATAAACCATAAAAAACTTTTTGGCGCTGAATGGAAAATAAATGTTTTTATGTTTATTTACTAAACCTGAAGCATTAATGCAACGTCACATCGTATTTTTCTACATATTTTTGTCTTCTTTAATTTAAAAAAAATATGTTGAACTACGCTTTATATTTTATTAAAAATATAAGATAAACGTTGAAAATCGGGGTATGCCATTATTTTTCTACAAGAATTTATACAGAACATTATCAAAAAGTAAAGATACATTTTTCTTTATCTATCTAAATTATTTTTTCAAAACGATTTGATAAGAAATAATGATGGTATTTCAAATTGAAAAATAGGTACGTTGGCAGCAGTCCCCCCCTTAAGACAGACAATTTTATCACAAATTTAGTCACACATCTACTTCAAGCTACATACATGAAATATTAAAAATAAATTAAAAAGTATACTTATAGTAAACTATGGAAAAGATAGTAGTGAAACTAGAAAGCAAATCATTAAACAAATAAACAATTAAAGGTATGAAAAAATATGTGATATTATTCTTAGTGTTTAAAAAAGATATAAAAAAATAAATAAAGTAATCAAAAATACAAAGAAGTCAAATTAAAATAAGTAGGTATTCAGCAAAATTAAAAAAATGAAAAATGCAATCTATGAACAAATAAATAGTTAAGCTATTAAATAAATTAAAACGGTAACAAAAAAGAATTTGATTTGTATTTTTGATTACCCGACTTTTACGGGACGCCCCGAAAACAACAAAAAATAGAAAATAATGGAAGCACATATTCTATGTAGGTATGTCGGGGCCTTGCGGCAATTTCAAAGAAATGTTTATTTGTATAATGAACAATTGAAAATTGTCAGCATAATTTATTTTAATTATGTAAGTACAGATTTTCATAGAAGAACAGTCAATTTTATACAGTCCAGTGAAAAATTCAAAGCATCGTACTCAAAACTACACTTTTGTAATCAAAATACAAAGAATCAAACTCCTGTATTATTTATTAATTTCAATACTCTATTTGTTTTTTTTATATCTTTTATAATACATATTTATTTAAAAATAATTCTTAGGATTAAAAACATTTTGGTTCACTTTTAAGTTTACTTTTTCAAGATTATTATTCATATTTAAAATCATTGAATTCACTTTGAATATGATTTACGTTAGCTATGAATTCTGTTATTCAAAATTCCAAAAACTTAGCATTGTTATATATTCCGACAACGATATTTGATTGGATGGATATTCCATCAACGACAAACTACTGAATGGATATTTAGACGATAATTAATTGATTGAATTGATATTGTTGACTACCTGAAAAGCCATATTGAACAACTGTTGAGGGTACTGTCTAGAAACGAGTGTGAAGAATTGTGTTATTTTCGTAGTATTTATAGCGAGAAATTTATAAATGTGTGCAGGGTCGGGAGCTGTTTACACTTTCCATTTCAACACACAGCAATGGGCAACGTGGATACATCGGGTTTTTAATAATTTTAATTTATTGGGTGAATACTGGTGAGCGTCAAAGTAAAACAGCTATATAGGAATTATTTCACCTGTCAACACTTGGGGTCGTACCTACTATTCAACTTCCCCTTAATTCAAAAGAAATAATTTTGTATTTTCTTCCAGAATATATTTTGGTATTGTTCATACTCTCATGAAACAGAAAAGTTTTTTCAAAATATGAAATTCAGCAGTTCTGTCGATTGAGACGACTTCTAATTTGTAGAATTCCATGCATAATGATTAGAAACTATTATTGATTATATATTTTTATTGAACACAAATTATTCCACTAAGAATTTATTTTTTCTACCGACGACCGTTTCGGCTTATAAGATCATATTTTTTTTACTTCTCCTGGAACGCTCCACAGCAACACTGACCTCGCAATACTTTCACCTTTACACCTTGATACACGGCCAAAGAATCGAATTGACCGCCGTGGCACAGTTGGTTAAGCCGTTCGGTTTCTGTGCGGGCGTCCTGGGTTCGATTCCCAGCAGAGGAGAAATTAAATTTCAATTCATTTCTCACGCAAACATTGCTTCTCTGGGCTGGAAACACTGGTTAGTTGGAAGAAATTTCCATACGGCAATAAACTCGCCACTTGCGCAGGGTGCAAGGAAGTGTTCATTCGAATATTTTTATTATTGCATTGCTCTCATTATTTACAAAAAAAACCAATTCTCTCAATAGATGGCGTTACAACAAAAATAAATAAAAAATAATAAGAATGTTGTTCATAATTTCACACATAGATTTCAGTATTACAATATATAGAACTTTCAAAATTGAATTGATAGGGATCTCATTAAAAAGACATAATTGGTGAACGTTGCGCAAGCGCATAAAGTGATCACGTAAACCAGCCGATGACAGGTCGTAAGCCCTGTAGGTGCCTTGATTTCCCGGTTCTCCTACAGTAAATATTCCAACTTCGTCTCTATTGAGATAAATAAAAATCTGTTAAAAAATAAAGAAGTGTTCATTATTATTATTATTAATTATCCTTTGGATATTCCATTTTAAACACAATCCCTCTTGTATGAAGGTCTCTTCGATTAGTTTCCATTCATTTCTCTCTCAGATCTCAGCCCTTTTTTCTATTCGTTATCCCCGTTGTTATTATGTCATCGGCACATCTTAATAAATGACAATCCATTTCAATAATATTTTAGATTTAAAATAATGTTTTCAGTCGAACCGATATGCTTCTTATAATATTTTCTCACGCTGTTAATATAGTTGTTAGGAAGTCAACGATTAAGTAAGTGTAGTTTTATATATATATATATATATATATATATATATATATATATATATATATATATATATATATATATATATATATATATATATATATATATATATATATATATATATATATATATATATATATATATATATATATATATATATATATATATATATATATATATATATATATATATATATATATATATATATATATATATATATATATATATATATATATATATATATATATATATATATATATATATATATATATATATATATATATATATATATATATATATATATATATATATATATATACCTTGGAGGCATTCCAAGCCCTACATAAATAAATGCGGAATATAACACACAATATCCTCCATTTTTATGATTTGATCAACCATTAAATTTCATAAATAGAAAATAATTTATTTGATTTTTCGTTCTAAAGGTATATTCATCATTCAGAACATATACATATTTGTTTCGGAAGAAAACTATAAAATAAACAAAAAATAAATTGGCTGCCTTAAAACGGGAATTATTCCTAGTTAGGCAGACAAAGGTAAAAAGTGGAACACACCCTATATACCTACCACAAAAATGGTTTAATTCATGTATTATATACTTATTCATATATATATTGTATATATTATTATTTTTTCTTTGTATACATTCAATATTGTTCCAATGTAATTTGTTTTAAAAAGTAAATAAACAATTATTATTATTATTATTATACGTAGATTGATCTCGGTTATGATCCGGTAATTTCCTTCACAACGGAGCGTACTCAAGTTGTGAGGCTATGTGTTTGTGTGTCTGTGTGGTTGTGTGTAGTTTTTTAAAGTGGTACCTGTAGAAATTTTCTGACTATTGTGCATGTGTTGATAATTGTAGTTTTTTGTATGTTGGTGATTACGTATGGGGGTAACTTTAGTATGTCTATATTTTTTTGGAGAGTTTTTGGTATGATGCCTGTAGACGATAATATTATTGGGACTATTGTTACTTTTTCTTGTTTCCACTGTGATTTTATCTGTTCTGCTAAAGGTATGTATTTATCTATTTTTTCTAAATGTTTCTTTTGTAGATTTGCTGTATTTGGTATCGATATTTCTATTAGATATGTGTGTTTATGTATTTTGTCGATTAATGTAATGTCTGGTCGGTTATGTAGGTTTGTTCTGTCTGTGATTATGTCTCTATTCCAGTATAGTTTGTAGTTATCATTTTCTGTTACAGCTGGGGGTGTGTATTGATACCACTTGGGGTGTGTTTTGATAAGTTTATGTTTGTGGGCTAGTTCCAAATATATGTGTTTGCAGATGTTATCGTGTCTTATTGTATATTCCGTCGGTGCAAGAGTTGAGCAGCCACCTGTTATGTGTTCTATTGTTTCTTTTTGTAATTTGCACTTTCTGCATGTGTCGTTTGTTATTGTATTGTCTTTTATAATATGTTTCGTGTAGTTTTTTGTTTTTATTATTTTGTCCTGAATAGCTATGATAAATCCTTCTGTTTCTGCGTATAGGTCTGAGTGTTTGAGCCAATTATTACTAAGGGCTTTATCAATATGTTGTTGTTGTAGATGACTTGGGTGTATTCCATGTAATGTTTTATTTTTCCATGTTTCAATTTTTGCGTCATGTGTTGTTATTTCTAGATTGCGTTCGTTGTCGTTAAGTGTAAGTGGTGAGTATGTGTGATCTATGTTTATGATTTCGTTATGTATTGGGCTATTTCGTTTTGTGTAGAAGTATTGTCTTAAGTTATTTATTTGTGTATGGTGTAGATTTTTTATGTCTATGAGTCCTCTTCCTCCTTCCTCTCTTGGCAGTGTGAATCTTTCTATTGCTGAATGTTCGTGGTGAATTCTATGTTTTGATGATGTTGTTCTGAGTTTAATGTTGAGATCGTCAAGTTCCGTATTGGTCCATTTAATTATTCCAAATGTATATGTTAGTACTGGTATTGCGTATGTGTTTATTGCTTTAGTCATATTTTTTCCATTTAGTTGTGTTTTGAGGAGGATATTTAGTCTTTTAAGGTATTCGTTTTTGGTGGTTTCTTTTATCTTTTTATCTTTTATGCTTGGGTTCTGGAGAATTCCCAAGTATTTATAAAATTCATCTTCGTCCATTGCGCGTATTATTTCATTCGTATCCTTCAAGGTGCTTCCCGTGTGTTCCTTGGGTTTACCTCTTACTATTGAGCATGTGTTGCATTTATCAATACCGAATTTCATTTTTATGTCATTACTAAAGCGTTCAGTTTTATAAATTAGTTGTTTTAGTTCGTCATTATTTTTGCCATATAGTTTTAAATCGTCCATGTATAAAAGGTGGTTGATTTTTATAGGATTGGTATTTAAGTTGTGTGTTGTGATTTTGTAGCCAAGTTTGCTTTTGTTAAGCATCTTGGAGAGTGGGTTGAGGGAGATACAGAACCATAGTGCGCTTAGGGAGTCACCTTGAAAGATTCCGGTTTTAATGTTTATTTGTTTTGATTTTATCATTTTGTTGTTTAGTTTTAGGTATATTGTCGTGTTCCAGGTGTTCATTATTTGTTTTAAAAATTCTACAAGTTTTATGTCAATTTTGTATATTTCTAGAACTTTTACTAACCATGAGTGGGGGACACTATCAAAGGCTTTTTGGTAATCTATGTATGCACAGTACATGTTCCTTTTCTTCTTTATCGCCTGATTTGTTATTGTCCGGTCGATGATGATTTGTTCTTTGCATCCTCTGCTTTGCTTTCTGCATCCTTTTTGTTCTTCTGTTAATATGTTATTTTGTGTTAGGAAAAGATCTATTTTTGTAGTTATAATTGAGGTAAGAATTTTGTATATTGTGGGTAGACATGTGATTGGACGATATTTAGATGGATTTTTTGTGTCTGTTGATTTAGGTTTGAGATATGTGATACCTTTAGTGAAAAAAGATGGGAGGTTTTGGTTTTCCGTTACGCATTTGTGTAATAGTTCGGAGAATTTTTCATGTGTTACAGGGAGATATTTGTACCAGTAATTTTGGATATTATCTATGCCTGGTGTCTTCCAGTTGTGTGTCTTCTTTATAGCAGTTTTGAAGTCAGTTATATTTATTTGTATTGTGGCCATGTTTTGAAATTGGTTATTGTCATTTTCTTCCTCTGTTATCCATGTGGCATTTTCGTTGTGTTTTTTGTTTTCAGACCAAATGTTCTCCCAGTATGATTCTATTTCATTTAATTTAGGTGCGTCTGTAATTTCTATATTGTTGTTTTTTAGGTTGTTGTAGAAGCTTTTTTGGCTTGTTTGAAAATTGAGATTGTGTGTTTTCCTGTCATAGCATTTTTTGTAGCGTTTTAATCTATGTGATTGTGCTGATAACTTTTGTGTTAGCGTATCAAGGAGTATAGTTAGGTTGTGTTCATTGTATTTGTCTTTAATCGTTTCAATTTCCCGTATTTTTCTTGGATTTTTTAGATTATCTTTAATTTTTTGTGTTACTTTGCCTATTTCATTTCTTAATGAGTTGATTTTGATTTGTATTCTGTGTTGCCATGCTGGTATAGTGCTTCTGTGTGTTCTATGGGAGTTTTCTGTTTTATTGTTTATATTTTGTTTGTTTAGTGTAATAATGGTGTATGCACTACAGTAAACTAATAGATGTAATTTTTCGAGTGTTGTTTCAGTGTTAATCATGTTATGTAGAATTGTGTTGATAATATTGATCATGTTAATGGTTTGTTTGTTGATTTTGAGCTTTGGTAGGTGTGGTCTTGTTGTGGGGTCGCTATCTTTATATATTTCGATTGTGTGTTCTAGTGTGTTTGTGATTTGTGTTTTTGTGTCTGGGTTGTGTTCTGTTCTTCCGTTGGTCTCGTCATTGTTGTTAGGGCTTATTGTTGTATTATTGTTCATATTGGTGGATTCGTTAGTTATGTTTATATTTGGTTGTTCAGTGTTATTTTGCTGTGGTATTATTGATATTTCCTGTGGATTGTTGTGGTTTATTTGCGTATTTGTTATGTCTTGTGTTAATGTACTTATTCTATTTTGATTACTCATTCTGATTGCGTCTTGTTTTATTTGATCAAGTATTGATAGTTGTATTCTTTTGTTGTTTATTATAACTCTTTTCTGGTCCGCCAGTCGCTGTTCTGTGATGTGTGAGAGTTCTGGATAGATTGTGGTGAATTGTGTATGTAGCTCCTGTCTGTATCCAATTATTTGTGTGTCTCCTTGTGTGATAGTGTAGTAGCAACGCATGAGGTTTATGTTCATGTCATCTGTCCATTTCATGCGTTGTCGTGGTTTTCCCGCTTTGGTGGTTGTCGGTTGACTTGCCGGCAAAGCACTTTCAGCAGGTCGGGTGTGTTGGGTTTCGGCTGTTGTTTCTTCGGGTGTCCCGGCATGTGTCCGCCTGTTCGACAGCATGTCATTAGCGGCTCTCATGCTGCTACGCCCAGCGCTAACTCCGGACGTGCCCTGGCGCACCCCAGGTAGCGGTGTTTGTCCGAGGCTTGTGTTTTTTGTGTGATCCATGTATGTGTTGTGTGTTTGTACCCTTTACCCGTTGGCAAGCTACTCGATGTAGTTGTGTAGCTCCCCGCCCCTCACGTAGTTCTAGATGTTTTTAACTGGACGTGGGTTTGGTTTTTGAGGGGCCTTATTATTATTATTATTATATAGATTGATCTCGGTTATGATCCGGTAATTTCCTTCACAACGGAGCGTACTCAAGTTGTGAGGCTATGTGTTTGTGTGTCTGTGTGGTTGTGTGTCTGTGTGGTTGTGTGTCTGTGTGGTTGTGTGTAGTTGTTTAAAGTGGTACCTGTAGAAATTTTCTGACTATTGTGCATGTGTTGATAATTGTAGTTTTTTGTATGTTGGTGATTACGTATGGGGGTAACTTTAGTATGTCTATATTTTTTTGGAGAGTTTTTGGTATGATGCCTGTAGACGATAATATTATTGGGACTATTGTTACTTTTTCTTGTTTCCACTGTGATTTTATCTGTTCTGCTAAAGGTATGTATTTATCTATTTTTTCTAAATGTTTCTTTTGTAGATTTGCTGTATTTGGTATCGATATTTCTATTAGATATGTGTGTTTATGTATTTTGTCGATTAATGTAATGTCTGGTCGGTTATGTAGGTTTGTTCTGTCTGTGATTATGTCTCTATTCCAGTATAGTTTGTAGTTATCATTTTCTGTTACAGCTGGGGGTATGTATTGATACCACTTGGGGTGTGTTTCGATAAGTTTATGTTTGTGGGCTAGTTCCAAATATATGTGTTTGCAGATGTTATCGTGTCTTATTGTATATTCCGTCGGTGCAAGAGTTGAGCAGCCACCTGTTATGTGTTCTATTGTTTCTTTTTGTAATTTGCACTTTCTGCATGTGTCGTTTGTTATTGTATTGTCTTTTATAATATGTTTCGTGTAGTTTTTTGTTTTTATTATTTTGTCCTGAATAGCTATGATAAATCCTTCTGTTTCTGCGTATAGGTCTGAGTGTTTGAGCCAATTATTACTAAGGGCTTTATCAATATGTTGTTGTTGTAGATGACTTGGGTGTATTCCATGTAATGTTTTATTTTTCCATGTTTCAATTTTTGCGTCATGTGTTGTTATTTCTAGATTGCGTTCGTTGTCGTTAAGTGTAAGTGGTGAGTATGTGTGATCTATGTTTATGATTTCGTTGTGTATTGGGCTATTTCGTTTTGTGTAGAAGTATTGCCTTAAGTTATTTATTTGTGTATGGTGTAGATTTTTTATGTCTATGAGTCCTCTTCCTCCTTCCTCTCTTGGCAGTGTGAATCTTTCTATTGCTGAATGTTCGTGGTGAATTCTATGTTTTGATGATGTTGTTCTGAGTTTAATGTTGAGATCGTCAAGTTCCGTATTGGTCCATTTAATTATTCATTAATTTAATTATTTAATTTAATTATTTATTTCATTTAATTTAATTATTTTTTATTATTATATGTAGATTGATCTCGGTTATGATCCGGTAATTTCCTTCACAACGGAGCGTACTCAAGTTGTGAGGCTATGTGTTTGTGTGTCTGTGTGGTTGTGTGTAGTTGTTTAAAGTGGTACCTGTAGAAATTTTCTGACTATTGTGCATGTGTTGATAATTGTAGTTTTTTGTATGTTGGTGATTACGTATGGGGGTAACTTTAGTATGTCTATATTTTTTTGGAGAGTTTTTGGTATGATGCCTGTAGACGATAATATTATTGGGACTATTGTAATTTTTTCTTGTTTCCACTGTGATTTTATCTGTTCTGCTAAAGGTATGTATTTATCTATTTTTTCTAAATGTTTCTTTTGTAGATTTGCTGTATTTGGTATCGATATTTCTATTAGATATGTGTGTTTATGTATTTTGTCGATTAATGTAATGTCTGGTCGGTTATGTAGGTTTGTTCTGTCTGTGATTATGTCTCTATTCCAGTATAGTTTGTAGTTATCATTTTCTGTTACAGCTGGGGGTGTGTATTGATACCACTTGGGGTGTGTTTCGATAAGTTTATGTTTGTGGGCTAGTTCCAAATATATGTGTTTGCAGATGTTATCGTGTTATTATTATTATTATTATATGTAGATTGATCTCGGTTATGATCCGGTAATTTCCTTCACAACGGAGCGTACTCAAGTTGTGAGGCTATGTGTTTGTGTGTCTGTGTGGTTGTGTGTAGTTGTTTAAAGTGGTACCTGTAGAAATTTTCTGACTATTGTGCATGTGTTGATAATTGTAGTTTTTTGTATGTTGGTGATTACGTATGGGGGTAACTTTAGTATGTCTATATTTTTTTGGAGAGTTTTTGGTATGATGCCTGTAGACGATAATATTATTGGGACTATTGTAACTTTTTCTTGTTTCCACTGTGATTTTATCTGTTCTGCTAAAGGTATGTATTTATCTATTTTTTCTAAATGTTTCTTTTGTAGATTTGCTGTATTTGGTATCGATATTTCTATTAGATATGTGTGTTTATGTATTTTGTCGATTAATGTAATGTCTGGTCGGTTATGTAGGTTTGTTCTGTCTGTGATTATGTCTCTATTCCAGTATAGTTTGTAGTTATCATTTTCTGTTACAGCTGGGGGTGTGTATTGATACCACTTGGGGTGTGTTTCGATAAGTTTATGTTTGTGGGCTAGTTCCAAATATATGTGTTTGCAGATGTTATCGTGTTATTATTATTATTATTATATGTAGATTGATCTCGGTTATGATCCGGTAATTTCCTTCACAACGGAGCGTACTCAAGTTGTGAGGCTATGTGTTTGTGTGTCTGTGTGGTTGTGTGTAGTTGTTTAAAGTGGTACCTGTAGAAATTTTCTGACTATTGTGCATGTGTTGATAATTGTAGTTTTTTGTATGTTGGTGATTACGTATGGGGGTAACTTTAGTATGTCTATATTTTTTTGGAGAGTTTTTGGTATGATGCCTGTAGACGATAATATTATTGGGACTATTGTAACTTTTTCTTGTTTCCACTGTGATTTTATCTGTTCTGCTAAAGGTATGTATTTATCTATTTTTTCTAAATGTTTCTTTTGTAGATTTGCTGTATTTGGTATCGATATTTCTATTAGATATGTGTGTTTATGTATTTTGTCGATTAATGTAATGTCTGGTCGGTTATGTAGGTTTGTTCTGTCTGTGATTATGTCTCTATTCCAGTATAGTTTGTAGTTATCATTTTCTGTTACAGCTGGGGGTGTGTATTGATACCACTTGGGGTGTGTTTCGATAAGTTTATGTTTGTGGGCTAGTTCCAAATATATGTGTTTGCAGATGTTATCGTGTTATTATTATTATTATTATATGTAGATTGATCTCGGTTATGATCCGGTAATTTCCTTCACAACGGAGCGTACTCAAGTTGTGAGGCTATGTGTTTGTGTGTCTGTGTGGTTGTGTGTAGTTGTTTAAAGTGGTACCTGTAGAAATTTTCTGACTATTGTGCATGTGTTGATAATTGTAGTTTTTTGTATGTTGGTGATTACGTATGGGGGTAACTTTAGTATGTCTATATTTTTTTGGAGAGTTTTTGGTATGATGCCTGTAGACGATAATATTATTGGGACTATTGTAACTTTTTCTTGTTTCCACTGTGATTTTATCTGTTCTGCTAAAGGTATGTATTTATCTATTTTTTCTAAATGTTTCTTTTGTAGATTTGCTGTATTTGGTATCGATATTTCTATTAGATATGTGTGTTTATGTATTTTGTCGATTAATGTAATGTCTGGTCGGTTATGTAGGTTTGTTCTGTCTGTGATTATGTCTCTATTCCAGTATAGTTTGTAGTTATCATTTTCTGTTACAGCTGGGGGTGTGTATTGATACCACTTGGGGTGTGTTTCGATAAGTTTATGTTTGTGGGCTAGTTCCAAATATATGTGTTTGCAGATGTTATCGTGTTATTATTATTATTATTATATGTAGATTGATCTCGGTTATGATCCGGTAATTTCCTTCACAACGGAGCGTACTCAAGTTGTGAGGCTATGTGTTTGTGTGTCTGTGTGGTTGTGTGTAGTTGTTTAAAGTGGTACCTGTAGAAATTTTCTGACTATTGTGCATGTGTTGATAATTGTAGTTTTTTGTATGTTGGTGATTACGTATGGGGGTAACTTTAGTATGTCTATATTTTTTTGGAGAGTTTTTGGTATGATGCCTGTAGACGATAATATTATTGGGACTATTGTAACTTTTTCTTGTTTCCACTGTGATTTTATCTGTTCTGCTAAAGGTATGTATTTATCTATTTTTTCTAAATGTTTCTTTTGTAGATTTGCTGTATTTGGTATCGATATTTCTATTAGATATGTGTGTTTATGTATTTTGTCGATTAATGTAATGTCTGGTCGGTTATGTAGGTTTGTTCTGTCTGTGATTATGTCTCTATTCCAGTATAGTTTGTAGTTATCATTTTCTGTTACAGCTGGGGGTGTGTATTGATACCACTTGGGGTGTGTTTCGATAAGTTTATGTTTGTGGGCTAGTTCCAAATATATGTGTTTGCAGATGTTATCGTGTCTTATTGTATATTCCGTCGGTGCAAGAGTTGAGCAGCCACCTGTTATGTGTTCTATTGTTTCTTTTTGTAATTTGCACTTTCTGCATGTGTCGTTTGTTATTGTATTGTCTTTTATAATATGTTTCGTGTAGTTTTTTGTTTTTATTATTTTGTCCTGAATAGCTATGATAAATCCTTCTGTTTCTGCGTAGAGGTCTGAGTGTTTGAGCCAATTATTACTAAGGGCTTTATCAATATGTTGTTGTTGTAGATGACTTGGGTGTATTCCATGTAATGTTTTATTTTTCCATGTTTCAATTTTTGCGTCATGTGTTGTTATTTCTAGATTGCGTTCGTTGTCGTTAAGTGTAAGTGGTGAGTATGTGTGATCTATGTTTATGATTTCATTATGTATTGGGCTATTTCGTTTTGTGTAGAAGTATTGCCTTAAGTTATTTATTTGTGTATGGTGTAGATTTTTAATGTCTATGAGTCCTCTTCCTCCTTCCTCTCTTGGCAGTGTGAATCTTTCTATTGCTGAATGTTCGTGGTGAATTCTATGTTTTGATGATGTTGTTCTGAGTTTAATGTTGAGATCGTCAAGTTCCGTATTGGTCCATTTAATTATTCCAAATGTATATGTTAGTACTGGTATTGCGTATGTGTTTATTGCTTTAGTCATATTTTTTCCATTTAGTTGTGTTTTGAGGAGGATATTTAGTCTTTTAAGGTATTCGTTTTTGGTGGTTTCTTTTATCTTTTTATCTTTTATGCTTGGGTTCTGGAGAATTCCCAAGTATTTATAAAATTCATCTTCGTCCATTGCGCGTATTATTTCATTCGTATCCTTCAAGGTGCTTCCCGTGTGTTCCTTGGGTTTACCTCTTACTATTGAGCATGTGTTGCATTTATCAATACCGAATTTCATTTTTATGTCATTACTAAAGCGTTCAGTTTTATAAATTAGTTGTTTTAGTTCGTCATTATTTTTGCCATATAGTTTTAAATCGTCCATGTATAAAAGGTGGTTGATTTTTATAGGATTGGTATTTAAGTTGTGTGTTGTGATTTTGTAGCCAAGTTTGCTTTTGTTAAGCATCTTGGAGAGTGGGTTGAGGGAGATACAGAACCATAGTGCGCTTAGGGAGTCACCTTGAAAGATTCCGGTTTTAATGTTTATTTGTTTTGATTTTATCATTTTGTTGTTTAGTTTTAGGTATATTGTCGTGTTCCAGGTGTTCATTATTTGTTTTAAAAATTCTACAAGTTTTATGTCAATTTTGTATATTTCTAGAACTTTTACTAACCATGAGTGGGGGACACTATCAAAGGCTTTTTGGTAATCTATGTATGCACAGTACATGTTCCTTTTCTTCTTTATCGCCTGATTTGTTATTGTCCGGTCGATGATGATTTGTTCTTTGCATCCTCTGCTTTGCTTTCTGCATCCTTTTTGTTCTTCTGTTAATATGTTATTTTGTGTTAGGAAAAGATCTATTTTTGTAGTTATAATTGAGGTAAGAATTTTGTATATTGTGGGTAGACATGTGATTGGACGATATTTAGATGGATTTTTTGTGTCTGTTGATTTAGGTTTGAGATATGTGATACCTTTAGTGAAAAAAGATGGGAGGTTTTGGTTTTCCGTTACGCATTTGTGTAATAGTTCGGAGAATTTTTCATGTGTTACAGGGAGATATTTGTACCAGTAATTTTGGATATTATCTATGCCTGGTGTCTTCCAGTTGTGTGTCTTCTTTATAGCAGTTTTGAAGTCAGTTATATTTATTTGTATTGTGGCCATGTTTTGAAATTGGTTATTGTCATTTTCTTCCTCTGTTATCCATGTGGCATTTTCATTTTCATTTTTATTATTATTATTATTATTATTATTATTGTTGATTCTTCGTTGATCCTTAAGTAAGTTAGAATCCCATGTTATGATTCTAGAATATTATAATCCTCTCTGTACTATTCCCTGTATGTTTCAGGTGTGTTCCTATAATTTTGTTTTTTCTCATTTTTCGTAAATTGTATGTTAAACTTTTAAAATTATTTGATATGATGTCCTATTATTATGTACTGTAGTCTACATTTACTTGTTTTTTTTTCATTGTCTTTAATATCATTATGCTCTACTGTACTGTTGGATATCCAAAAAATAAATAAATAAATAAATAAATTGTAATAGGGAGCACCCTCGCCGGGAATCTGTAGTCTAATATTTTTTTTTTTAATTTTTTTTGGCGTTCCATCCGATGAAGTAGTAGTTGTAACATTAATTTAGATGTAAAAACATACACATATAAAAATTAATACATTTAGTAAAAAATAATACATTCAGTACAAAAAATATAAAAATAAAACTTTTTGAAACAAATACATAATTATAGTAATAGTATGATATTAAATTATATATACCTATACATTATGTATAATTTTCGCCAAACATCATTAACGAGCTTCCTGTTACGCAGAGCGCAAATTTGTGTCTTTTTGATTCGTTGGTTTACGTGCAAATCGCCCCCTTCCCGGCTAAAAGTTCAAGTTGTTTGGCTCCAACTATAAAACTATGGAGTACATTCATAGGGTTTAATTATGTGAGAACATGAGAACATTAATAGTTTTTTTTTAATCTAGCACCTAGCCAACGAAAAGTGACAAGTCTAGAGGATGTGGGTTGTAGCACTTACATAATTATAATATGAGGTGCTGAAAAGGGTCGCATAGAAAAGAACGGAATGAAAGAGAAGATGCGAGGCTTTGCTGCCAAATAATCATCGGGATACAAACGAAAAAGATAAAGAAGAATTGTATCTGCCCCCTAGACAACGTGTCATTTAGCACAAGAAAAGAAACAAGAAAAGATAACTCAATGCATGGAAGAGACAGTTGTCACGTAACTGCAAACTGTCACTTCCATAGGGGGAGCTGTATAGCAATTTACAATCGTATTATAATAATAATAATAATAATTTGTATAGCGCCGTTTAATGATTCAAGATCATTCCAAGGGCGCTGTTATTTAGATAGATATTATATTGCTCTACGAAACAAAGCTGTTTTCAGTCCTTTAGAGAAAGTGCTCTTACTATTTGCACTGCGGACATCTAGAGGCAATTTATTCCACTTTATAGGACCACTCACACTAAAGCATCGATCATAGTAAGCCACTTTATTGGCTCTGTCCAACTCCTTTAGGGAGTTGGTACTCTGTGATCCAGAAGACCTAAGTGTGAGATGCCTCCCAGAGAGAGCTTTTCTCTGACACAGCTCTTGTATGTATTGTGGCGCTAGGTTATTTAAAACATTAAACACAGTTAAGCAGATTTTGTAGTCAACTCGCTCTGGATACTTCAACCAATGCAATTCGTTAAGTAGTGGAGTTATGTGACATCGTTTTTCCGCTCCATAAATGAGCCTTGCCGCTGCATTAAACACCATCTGTAATCTATCGAGCTGATACTTTGGCAATCCATCATATATGCCATTACAGTAATCTAGCCGAGACACAACGAATGCATTTATAAGTGTTTTTGTCTCATTTTTGGGCAAGCTTCGACGAATGTTTTTCAGTTGTCTTAGTTGGAAAAAGCATGAACTGACTGTTTTAGAGATTTGCAGGTCAAGAGACAACTTATTGTCTAAGTGTACACCCAAAAACTTGACACTTGCAGACGGCAAGAGTTTTTCTCCATTGATGTTAATAGGAGTACTTTCAATGAGGTGCTGTCGCCGTGGTGAAGCTACCCACATAAACTCTGTTTTTGTTGGGTTTAATTTTAGCTTGTTATGAGACATCCACGTAGCGACTTTTTCGATGCACTCAGCAGTATTCACAAACAAATTTTAACGACGTCTCGAAGTAAAAATTGTTTAAAAAATATATCCAATTTTTTTTCGATTGGTTGGGTAACTAAGCAATAAAATACTAAATACTTGAGTACCTACCTAATCAACAAAATGTTTAATCCTAATCAACAAAATATTTCATCCTAATCAACAAAATATTTAATCCTAATCAACAAAATATTTAATCCTAATCAACAATATATTTAGAATGTGTTATCAGTTGTCAAAAGTAGGGGGTAAACATACTATCTTCGTACGACGAAAAATGTCATCAGTATATTTCCTTGAAGTGTAGATTTTATTTGAGGACTCCTTAAGGGCTACGAATACCTTCAAGGTTACTTGAGATCCGAGGCCTCCTCAATACTCGTATTCGACACTGAATACGAGTATTAGTTCGTCAAAGACTCGGTGAATCACATTTTTTTTTACAGAATAAAGTAAAGATAAATAATAAATTATACGTTGTTTATGACAAACCTACCATAGATCGTAACACACACTTATTTTTGACTACTGCAAAAAATATGACGGCGAAAGAAATGTAGGTCACTTATGTAGGTATCATGACACAGAGCCGGATCTACCATAGGTTCAAACAATGCAGTTGCGCCAGGCGCTGTTTCATCGGAGGCTCAAAAAATACTCGGAACAATCAATTCGGAGGAAAAAAATTCTAATCAGAAAAAGAGTTAAAATATATTAATAAAAAAGGAATTTCGTTGAAAAAATATTGGTAATAGATACGTTTTAATGAAATGGATAATTGTAAATAAACTCTATTTAATATTGAATTGACTGCTAAAAAATGATTCCACAATAAATTTATTTCGACTTCGACAGGATTTGTGCAATGCATATTTTCGTGAAATCGTTACAGTATTTTATTTTGATATTAATATACGATTAAAAAAGAATTCCACAAAGTTCTTCCGGTTGAAAATCAAAATAATATAATAATTCGTTGATTTTTCAAGTACTTAGAGTGAAGTTTAAATAGGTATGTATTTACGGTCTCGGACTATGTATAATAATAGTCTCCAGAATGTGGCAAGTAGTTATTGGGTGCGTGTTTAATTAATATTCGACATATTATCTGTTAGTTGCCCGAGAAGTAATACCTATAATAAATAAATAAATTTAATTTTATTTCAGTTCGTGAGCAGGGGGGTGCAATGCAACACAAACCATATAATATATACAACATTTAAAAATAATAAAAAAAAATAATAAGGTATAAGTACATATCAATATATATTAAAACAAACATTAAATAATATAACCGGAAGCAAAAACAATATCACCGTATAAAAAAAAAAACATCCATTGAAATCACTTCAGTCACTGCAAAATTGATGCCCATCTTCTGTGAATTGGAGAATCAAGCCACATACCAGCCTCTCGAACAATAGAATCGCTAGATCTCCACATCCTCATTCTTGCAGCAGCTATCTTGCGTCTTTGGAGAGCGGCAAAGTCATGGACCCCGCGCTCTACAAACATTTGAGATGCACTGCTGAATCTGGGTAACCCGAACATTATCCGAAAGGCATTATTATATTGTACTCTCATAGAATTATAGGACTGACATGTGTGTCTACACCACAGCTCACTTGTATACAGATTAGTACAGTATGTGATAAATAGATATTTCTTTACATTGTCACTGCATCTAGTGAACTTCCTGGCAAGCATATTAGACCTTACACTAATGGCCCTCCTCTGCCTTTCAATGTCTTTATTATCATTAAGTCGTCACACATAACATGCCCAAGATATTTGATGCTACTACTGGCCTCTAAAATTTGACCGTTCAATGTTACTGGGAGGACATTGTCAGGAGGTGAGTCCCCGCGAAAAATCATGAGCGCTGATTTCTTGGCATTGTATAAAAGATTATGCTTACCTGCATAGTCTTCGCAAATCTTCAGCAATTTACGCAAAGCTTTGATGGAGGGGGCCAGCAACACCATGTCGTCCGCGTAACTTACGTGGTTGACACAGATTCCGGCCATCCGACAGCCAACTTGAGAACTAAGCAGGGTCTCACTCAACTTATCCATATATACATCAAAAAGAACTGGAGACATAGATCCTCCCTGTCTCACGCCGCTAGTCAGCGGGAATGGCTGGGAGCTTTCTCCATTCCATTTCACCACGTTATCTTGTTGTCTGTACCAGGTTTCCAGAATTCTGATGAAAGGGGCAGGAACTCCTCTGGCATGCAGCTTTAACCAAAGGGTACTATGCACCACTCTATCAAATGCCTTACTCAGGTCAAAATAAAATAAAAATAATTTATTTACTTCTCAAAAAATATACATGGGAACACAAATATCACGATAAAGAACTTAAACGACTGTATGGCGTTACAACGAAATCTTAACCATTTACTCGAGTGGTGTGCTTCGAATTCTTTATATCTAAACCATACTAAATGTCAATTCATCAGATTCTGTAGAAATAAAACTAGTATCAATTTTCAATACACAATGGACAACAATAACTTAACTAAAGTAACATCAATAAAGGATCTTGGTATATTGTTTGATGAGAGGCTTACATTTATTTCTCACATAACTGAAACAACTAATAAAGCTTTAAAATGCCTTAGTTATATTTTGAGAACAGTCAAAAATTTTAGATCTATTTATACATTTAATACCCTATATACATCACTTGTTCGTAGTGATCTTGAATATAATTCAACTATATGGTCGCCGTTTTATAATGTGCACTCATTGAGGGTCGAAAGGGTTCAACATAAATTTTTAAGATTTGTAAATTATAAATTATCCATTCCTTTAGAAAAATTAAATTATTATTTTCTAATAAGTATTTTAAATCTAACGAAACTATCAAACAGAAGAACGATTTGTGATTTAATTTGTTTACTTAAAATAATCAACGGTATATTGGACACCCCTGACCTAGTTAAAATGATAAAATTCAGAGTACCTTCACGTCAGGTTTGCTTCACGTCAAAATGCACCTTTTCATATAGAGAATCTTCGAAATAACTTTATTATTAACTCACCAATACATAGATTGCACCGCCTTTGAAACCAATATAGTGCTGTTGATATATTTAATGTACACACTATAGATGGTTTCAAAAGGATGCTAAGCGCATATTATATTTTTTGATTTTTAATTTGCTTTGTTTATTTTTGTTGTTGAAATTGAATATGTAATAAGGTTTATTTTTTTTCTTCTTCTTTTATGTCTAGTTTTTTTTTATCATTTACCTCTATTTTCTTTTATTATGTTGTATTATGTTGTTTTATATTGTCCTTCCTTTAACTACTTACATTTTTTTATTATGTACCTATATTATCGATTCATTTATACTTATTGGTGTTTTGTTATGCCTACATTGTTATTATTTATCTTGTATTTTTTTTTTGTAAATGCCCTATCAAGGGCGTATATATAATACAATAAATAAATAAATAAATAAATAAATAAATAAATAAATAAATAAATAAATAAACAAATAAATAATAAATAAATAAATAAATAAATAAATAAATAAATAAATAAATAAATAAATAAGTAACAATTTTATAAATTCACACAGTAAATAATGACAATGATGTTATTTAATATTCCTTCTCGGGCAACTAACAGGAACTATCCCAACTATTAATTTAACACGCACCCAATAACAAGATGCCACATTCTAGAATCGTCATTTACCCAACCAACATATCCACGAAGACCGATAATACCTACTTCCATGTTAAATATTCCACTAATTGATCTTTGTCTATCTAACAAGAAATCGTAATCGATTGTTTAAGATAGACAATAAATTACACATTTATTTGAATATAATATGTCACTTAACTACGTAATCTAAAGTAATAAAGCAATCAAAATGTTAGTGTTTGTGTGTGTGTGTGTGTGTATGTGTGTGTGTGTGTGTTTGTCTCACGCCTTCTGAAAAACCAAGAGCATCTAAAAATCTAATTTATGTGCGAACGTGTACCTGTATACCTGATGCAGTGTCACGCTAAAAATAATGCGATAAAAATGCTGAATTTTAAAAATATTTCAATAATTATTTTTTTCATACAAAATTTTCCAAGTCGTATCTGTCAAAAAAGTGTACATTTTGCACGCAAATATCTGTTAGTTTAAAAGTTAGAAGTACGTATTTACACGAAGAAAATATATTTTCAAGTATAACTTAGCGTTTAAGTGAAAAACATGGTGAATATTTTGTATAATTATAATGTTTAACTTATTTTTAAAGTAAGCGTTTTGTACATAAACGCCGCCATTTTAATATCTTTTCATACAATATTTCATTTTCCTACCGAATGAATATGTTCTTGAAAATAATAAACCTTTGAAATAAATGTAATTATGAAATAATAAAATGAAACACAAGACATTACAGCAAGTTTTAAGACATATATTGTAAAAATGTGTTTATTATTAGTAAAGATATAGGCATAATAAAATTGCATAATTTGTAAATAATATTTGATTTTTCTGACATTTTTCATTATTATGGCATCGAACAAACCAATGTAGGTACCTACCTACATATCCAAAAAAATGTATCGAGCCCATTTGATAGTAATATTTTATATGTTCGATGGTTACTATGGTTACGGAAAGATTCTGATATTCAAATAAAATTTGTTATGAATCGAATTTATTTAGAACATTGTTGTAGGTAGGTACCTACCTAATACTATTTACTTACAAATCAAGAATATACTGATTTCCTATAGGAAAATTATTTTATTTATTTATTTATGTATGGATGCATGTATGCTATGTGCTCCTAAACCGTTTGTCCGATTACAATGAAACTTTGGTGAATTGTCGAGCGTATGCCCGGGATGGTTTCTGGATTTAATTTTTTTTCTTATTCTTCTTCTTCTTTGTGTATTTGGTCATTTTACCAATGAAAGCGGAATATCCTGGGAAACGAAGGTCCGACTGTCTCTCCATCTTTTCGCAGGTCTTCCAGGTCGGTTCCTGGATTTAAACTTTTTTCTTCTTCTTCTTCATCGTGTATTTGGTCATTTTACCTATGAAGGTGGACTAACCTGGGAGAAGAAGGTCCAATTGTCCTTCCATCTCTTCGCAGGTTTCTGGATTTAAGCTTTTTTCTTCTTCTTCTTCGTGTATTTTTGGTCATTTTACCTATGAAGTTGGAGAATCCTGGGAGAAGAAGGTCCAACTGTTCTTCCAACTCTTCGCAAGTCTTCCAAGACGGTTTTTGGATATAAACTTTTTTCTTCTTCTTCTTTTTCTTCTTCATCGTGCATTTGGTCATTTTACCTATGAAGGTGGACTATCCTGGGAGAAGAAGGTCCAATTTTCCTTCCATATCTTCGCAGGTATCTGGATTTAAACTTTTTTCTTCTTCTTCTTCGTGTATTTAGTCATTTTACCTTTGAAGGTGGAGTATCCTGGGAAAAGAAGGTCCTTTCATCTCTTCGCGGTTCTTCCAGGATGGTTTCTGGATTTAAACTTTTCTTAAGCGGCTGAAGGGACGGGATGTAATGAAGGGAAGGGATGCACTAAAGGGCCTGAAGGGATGGGAGGTATAAAAGGGCCTGAAGGGACGGGAGGTACTGAAGGGCCTGATTGAAAGGGACGTAATGAAGGATTGAAGGGACGGGAGGTACTGAAGGGTCTGAAGCGACGGTTCATGGAGTCTAATTCTTTTTCTTCTTAATTTTATGTAGACTTTACAGTTTTTACACAAACTATTTCCTTTAGTCTTTTTCTTCGTTTTCTTATTTTATGTAGAACTTTGGTGAATTTTATACAAAACTATTTCCTATGGATTAATCTTCTTCTTCTTTTATGTAGACCTTTTAGTCAGTTTTTATACAATCTATTTCCAATAGTCTAATTCTTCTATTTTTTGTATTTTTTCTTATTTTATGTAGACCATTGAAATAGTTTTTTATACAAACTATTTCTTTTAGTCTTATACTTATTCTTCTCTTTTTTATTTAGACTTTTGGGTTAGTTTTAAGTCTAATAGTCTATTGTGCAGAAATATTATTAACGATATGCACACTTGATGAAAATACATATTATGTACGAATGGGATGTGGGATGTGACGATGTAATCTGCACTAAAATCTTTTCAATACTTTTGTTTAATCAAATTTAAACCATTTATATCATCCTATTTTGAATAATTTTCAACACCTTCATATTTGATTTCGTTGACGATATTTAAATAATGGGGGTTGTGGCCATTACTGAACTCTTCACAACGTTTATATTCAAATTAAAAACTATTTACTATAGTTTAAGTCTTTTTCTTATTCGTTAATGTAGACTTTTATGTCTATTTTAAGTCTATCAGTCTAATTGTGCAAAAATATAATGCACACTTGATGAAAAAATATAAAAACGAATGGGATGTGACCAACACTAGATCTTTTCAGTACATTATTTAATCAAATTTTAACCACATTCCAACATCCAAAATTACTAAATTTTCAATAGGTATATATTACAATTTGTTTTCGATGATAATATTTAAAAATGGGGGTTGTGGCCAAACCAATCTCTTTACAACGTTGATAAACATTCATATTTAAAACCATTTCGCGTAGTCCATGCGTGCAGAAATTGTATATTATACTTCATTCACACTTTATAGCAATATATAAAAAAGAATGGGTTGTGGCCATCACTTGAACATTTTACAATGCTTATACTCAATCAAATTTCAAACCACTTTTCATAGTCCGATATTGCAAAATAATTGGGTGACAATATTATAAAAACGATTGCTTATTCCTTCACAGTTTTACATTCTTGGCCAACGGCGGGACATAAAGGCTAGTAAATAATATTATAATATTATTGATTACCGATTTCAAAGGGAAGTAGGGTACTTATCAGATTAAGGGGCAAAAAATTTCTGATCCGATCCTGATCATATATTAAATAATTCTGACATTGTACCTATAAAACCTACGCAAAATAATACGAGTTGCATGTAACACATGAGATCCAACTGTCGATAGCGATATTATGTATAGTTGAAGAATAAGTACCAAACTATAATCCCAAAAATACAAATTATTTAATATTTTAAGATATTTGATTTTCTATACAACACATGTACCTACATATGTATGTATGTCAAGATAGGATAGTATGGAGGTCAGTCCTTTGATCCTACCCAGAATATGAAAACAGAATGATGGTATATATGTATGTTTGGAGATTAGTATCAAACAATTAAGTCTTCTTAGATATTGTGTGTAGGCGATTGCCATACAAATTGTATGAAGCAATGTCGTCACTAAATTCAATTTTTATAAAAATTATTAAAAAAAATTTGAGATGTTAATATTTTTATATAAAATTAAATTGTCTAGTTGGGGTGTTTCGGCTTTTTTTGATATTTTTAAAAAATTTGGAAATATAGGCAGTTAAACTCAAAAATTTATCATAAAAAAAATATTTTTCTTAATAAAAAATGTTTGAGAAACCCTGGATTTTTTTTTAAATTAATTTGAGATTTTGTATTTGTCTATGTTTATACCAAATTTCAGCGTTCTAGCTTTTATGGTTTCTGAGATATATGGAAAAATAAACCAAAATTTCAAAAGTTGATAACCCCTGACTGATACAAAAATTCACACTTCTGAGTATAAAAGTTTTGTAGGCCTTTAACTGTTTATATATTCTGAAATTTTGGGCTTTGTAAATTGAGCGGATCGAAAGATATAAGGGACACACACACACACAGACACACACACTCACACACACCCATGTATGGGAACATATATGCTGCGAGGCTTCTAGTTGGTGTTATTAGCATGCAAAAAGTCTACTACACCATACAAAATTTTCCTTCGTGCACGCATCTTGGCTTAATAATGTCGATTCATTAAGAGAATTGAATTCTCATGAACGATTCGACAGTTGGATTATGCTTGTTTAATAGTATGACAAATGTGTATATACAAACGTTACAATATATAGGTACGCTTCCTTCGTACACGCATCTTGGCTTAATAATGTCGATTCATTAAGAGAATTGAATTCTCATGAACGATTCGACAGTTGGATTATGCTTGTTTAATAGTATGACAAATGTGTATATACAAACGTTACAATATATAGGTACGCTTAGATATTAAAAAATAAAGATTTACTCGCCAAGTATTTGATATAACCACGGGCTTGTTGAAAAAAAAATTTCTTATAATTTTGAAGAAGTCAGCGGGACTTAAAACTGCCTCAACCTAACTTAACAGGTACACAAAATAGCGTGTATTACAAAGTTTTTCAATTGGATAATGATTTGCCAGAATGTGTGAAGGAAACATCTGGGGGACAAGTCCCTCATAATAACCTGTATCATGTATATAATTATCTTATGGAGGTCTATAATATCTTACCCATATCGGAGATACAATTATCTCATGAAATTCTATAATATTTTAAGATATTATAAAACTCTATGAGATAATTATATCCATGATATGGGTTATCATGAGGGTTTTCACTCCACCGTTGACCGGACTTGCCCCTGGTCTTGTCGTGTGTTGAATACATAAAGGAAAAGTTCTTTTAAGATACTGTGCCCTTCCTTTGTTTTTTGTATCTTTGATGAATATTGGCATATTTTCCTGATTGTTGTTTTTTTATATAAGTCATTCTATGTTTTCATTTTCTCTTCTTGTTCTTTCATAAGCCCAGGGTCTGTTTTATGCTGCATTTTCAGCCTCCTGTGATGTGGACTGCCAATTATCTCGCCATCTTTTTGCTGGGCGTCCTCGTGGTCTATACCCCTCCGGTACGTTGTCTCGGACTATCTTTGGGATCCTATCTTATGACATGCGGCTGACGTGTTCGTTTCAGTACCTTCTTCTTTGGAGCCCCCATCTTACGATGTCCTCAGCTTCGCAGATTCTTCAGATCTCTGTTTTTCAGACTCTATCACGAAGACTTTTGCCAGCTATGAATCGCAGTATTTTCATACTTAGTTTTTTTGTTTATATTCACGTTGTTAAGCGCCTTTGAGGTGAGGTTATCACAAAAACGACGCTATTAAAATTATCCGAATTTACTATTATTTTATTTCTTTTACTATATGTAAGAAACTGTAATAAAGTAATAATATATGTAAAAGAAGGATTATTTTAAAAACATATGGAATAATAATAGTGCTACAGTTTTTAAGAACTTTCTATGCAAAGATGTTTGATAATAGGTACAACAACTCCTCAATCTGTGGTATCTTAAGAATATATAAAGATGGTTGTGACCAACACTAGACTCTCCACTACATAGTAAGTGTACATTTTATATTGAAAGGTTGACAATCCCTAAATGTATTTTATGAAGTACATATCTATAAGAAGCATGAATGTTGATGAGGCGATGGATATGTGTATTAATATGGTGTTCGGTTTTCTCTGCCTAGTTGTAGGTGTTCATAGTAGTGGAGATTAAAAAAATATACGATAACTCAATTTTCCCATACAAAAACCATTTTATTCTGACATTTTTCTAACAAATATGCAGCAATATCACAATTTATATAACAGACCATAGATTTTTTTCTTTAAAGGTTGACAATCCTGTGAGTATCTACATAGTACCTACCTGTAAGTAATTTTTTTTAATGAATATGTCCTTGTTAAACAAGTACATATACATCTTCCTACGTTCCCTAAAATAAGCATAAATGCTTGTGTTATAGGTGAACGAAATCGGAGGCAGGATTCGAACTCGCGACCACTGGATAACTAGCCCAGCGCGCTAACCGCTCTGCCATCGACCCATCTTAAAGAGTGTATATCTGCTGTATCAAAATTTATACAAAATTTAAAAAAATTCGATTATCTGGAATGTGAAAGCATTCTGAAAGTTTTGACGGATGAAATCATAGAGGTGTAATTAACGAATATCTATGGAAAACTAATCTTTTCTACTTTTATGGACATAAGTTATGAATAATTTGGACTATTAATAACTTACATATGTTGCGTATTACGGATTTATAGTTTGGGCTGTAGATGACAAAAAAAAACAACAACGGAAATGATGAAGCTAATCTAAAAACTAATCAGCTCTAGGTCTATGCACTTTACACATATAATGTAAATTGTAAATATGAAGTTGATCGGAATTATAGTTTGGACTGTAGAGAGGACACAAAAGGAATGCGGCGTACGCCATACATACAAACATATCACAACGAAACTTATAGTGTGCACTCTCTACATGATAGCCGTTGAGAAATTGATGTTAAAAAAACACTAAAAATGTGAAATCATCTCCACTATTCCATAAAATGTAGTGGAGAATAAAAACTATTCTAAGTGGTAGCTGAATCTTTTTTTTTCGACGAAATTGTGTATTGTCCAGTTTTATGTATTCCTATGTAGGTTTTTTTGGTTTATATTGAGGAAGTCGACTATTTTAGTCAACTAAATAAAATTAATATTTTTTGTAATCGTATTAAGGATAGGTTATAAAGAAATTGATTTAATAAATTAATGCTAGTTTAATCAATAAAATAAATACATTCATCATCTTTCAATTGTGGTTCAGAGACTTAGTGATAATAGGGAGAGGCGATTTTAGCTACTGGAGCAGAGTATGCAAATGGAGCGGCGATTTTGGCAACTGGGGCAGCATAGGCAACTGGGGCAACAACTTTGGCAACCGGGGCGGCATAGGCGACAGGGGCGGCAACCTTTACGGCGTGTCCCAGAGGTTCACGGTGGACTACGGCGTTGAATCCGTTGTGTGGGTCGGCGGTGTACTCCACTGTTCTCTTGACACCATCGGGGTCGACCACGGAGTATGATCCCTTCACGACGTCTCCTTCGCGAGATTCGTGCTGGCTCTTGGAGTCTCCGGTGAGACCGTCCTGGATGTCGTAGGCGTAGCTGTACTGAGGGTTGGGGTCGTAGTCGTCAACCTTAGCAGCATAGGCGGGAGCGGCGTAGGCCACTGGGGCAGCGGCGTATTTGGCAACTGGAGCGGCGTATGCTACTGGGGCGGCGGCGTACTTGGCGACAGGGGCGGCATAGGCTACTGGTGCGGCAACCTTGGCAACCGGGGCAGCGTAGGCAACCGGAGCGGCGGCGTATGCGGGTGCGGAGTAGGCAACTGGAGCAGAGTATGCCACTCCTGGTTGAGCGATTACTCCAGCGTTAGCTACAGCCACTACGGCGGCGAAGACGACGAACTGCAAAATTTAAACATAATTATAGAATACAAGTAGTTCCGATTGAATTAATTAAGGCTTACAAGATCAAAGTTCAATGCAGGGTTTGAATGTTTGGAAAATTAATTCACAAATTTAAGATTAAATCTTAACTGTTTCATAGCCAAATAAAGGAACCTAGAAATGATAAATAATTGTAAGACTGCCAAGATCAATAACATCAATGTCAATACTTGTAACTTTTTTTGTTTTAGCAAAAATAAATATGCGTTTGCAAATTATAATTTCTTATTTATAATTTTGTTTTTGTCTCACTACAATAAAATATGCGCCTACAAAATAGTCTACACAGTACTAAAAAAAATTATTTGCAAGCATATCATGAGCACTAATAGCTAGAGAAATTTTTCCAACACTTCAACACTTAAAAAAACACTATGTTTAAAACAATCACTTCTTCACAAATTGATAAACTATTCACTGCTTCAGATTATGCTTAGAAATAAATCTACCTTGAAGACCATTTTGATTGAGTTGTGGATTGTTTCTTGCACCAGAGGCACTGTCAAAATCTTGTCTGTCGAATGCTCTGTCTGCATATTTATACCGAGGAGGTCCACAAACACATAGTATGCGAAATAAATAATACGGTTACATCTACAGACAAGCCAAATAATAATGTTATAACAGAGGACAAGCCTACATCAGTAAAAAAATTGCTTCGAGGCATCCAATAAGCTGGATCACAAAGCAAGATCGTGAGACGATTACGTACAAGCACACGTTCACATACATACACATAACACAATTACAAATGCAGTTTTACCGAATGGTCCATACCGATTGACCTACATTGTAAAAGATCATTTGAAACAAGTTCAACGAGACATGAATTGTCAAAATCAAAAATTTGCTTAGATGTTTTGTATTTTCTTTGACTGATGCTGGTGTTACATGAGGAATAATACCTTAGTAAAATTTTTAGCTAATTTGTTCCTTACCAAACACCTATGGCGTATTACAAAATAATGTTTCGAATTATCAAAATTTCTTGCCTATAACGTTTCCTATATTAGGTTTCCTCTCGATCTGTCAAATATAAATAAATGAATAGTTAAATAAAATTAAATTACATTTCACTGATGGAGTTAAGTGTAAGAAATATTTGATATTTCGATAAATTATTTGGTAATACGTCATAAGTGTTTGGTAAGGAACAGGATTGTTAAAACTTTTCCTAAGGTATATCTTATGTAACACCAGCCTAAGTCTAAACAAATACAAAATATATTGAAACAAATTTTTGATTTTGACAATTCATTTTGCCACGATTTTAACAGGACCCTATGTACCTAAAATCCATCATAGAGTGTATAAGTTGGAAGAAATTGAAGTAATAACTAAGCAATTACATTAATGATTCTATATTTATATACATATTTAGAGAATTAAGGAATATTTTGGATATTAATACGCTTAGGGATGTGTATCATGCTCTAGGACAGTCAAGCTTATCGTATGGTATTTTGTGCTGGGGAGCATGCTCTAAGTCTGTACTGGAAATATTAAATGTGTCACAGAGAATACTACTGAAGGTTATGTTCAAAAAGAATTATAGATTTTCTACTGCTTTGCTTTTCACCCAGACAAGAATGTTGACTGTTGACCAATTATTTAAAAAAACAGCTCTTTACAAATTCCATATAAATAAACTGGATGCATTGCGAACTCAACAATCAAGGGTCACTCGCACATCCACCTCCCAAAATTTTCAGCCACCACACACCAACACCATTTTTGCTAGGAAGACATATAATTATTTGGCACCTATATTGTACAGTGGAATGCCAGAGAAGACGAAATCAGTAAAAAACCCTGCAAAATTTAAGCAACACTGCCTGTACTTTTTATGTGGTCACCCTACATAGCAATAGGTCTGTTGCTGCTGTGTTGGGTTAATGAGTTGTTTGCCACCAGCCTGTGTGTGATGATTTGTGTTATATATGTATGTTTTGTTGTATGTTTTGTGATTTTATGTTTGTATAATTTAAATATGTAAGTTTGCTTCTCCCGACACAGGACATTCCTAGTGGGAGAGGCCAACGTTAATATGAAATGTTTTTTGTTTTTTTTTATAATGATGTTATTATTGCTTTCTTTCTGTTATGTTCAAATAAATAAATAAATAAATAAATAATCCAGATGGGTGGTAGCAGAGCGGTTAGCGCGCTGGGCTAGTAATCTAGTGGTCGCGAGTTCGAATCCTGCCTCGACCGATTTAGTTCAACTATTGTAGCACAAGCATTTATGCTTTATTTAGGGAATGTAGGAATATGTATATGTACTTGTTTAACAAGAACATATTCATTTAATAAAATAAAAATTTGATAAAATAATACATAAATCCTTGAATATAATTTGATATAATAGCAGGATGTACAAATGATAGTAAAACATGATTATGGATGAGCAATTTTATACAGCTACAATCTAGAGTCAAAACTAGTGCAAGAATTAGGATGTGAGGGTCTAGCAATTCCATTGTTCAAGTAGCTGGTATGCTGTGGCTTGACTCTCCAATACACAAAAGATGGGCATCGATTATGCAGTGACAAATATTCATGAAAATCGTCTTGATACTTTATGTAGGTATTTTAGGTTTTTATTGTATTTTTGTAATAATTTATTGCTGTGTCTTCCTAAAACAGTGTAAAACAGTACAAATCTTGTTGTCGTAATTATATTGATAATTACTGAAAAACATACAAAATAATTTTTTTTCTGCTATCTTTATTTATATTATAATGTGATAGTACACACTGTTTTGTATATTTAACATTTACTCTGATTGGTTAGAAGAAATTGCCATTAGGCAATAAGCCCGCCAGTGTACTAATTATAAGTACAGAAAGATTCAAATAAATAAATAAATAAATAACATGTCCCTATAAACCAATATGATTTGAGTCACGGCGCGGCGTGGGGTAATTATAATTCAATAGCCTATAACATTATTTAAACCTCCTGTTTGAACCTTTCACTTTTATTCTAGAACAATCGACACATACGGTGAAGCAGTACATACACACAGCCCCACCTGACTCCACCCACTCTTGCCACACGTATAGTATAAATATATAATGTTGTAAATCGAAGATATATCTGTCACAAAATGTATAATATGGAACACTTCACATACTGAATAAAACGGTTTCTAACAACCTGACATACGTCACTCTTCCATAATATTTTTATTTTTTTCATTTATCTTTTTTGTACGGAATATGAGCAAATATAATGCACACTGGCGGGATTATTGCCATTAGGCAATTTCTTCCAAACAAACAGATTACGGTGTGGCATAAAAGTGTGGCATAATTGTGTATGTACAACAACAAAAAAATGAAAGCGAAAAATCAAAGAAAAGGTATATTCCACTAAGATAACAATTAAACACAAAAAATTCGGCCGTCGTGGCTCAGTTGGTTAGGTATCTGACTGCTGATCCAAAGGTCCCGGGTTCGATTCCGGATGTGAAGATACCGTTTTTAATTGTGTTTTCAGTCTGGATCTGTGAGACGATTTAATATCGTAAGTCTCCAGAATGTGGCAACTTGTTATTGGGTGCGTGTGGCCTGAGAAGCTACATAAAATGAAAAAATGAAAAAATATAAAAATACTTCACAGAAAAAAGGATAGGGTAAGGACAAGGAGAGGAAATCGGGATCAGGTGTTAGGGATAAATATTCCTTCTTTAGTTTTTTTCTTGAAAATACAAAGAATTATATGACCAATTCAATAGAGCACAACCTATGGGAATGCACTAACTTCTTCGTGTCAACTTTTCGACAAGAATTCTACAACGCTGTCCGAGGGAATTTCTTTGGATCCATTGGACATGCGGAGCTTGTAGCCACGAAGAGTAACTTTAGGGCTTTCAAGACTTTTTGTAAAAGATACAGTTCACTCTAATCTTCACTAACAGTGAACGGTGAGTCAGCTGTTCCCATCTAATTCGCTCTCTTTGGCACTTTAAATACAGTGAATGCAAGGTTTTAGAATTTTCCGTACTTTTCTTCGTGTGGTCATTCACGGTTTTGCAAGGGGCCGTTATAAGTCTCCATAAGCAGAAATGGTGGTGGTGGAGCAAGAGAAGCAGCGATTGTCACGTCATTTGCCACAGCCAAGTCTTCCTCGTTACATAGCTGTACCATGTTTCGGTGGACAAGAAGATGCTTATCATCATGGACCTCCCCGCAAACGCAAGATATATATTCTTCTTGTCCTATACCCCACCCCACCTGTACAAATTCTTCTTACGCATTGTGACACCTACACGGAGTCTATTTAATGTTTTCCATGTATGGTAGGGTAGATGGTGTCTCGGCCCCAAAGTCTCTAATACTATTAACGGTAGCAAAATCGAATTAATTATAACTTTAATTTTACTAACACTTTCATCTGTTGGCAATACACATTTATCCACTGGTGTTATGAAACAAGCAGCAGCTGGATCGGTGCAATTTTGTTTTGGTAATTATACGTCTCTTTTCTTTGATCCGGGTAGATTATTATCTATTATACCAGTTTTTTATAGAATCGATAGCTCTCAACAACCATAAAATATTTTTTTTTAATTTGTTTGTTGGGTAATTTGATATTTTCTCAGGGTTTCTTTTCCTTCTTCAATAATTTGAATTTCGATTAGCAACACCTTCATCAAAAGCTCAGATCTTTTACTTGCTTCTTGACCTCATGAAATACGAGCTTACGCAAATCGAAGGGCTCAAGTGATTGAAGATCCTAGTTAACAAGGTCACTACATTGGATCGGTGAGTGATTACCTTCTAGATCTTCTACCCTCCATGCAGTGGCATAGCTTCTTAACAGCAGGGTCATGTAATGCATGAGGGCCCAGTTTGACCAGGGGCCCAAATTTCAAAACCCTATTTATATGAAGAAGAACTTTTGTGATTTCTCAAATATAAAAGTAACGAAAAATACTCTTTTTTCTATTATATATACATTTGTTTTGTACACACGCGTATTTAAAATGATTTAAATTCATTTCATATTTATAAAAAAATGTAATGGGACCTTTACATAATTTTTGCATCATGGTTCTAAATTTCTAGCTACGCCACTGCCTCCACGTTTTTAACGCACATATATAGTTAACTGTCGTTTAATTCAATTCAATAGTTATTTGTCATAATGTTTTAACAGATTTTTAATTATCTCAATAGAGACGAAGTTGGAATATTTACTGTAGGAGAACCGGGAAATCAAGGCACCTACAGGGCTTACGACCTGTCATCGGCTGGTTTACGTGATCACTTTATGCGCTTGCGCAACGTTCACCAATTATGCCTTTTAATGAGATCCCTATCAATTCAATTTTGAAAGTTCTATATATTGTAATACTGAAAGTTCTATATATAGTATTACAATATATAGAACTTTCAAAATTGAATTGATAGGGATCTCATTAAAAGGCATAATTGGTGAACGTTGCGCAAGCGCATAAAGTGATCACGTAAACCAGCCGATGACAGGTCGTAAGCCCTGTAGGTGCCTTGATTTCCCGGTTCTCCTACAGTAAATATTCCAACTTCGTCTCTATTGAGATAATTAAAAATCTGTTAAAAAATATCTTTGACTCCCGACAGGGAAAAAAATCCAATGTTTGCGCATATGCAATAATAAAAATATTCGATTGTCATAATGTAATAATAATTCGTAGGTATCTTTAATAAATTCATACATTGTCATAATTTTCGCCAAACATCTTGAACGAGCTTTCGGTTGCGCAGAGCGTAAATTTGTGTATTTTTGCTTCGAATTGCCCCCCTTCTCGGCTAAAAGCTCAAGTTATTTGGCGACATCTAAATTATTTTAAATTTTTCGTCTTCGATTCTTCTTTGACCGTATGAGTTTCGTCTAGAATAAAATACTAGAATCTTGGCTCCAGATCCAGCCATTTCACCGCTTCCGATTTTGGAACAATATATATTATTATAAAACAATTGTCACTTAGCTAAAAATTTACAAAAGGAAAATTTAAGTATACAAATTTCACCCCTACTTGATGATATGGGTAGTGTTTTTTTTGCCTAACAAAGGATAATTCCTCTCTTAAGGCAGGATATTTACTGTCGTTTTCTTCCGAAAAATATAGACAAGACGTATCTTTCCAAATAAAAATATCGTTTCACGATGTTCATACCATTGAACTATATAAATTAATGCTTTCTACACGCTAATCTCCGAAATCGCCCAACCGATTTCATTGAAATTTTGTAAATATGTATGGGTGGTTCCGGTTGTAATTATAATGCGGTGTCCAAAAAAAGTCCAGTCTATTCTTTAAAATATTAACATTTTCAGCATCCAAAACATGTTGGGGCAGTTTATTTCAAGTATTCACCACTCTAATAGAAAGAAAATTCTTTCGAGGATTTGTCGAGAACCTAATTAGTGTTATGACTAATATTGAAAAAGATTTTGCATGTTTACACAGTCATAATGGCCTGATAATATTTTGAATGTTTCAATAAGATCTCCACGTTCTCTTCGGTTTTCCAGTTTTGACAGTTTTAAGAATTCAAGTCTTTCCTCGTATGTTAAGTTGCGAAGTGTCCTGGGAATTTTTGTAAAACGTCTTTGGACCAAGAAAGTCAATGAAAAATAGGGACTTTATATCTGGAAACCATATTGTAACAATGGTCTAACAAATGCTTTATATATTTTAAACATTAAGTCTGGTGTGATGTTCTGGAAAGCTTTTCTGATGCAGCAAATAAAGGAGTGTTGAATATACAAGCTTACCAACACAAAAACACGAAAGGAGTAGTTATAGTTAATGCACAATAACATGATTTTCTTCGTATACCTTATTTCTCTTCTTCTGTTTCGTAGATAAATGATTAAATTGTTCGAATGTGTCGATAGCTCAAGGATACTTTATATCTATAGTAAAAATATTCATAACCTCAAATTATGATTAGAACACTATCGTGTTAAATCAATCCAAGATAATAATTAACCGTTTTTGTTTGTGGCATTATTTGTTGTTCAACAAAAGGTCAGATATCTTCAAGTGAAGTAATAATTAATATTATATTACTAATAGCTTGGTCGAAAAGTCATTTCGTTCATTTCCCAATATTTTTAATTATTTTTTTTCATAGCCAACTTTTTTTTTGTAAAAAAAAATGTTTTTTTCTGCTTTATAGTATTTTTTTGTTATAATGTAAGAATGTTGTTCAAGTATGAAAAAATATAGGTATTCGCAATACATGGATGAAACACCACTGCCGAAACTGCCCCGCTAGTAACGTGTTATTTATGTCATTGTAGCACAGGAAAAGATAACAGGCAACTGTCACTTCCATACATTGGAGGACTAATTTTAAATTTTAAATTTTTTTTTTGCAAACTGAAAGCGCCCTTGAGGTGACCACGGTTGTCACTAAACGGCGCTTTATAAATTGTCCTTATTATTATTATTATTATTATTATTGAGTTATATTTTTTTGAGCTAAATGACTAGTTGTCTAGACACCCTGATTTGTATAATTTCGTTACGGCAATTACGATGTTGAAGATGCACAACATTCTGGAAGGGCAATTGCAATTGATGAAGACAACATAAAGACATGGCTTGGTGCAAACCACTAAATTCGTGACATCGGTAAGAGATTAAATTTATCGAATTCGATCTTTTATGATTACGTGAAACGCCATATATTTATATTTATTTATTTAACATTTCCTTACACCCCGTGCATGTACGAGTTTATTGCCAGGTGGCAATTAGGTACTTTCAATAAACCATTGTTTGCAGTCGATAGAAACAAGATTCGCATGAGAAATGAAATTTGATAAATTGCTGGGAATTGAAACCAGAATATTTTTCTTCGTGTGTTCTGTCGGGTCCCCCCGACATAGTTGAGTATAGTTTTCGATCACTCGGGAGAAATTGTCCCTGTCTTGTGCGATGCGGAACAGGTCCTCCACATTCATCCCGGTCCATTAGACACCTAACAGAACCAGAATATTTTCACTAAAATATCGAAATGACTTTCCGACCAATCCGAAACCAATGGACAGCAGTTTTTGCTTGGACCTACAATGTATGAAAATCTTTACACAGCAAATGTTATCTAGGTAGGATAGTAGTGAAACAATGAAAGATATTGAATTATTATTATTACTTTTAGCAAGGTGGGTCAGTTGAACAATATTTAACATTGGCTAGGTATGTATTGGTTTTGCGTAAGACGCTGGGAAATAGCACTACACCGATATATATTTTGATAACGATCATGCCAATACTGAATGATACAGGAGTCGGGAACCTTTTCGATGTATATTTTGTGTATTTTATTTTTTGAGTATAAATGAGCAATGAAGTTCACCACCCATTCTGAATGTGCGGGTACACACGAATGTGTCGTGCTTCCTTTTATAAGGTAATGTACACCCGCACACCTGTCGCTGGTTACCCCACATTTGAGGATATGCCGTGACGGTATGAATGAGTGAGAATAAATATCTCATACATATATCCATGTAGGTACATCCATTAAAAAAAGTATCCTCTGTGAGGCTCCGGCAGAGAAAAGTGCATCCACTCTTTTAATAATAATAATAATAATTAACACTGCCTTGTGCCCTGTGCAAATGGCGAGTTTATTGCCATATAGCAATTTCTTCTAACTAACCAGCGTTTCCAGCCCAGAGAAGCAAGAATTTAAATAAATTTCTCCTCTGCTGGGGATCGAACCCAGGACGCATGCACAGAAATAAAAAGGCTTATCAATTGTGCCACGGAGATTGAGATTGTTATTTTATCATTGATAAAATAACAATCTCAATTCAATCTCAACACCCATTCACAGTAAACTAGTCGCTTCTTGAACTCCATTTACTCCTCACTAGCCCAAGGGGATATAGTGGGGAGTTATGAATTGGCAATTTTTTAGGCTATTATTTTTATTGCATATTATCAACAAGTATCATGCTAAGATTGTATTCTGAAAGGTTCATCACAATGTATCTGTGCGAAGAAATTCTCATGTTTTTTCCTTACTTTATCAGACACCTAAGAACCGGTCTCCAAACCAAAGTACACTATCAATACCAATACACCACACATCCTCCTACATTTACTAGTTCACAATACACGCAGCCCGGCTGTGGAACCAATTACCCAATGGTATAAGAGAAGCTCCTAGCTTAATGGTTTTTAAAAAGCTTCTGAAGTCACACTTCTTGTACACATACCTATAATTCATTTATCCTTCATCCCTTCACAACCCATCCTTTACCTATTTTTGGACAGTATCATTGTTATTTTAAATTATGTTTTTTATATAAAATTTTGTACTTTTGTATTATTTTTTTTCTCGTTGTTATTTCCACGTACCTATTAGTTTTTATTTGTTATATGTATTTTTTTACTTGCTTATACCTACTAATGTATTTACTAGTGTGGTTGTCTGGTAGAAATTGTCTACGGGCAATAAGTCCGCCACATTGTGTTTTTTTTGCGTAATAAAAGTATGTACTGTGTGCTATGTGCAATGTACTGAGTGTTTATTCTACTTTATCGGTTATAAACTAAAGTAATCATTCCATTCTTTTAAAATTTTGCAATTTTGTATATCTAATACTCGCTAAGACCCCATTAGATTTTGAAGGATATCTGAATAGTGATTCTCATTATTTTTAACTGTCAAATATTTCAATGTGACCTCAAGTTCAGGAAACTCGAAAATCTAATCAATCTAATTGTCATCGGGAATACACAATTTCTGAAAGTTTCAGAGCTTTAACTGGTTGGGAAGTGAGTTATAAATCGATTCCAATACAGACAGACAAGTGCGCTGAAGAAAAGGTTATAAAAAATTTATGATTATTATTATTCTTCTTACTTTCTTGTGTTTAAATGTTATATGTTTAAAGTTTTATATATGTTTTATTTTCTTTTGTACATGTACCATTCTCTCTCATAACTGCTACAGATGGTTGTCTGGAAGAAATTGCCATTAGGCAATAAGTCCGCCATTTGTACTAGCTAATAAGTATTGTACAATAAAGTGTTTTAAATAAAAATAAAATAAATAAAATATGAATAATGTACCTACCACCGTGGAACAGTTAGTAAACCGTTTTGGCTTCTGTGCTGGTTTCGATCCGCGACTGAGTAAAAATTTAAACTCGCCACTTGCGCAGGGTGCAAGGATGTATTTTTTTATTTATTAAAAAAAAATGGGCAACGTACAACAATATATTTTTAATTAAATATAATAAAGAATAACAACATAAGTAATTGTAACTTAATCAGCCCATCTTTGATTTCATGTTGCATGTACTCACTGCTGGTAACAAAATTATGAATTATTCCTGTCTAATATGGCTCCTGAAAAGGGTTCTGGACATATAGAATATGTCCATGGACCTGATCTTTTCCAAATTACGTGGTAAGGCATCGGTACAATGGCGAATTCCGAACGGCATTAGTGTTGTTTTTTGTCTTAAAAGAACTTTGAGATGTGCCTTGTTCGTCTGTTTGGTATGTTGAATTTAATAATTTTCAGAAGGTCTGTACAGTCAATATTGGAGTTTATTATTTTTTTATTTATTTATTTATTTGGTTTATTTGGGACAATAACAGCTTTAATTAACTAATATGAATATAAAACAATTAGTAATATATCAAGGCCAAAAAAAACTGTCCACAAAGTACGTATTTACAGTTGATTCTGAAAAAAATATTATTATGTCATAAAGGTGCATTAAGTCTGAGGTCCTTCGTCTTGTCTGTAAAGTCTGCAATTCATGTTTGTAGTTGATACCAAATTTGTACTTCGTGTGTTTCAAAAATATTTATTGAATTCGATCTATAGGTACTGTTAATATTCGATCTATTATATTGTGGATTCCAGATGACTGACGTATGCTCCAATTGACTTTTAATAATTGTGTTATATAGTAAGCTAAATGTTTTCACTTGTGTGAATGGTTTGCATACTCGGTCAGGAAGCCCAACATTTTATAACCTTTCAGTGTATTATTATTTATTTATTCAATAATAATCAAAGTTTTCGACGCCTGGTTTATTGTAGAATGGTAGGTAGATATATTGAATGAAAAGTCTCGCCCGCGTTAGTTAACTTTATGGTATGATTAATCACTTTTATTGGATGGTGTGGTTATGTGGTGTCATGGATTTAAAGGCAGACAAGACAAGCCATGGTAGTCTTGTAGTGTATTGTAGTGTTCAATATTCTATAGGACAGTGGTAGTTAGTAGGTGAAGGTTGAGAATCTATCGTGATTGGCGCTGCTGTGAGATAGGCGGGTCCGAAGCACGCGGTCGCCAAATATTTTTTTCTATTCCATATTCAAATCATCCGATTTTTTTTTCACGATTATATTTCACCAAGGACACGCTCGGCAAAATTGGATCGTGGCATTGAGGGTTTATAATTTGTTTAGGGGGAGTTGAAACCTTCATTAGCAGAGAGCGGTTCTACTTGTACTAATAACTAACTAGCTGCCTCCGCCCGCTGTCATTTAAGATCACCAATTTTTGTTTCTGTCTCAAAAATTAGGATTTATAAATATTATTTTTTGCAGCTAAACAATTTATTTATACGCTTTTTCCAAACATCAGCTATACCTACTTTTTTTATACAATTTTTATTCTATTATAGTTTTTCAACTATAATTTTAGTATTATAAGAAAAAAACAAATTTTCATGTACCTACATTGGATTTTTTCCTGTTGAGCCAATGATATTTTTTGGCAAATTAATATCTCAATAGAGACGAAGTTGGAATATTATAGAAGAACCGGGAAATCAAAGCACCTACAGGGCTTACGACCTATCACCAGCTGGTTTACGTGATCACTTTAAGCGCTTGCGCAACGTTCATCAATTATGCCTTATCAATCCAGTAGAGTTCAAAAGAGTTGCCTAGTCAATCAAATATTTGAAAGTTTTTGAGAATAAGTTCAAAAACATCGATGATTTCTCGGTTCTCCTATAACTTCGTCTCTTTTGAGATATTATTTTGTCGAAAAATAGGTAATTATTATGTTTGATAAAATAAACAAAATTCTTGTGTTAAAGCAAAATGAAACAGTTATCTAGAAAATAAAAATGTCCAATTCTTAGATATTTATGTATTACTCTTTAATTGATAACATACTATTTTTTTCAGAATTTTTTTAATAAACATTAAAAATAAAAAAAAACGTTTATAACTTAATTCCACTGTTTATTTAGACTACAACCGGTTTCGTGCTAAGCACATTTTCAAGTAGTGAAAATGTGCTTAGCAAGAAACCGTTTGTAGGTTGTAGTCTAAATAAACAGTTGAATTAAGTCAAAAAACGTTTTTTATTTTTAATGTTTACTAAAATTTTTAATGAAATTCCATCAAGAACTTACGATCAAAAAAGTAAATCTAATTGATAACATACTGTTTTTTTGCTGTATTTTGTGTCTGGATTTTTTTTTTATTTTATTGCATTGAAAAACCAACAGTACATACAAAAGATAAAATACAAAAGATAAAATACAAAAGAAAACAACAATTAAAACATACACCAGTTATAGGTTTTCACGTGTAAGCAAATATTAATAACAAGATAATGGTCAAAAGTCGAAAATATAACATAAACAAAAAGAATAAAAATAAAATCTAAGACTTGTTATTGGGTTCGTGCAAAATATTAATATTTGGCGAAGTAGGTACCTGTTTCTAGGCTAGGAAACACAAGGGAATGAACCGAAGTAGGTACCTGTTTCTAGGCTAGGAAATACAAGGGAATGAATTGAAGTACGTACCTGTTTCTAGGATAGGAACCACAAGGGAATGAACCGAAGTAGGTACCTGTTTCTAGACTAGGAAATACAAGGGAATGTATTGAAGTAGGTACCGGTTTCTAGGATAGGAAACACAAGGGAATGAACCGAAGTAGGTACCTGTTTCTAGGCTAGGAAATACAAGGGAATGAATTGAAGTACGTACCTGTTTCTAGGATAGGAACCACAAGGGAATGAACCGAAGTAGGTACCTGTTTCTAGACAAGGAAATACAAGGGAATGTATTGAAGTAGGTACCGGTTTCTAGGATAGGAAACACAAGGGAATGAACCGAAGTAGGTACCTGTTTCTAGGCTAGGAAATACAAGGGAATGAATTGAAGTACGTACCTGTTTCTAGGATAGGAACCACAAGGGAATGAACCGAAGTAGGTACCTGTTTCTAGACTAGGAAATACAAGGGAATGAATTGAAGTAGGTACCGGTTTCTAGGATAGGAAACACAAGGGAATGAATTGAAGTAGATTCCTGTTTCTAGGATAGGAAACACAAGGGAATGCACCAAAATCCACAGAGTGGAAGAGTTGGAAGAGTGGGACCTGACATGGCACAAAAAAGAATAAAGAATAGCTACGTGTTAGTTATACGAAAATACATACATACATACCATCACGCCGTATCCCTACTTGGGGTAGGCAGAGAGGACCGAACGCCAGACACCTCTATCTTGACATACATGTTTTGCCTCATTTACATCCATACATCGCGACATACATGCTCTCCTATTATTCTGACTTATATTACCATCTTTCAAAATCTCATTTATATGATCATGCCAACTTTTTCTCGGGCGGCCACGACCTCTCATTCCTCTCTTTTCAGCCTTGTATACTTTCTTTGTCAGGCGCTCATCGTTCATTCTCTCCACATGTCCGAACCGTCGTAGTGTATTTACTTTCATTCTACTCACAATATCTCTTTCAATCTTGCATTCTCGTCTGATGTCCACATTCCTTATCCTATCATAGATCGTTCTACCACACATTCGTCTTAGGGACCTCATTTCATTTATACGAAAATAAGTACAAATAAGACACTGCTTTCTACATCATCATAATATATGTATTATATTATTATTATATATAAGACACTGCTTTCTACATCATCATAATATATGTATTATATTATTATTATATATAAGACACTGCTTTCTACATCATCACAATATATGTATTATATTATTATTATATATAAGACACTGCTTTCTACATCATCATAATATATGTATTATATTATTATTATATATAAGACACTGCTTTCTACATCATCATAATATATGTATTATATTATTATTATATATAAGACACTGCTTTCTACATCATCACAATATATGTATTATATTATTATTATATATAAGACACTGCTTTCTACATCATCATAATATATGTATTATATTATTATTATATATAAGACACTGCTTTCTACATCATCATAATATATGTATTATATTATTATTAAATATAAGACACTGCTTTCTACATCATCATAATATATGTATTATATTATTATTATACATAAGACACTGCTTTCTACATCATCATAATATATGTATTATATTATTATTATATATAAGACACTGCTTTCTACATCATCATAATATATGTATTATATTATTATTATATATAAGACACTGCTTTCTACATCATCATAATATATGTATTCAAAATGTCACTAAAACCTACTCGTTTTGTATTTAAATTAAATAAATATATAGATGATTTATGCATTGTAAAATGCGTTCACTGTCTTTTATATATAATTTTCACAAAGAGAGTTCTTCTTCTTCTTCTTCTTTTGAATAGACCTTCAGGTCTGTTTTTTAAGAGGCCTGCTCTTCCTGCGAAGTGGACCCCCAGCTATCCCTCCATCGTTTTGGCGGTCTACCGCGAGGGCGGGTTCCGTGAGGCTGATTGTGAAGCACGATATGAGGTGCTTTCCATCCTTTGGACATGACCATACCAGTCCCTCCTCCGCTGCCTGCTTCATCTGATGATATCGTCAACCTCACATAGTTCCCTTATTCTGGAGTTCCTCACTCGGTCTCTTAGGGTTTTGCCTGCAATAGCTCTCAATGTCCTCATTTCTGAGAGTTATAGTTATAAAATAAAACAAAGAGAGTATTAGTTATAAAATAAATCAATATGGCGTACGCCAAAATATGACAAGGAAGGTCACATAAAACACGTTAGCTAGCAAAATTGTCGTGAAAAGTAGGCGACATTAACATAATAATATATACACAAGTACAACAAATAGAGACATTCAATTATATGGAGGTAGACATGAATGAATTTATTATATTTCGATTATGTAAGAAACGAAAAATAATTATTCATATCATCACGACAAATCCCACGATGTGGAGTAACCATCGAGAGGTGTGCGGGTGTGCATTACCTAGTAAAAAGAAGCACGACACACGCGTGTATTCCCACACACCAGTTTCACCTAAAAAGGCACTACATTTCAGAATGGGTGGTGAACCTCATTGCTGAACTATGTGAGATGTTAGATGAACTATGTGTATTTTTGCCGACCGCCGTGGCACAGTTGGTTTCAGTGCGGGCGTCGTGGGTTCCCAGCAGAGGAGAAATTTATTTAAATTTATTTCTCACGCAAATATTGCTTCTCTGGGCTGGGAACACTGGTTAGTTGGAAGAAATTGCCATACGCCAATAAACTCGCCACTTGCGCAGGGTGCAAGAAAGTGTTCATTATTTATTGTTATTTTTTTTTACAGCGATGGTCGATTTATTAATGATATTAATAACATTTAAGTATTACAAATTAACACTCAATATTATTATTACCATTATACACTTCCTCAAAAAACCGATCAAGCTTTCAATTGGAAATAATTCACCAGATACTTAACACACTAACACCCATCCAAACACTTAACATATTAAAGGATGACGTTCTGAGGATATCGTTATACTACCTATCAACACTAATGAATCCTCATTATTAACGTTTAAAATATCTACCGATTTTTGCATTTTTACTGTTTTTTTTTCGATATATCTAAAATTTCTAAATTACGGCAAAACGATTTTGGAATAATGCCAGTGGCTGAAATAATGAACGGTAATATAATTATTTTACGAGAGTGTCAGTCTTTTAATCTCGTTACCTGTTAGCGGTGTATTTTCTCTTTTGTTTCATCAAGCGATTTTATAATATTACTTAATTTGAAATATCCAGTGGTCGCGAGTTCGAATCCAGCCATGACCGATTTCGTTCACCTATAGTACAAGCATTTATGCTTAGTATAGGGCATGTATGAGGATGTATATGTTCTTGTTTCAAGGACATATTCATTCTTTGGAAAAAATAGTCTATTAATATATTACAAAAAAAGAAATATTATATGAAAAAGAGTGGACTGTGGCTAACACTAAACTCTACACTAAATAGAAAAAGTACACTACTTTTATCTAAGAATACCTAAATGCATTTATATGCATTACATTTATATTGAATAGGGTTGG